>CATNEM010000121.1:0-317500 GCA_950096795.1 Macrostomum cliftonense | reverse complement strand
TTTGTTTCGGATGCTCCAGCTCATAACATTTATAAGGGTTCATCTATAATCTATAAGGGTTCATGTTGTCTCTTAGGTTACGCTCACAAGATAAACCGACTGCGGCTGCTCGAAGATTCTAAGCACAACATCGCCGTAATGAAGGGTGAAAAAGACGGAAATAACATTGCCTGTCGAAAGAGTAGCGCGAGCAAAAATTCCAAGGAGTCTAGTTACTACACTCGGTGCAGTCACTGCTTTGGCTTTTTTTAATCGACGAGGAATTACCCGACATTGGGACCGCTGCAAATACCGATCAAACGCCAGATCTACACATCGTTCCGACGCAGCGTCACAAGACAATTGCTTGTTTTTTTCATCGTCTGCCTTATAAGTTTCATACAGAATACCAAGACTTGCTTGGCACAATTAAAAAAGGATCAGTTGTTTACCGATGTTCGTGGTGATAAGTTAATACTATGTCTTGGCCATTTTTGGTTCGAAGGTTATACTGCTAGAAAAACTATCTGGCAGATTATTTCAACCAAAATGAGAGAGCTTGCGCGCCTGCTTGTACCCTGCTTGGGCAGCCGTCGATTGAAGATGCGCTAACTGCTCGAAACTTCGACGATCTTGTTGAAGCGACAAGAACAGTTGCAGGATTTATAAGTAAAAGAAGTGAAGCTACGTCTGACAGTTTTGACACGCCATCGATTGCACAGAAAATTGGCTTTAGTTTAAAAGTCGCTGCCGAAATTTCTATACGTCATCGAAGTTTGAGGAAAAAAGAAATTTCATAGCTGTCTCTGGAAAAGAAAGGTCTCGACTGTTGCGCACTTGACATTGAAGGATAGAAAAGCTGATAAAGCTGAAGCGCTGCCTTTGACGGAGGAAATACGCACACTGACTTTCTTTTTAAGGAACATTTTTCCTAGGTTGTTGACGAAGATCTAAATTAACCGGCGCATTGAAAAAAATGGTGACCGAGCAAGTTGAACCCCCTTACTAATATTTAATCGTAGACGAGCATCAGAACCGTTCAAGTTAAAACTTGAAAACTGGAACTCGGCAAAAAGACTTGACCAAGAAGACGACGATACAACTAAGCATTTACTGAGTGAACTCGAGGTTAAAATTAAAGAGCGCATGTTGCTTCCTCACATTCAAGGTAAGCGGGCTGAAAAAAAGTTCTTCTGGTGCCACAGGAGGATTTGATTAACGAGCTTATCGAAACGCGCCATTCGCCGACAGAAAATGTATACATTTTTGGCATGATCAATGGATTTAAATATCTGCAACCGTTCGAAGCCATTCAAAATGTCCTGAACGACTGACATCCACGAAACTTACAAAGTACGTGGCAACAGTTTCTCACTAGGTCATGGCCTAAAAGTTCATCACAACTTCTATAGACTACACGAAAGAGCAACAGAGCTCACAAAAGTTGGTCAACTCATGCTTGCTATTGAATACGGAAAGCAGGATCAGCTGAAAGGAAAAACTTTAGATGAGATTCATGTGGATGATATTGAAGTCGACTTAGACGATTCGAAATCTAAGTACAATACGACGAGCAAAGTCTCTGCGTCGCAAAAGTGTGACAACAGCATCGGACAAGATTAGCCAGCATGATCCACAGGAGCTGGATTTTCGTGGTGCACCTCTGCTACTGAAACAACATTTTTCAAGAAAAAGTTAACGTTCCAAGGCTCGTTCTGATTCTAGCTCTAAATCCGCGAATAAAGACCCTTCCTACGAACCTTCAAAAAGCAAGAATATTCGTAAACGGAAACAAGTGCATGTCAAGTGGTCAAGCGAGGAAGACTCTGCGTTTAAACGAGCCTTCAAAAAATGATTCAATAATCAAAACGAACAGTACCGAAACTAGGAGCACTGCATGCTATAAAGCAGGAAGAACCGGCGCTAAGGAATCGGTCGGTCCTTAAACTGAAAAGTAAGTTCTACGAGTTGTGCCAGTACAGAATAAAGGAACAAAAATTAAATGATACTTTTGGTACTCGTATCTAGACCAGAATTAGCAAAGACTATTCAGTACAATTCAGTCATGTTGCTCACGCGTATGAGCATAAATTCAATCAATAATAAAACAAATAGCTAATTTGCTTTCTTTTTTAGCCGAAGCAGCGCAAATCACTTTTAAATTGATCGAATAGCCTTGCTCAGTGATAAAATACTAAATATACGTATACATTAATGCATATAAGTTACGTATACCCTCGTATAATGAAATTCAAAAACTAAAAAAGCAGCAATTGAAAGACTGAAGAAACTTTTTCTTAAGAATTTTTGCAGGCTTTACAACGTTTAATCATTGAAAAGGTTAAAGTTAACAGTCTTCTTTAAACTAAAATTTGAAAAGGCGGCAATGCGCTCCATTTTTAATTGTTAAATTGAATTTTTATAAGTATCAAAACTACCATTTTTCGTTCATTATTCTTTGCACTAGTGCTCATCTGCATGCGCCATTTAGGCTTATATAAGTTTTATAAAGTTTTCGAAACTAATAAATAATTTATTTTAAACGTTAACAATGAGTTTTGTCAATTAATCAAGCCCGTTTTTTTAGTACTTAGAACTATCTATTTTCATGATTACATGGTTTTTATTTTACACATTAAACATCAAACTTAATTTGAAATGTATACGTAACTTATATGCATTAATGTATACGTATATTTAGTATTTTATCACTGAGCAAGGCTATTCGATCAATTTAAAAGTGATTTGCGCTGCTTCGGCTAAAAAAGAAAGCAAATTAGCTATTTGTTTTATTATTGATTGAATTTATGCTCATACGCGTGAGCAACATGACTGAATTGTACTGAATAGTCTTTGCTAATTCTGGTCTAGATACGAGTACCAAAAGTATCATTTAATTTTTGTTCCTTTATTCTGTACTGGCTGATCTCGTAAGTTGCTTTGAAATTTTTACACCCTTGTTAATGTTAAGCTGATTTTGAAAATGATCATAATTCACGTAATCCAATGTGTTTCAGTAATTTATTTACTTAAATTAATAGAAGGTGATTCGCTTTTACTCTGCATCACTTTAGCCAATTTTGTTGTTTTCGTGGGCCCAATTCATAAATTAGACTTCTTAGCTTATTTTTCATGGTACGAAAGTAGAAATTCGACACTGGACCTTCGAATCTTATAAAGATTAGGCTTGACTATAAATTATATCCCAGTCTTTAACAGTCTTTATGTTCTTCCATATACAAGAGCCATGTATTCCAATATGTGCTGCGCATTCAGGTGCACTGATGCGTACCCTATCGAACATCATGGTGCAGTGCAGTTGCACAAAGTTTCACTTACTGACGCAATTGCTTCAAGCAGGCTGAATATTTTGGGGCTGTCGAATGACACTCTGGATTCCGTTCGAGCAAGAAACCTTAAGGTGTGCTCCAGGCATTTCGAAGATGACGCTTATTGTTGCCCTACGGGCCAAAGACATGACAACGGCTCCCGGCTGTGTTGAAACGCTTTACCATCTCTGCAGAAAATGCTACCACATCTAACCCAAACATGTAAAGAGGATCCAGTGCAATGCGCTGATGAGCTCGCCGATGAAGAGCCACAAGTTAGAGCGAGCGCTGGCAGAATGTTCCAAAGCCGGACAAACCGATGCCGGCGACTGAAGCGGAACAGTCTGAAAAGAGGCAAGCAGCAGACGAGGAAGGAGAAAGATGTTCCCCGATTTTTCAGGCACCAACTCCAACAGCACAAAAGAGAAGTGCTATGAACGAATGGATGCATTGGGAAACCCCTGCAACTTTACCACAAAAGTCCTGCAGCATATCGGCTGCTCAGGAGGGAATGGAAGCTTCCGCTACCATCCAAGTTCGTGCTCGTACGCATGCAAGAAGCGCCATTTTTTCCCCAAAACCTGGAGTCTGTGAGTTGACTATGAAATGGCTTCTTCATGAACGTAAGACAGCAGACACATTTGCACGTTTGGCCACACTGTGCTTTAAAGGGATGAGCTAAGCGGTACGACTAAGCTGCAGAAAAAATTGAGGGACATGATTATCAATCAGGGCAACCGAAAGTTAACGAGGCCCTGGTGGCTGCGCTGCGAGGTGTGCAAACAGATTGGAAGCACCGATTGCCTACTACCCCGTGAACTGCAGTCTCGAAGCCAGCCACGCGGCTGGTGTTTAAGTTGTAGCGCAGGTTGTAGATCAGGAGTCCAGGCAATGGGCGCATCTTTCAAGGTTGGTTACAGAGTCAAAGCCATATTTTGAGCACCCGGTGACGAAGGAAAAAGTCTGTGTCGTTGTGGATCTTCCACATTGCATGAAGAATGCAAGGAATGCCCTAATGCGGTACGATATCCAATTTGACGGGGACAAGACTGCCCGCTGGAGCGACCTGACTGGCATTTTACACCGTTGACTGCAGACACGAAGTTCGATTGGCCAGGAAGCTCACGGACCTACATTTCAGCTTACGACTGCGGCAAAACCAACATTCTGTGTGCGGAAACGAGCGAAATAAAAGTGACCACTTTTTGCATTGAGTTGACATATCTAGTATTTTAGGATCTGTGACTTGGGGTGTTTTGCAGCTTGAAAAACCAACAGACTTTACTAAACGTTTCAGGACCAGTCTATACATAAGTTTTTAGGCTATAACTAGGTGGTCAACCTAACGCACTATACAAACCACAGTCAACGTAAAAACTTACACGGATATGCCGTTCTGTCTGCCTGTCTGTCTGTGTGTCTGTCCGTCTGTCTGTCTGTCTGTCTGTCTGTCTGTCTTTCTGTCTGTCTGTCTGTCTGTCTTTCTGTCTGTCTGTCTGTGTCTATCTATCTGTTCATCACACTAACCTTCAAGTGCAGCCGATGCAGCACAAGCTCCAGCCTCTCGGTCTCAGCTCGAATTTGTTCTACGCTCAATTTTGAAGCGGCCAGTGAGAGCAGTTCTTGCTTGCGCAGTTTCATTTTGTTCTCAATCCGGCAAACCTCAGTTCGCAAGCGCTGAGTCTGCTCAGACAGGTGCCGACGTTGAAGCGACTGCCGACGCTCGCCGACGTACTCAATGCTGCTCAGAGCGGCCCTGCCGAATTGCCTGGCGATAACAAAACAAAATTGCACCTAAAACTCAAATCACAAACCTTGTAAACATCATAACTTGGAAGGCGCATTGATCTCAATACTTCGAAGTAGAATTTGAAGACATCCAATCTCACCCCTATGGAATTCGAAGACATCAAATCTCACCCCTATGGAATTCGAAGACATCAAATCTCACCCCTATGGAATTGGAAGACATCAAATCTCACCCCTATGGAGTTCGAAGACATCAATTCTCACCCCTATGGAGTTCGAAGACATCAAATCTCACCCCGATAAAATTGGAAGACATCAAATCTCACCCCGATGGAATTTGAAGACATAAAATCTCACCCCTATGGAATTTGAAGACATCAAATCTCACTCCTATGGAGTTCGAAGACATCAAATCTCACCCCTGTGGAATTTGAAGACATCAAATCTCACCCCTATGGAATTGGAAGACATCAAATCTCACCCCTATGGAATTTGAAGACATTAAATCTCACCCCTATGAAATTGAAACACATCAAATCTCACCCCTATGGAATTTGAAGACATTAAATCTCACCCCCATGGAATTCGAAGAATCAAATCTCACCCCTAAGGAATTACAAGACATCAAATCTCACCCCTGTGGTATTTAAAGACATCAAATCTCAACACTGTGGAATTTGAAGACATTAAATCTCACCCCTATGAAATTGGAACACATCAAATCTCACCCCTATGGAATTTGAAGAATCAAATCTCACCCCTAAGGAATTACAAGACATCAAATCTCACCCCTAAGGAATAACAAGACATCAAATCTCACCCCTATAGAGTTCGAAGACATCAAATCTAACCCCTATGGAATTGGAAGACATCAAATCTCACCCCTATGGAGTTGGAAGACATCAAATCTCACCCCTATGGAGTTCGATGACATCAAATCTCACCCCTATGGAATTTTGAAGACCTCAAACTCACCCCAATGGAATCACGATACATCAAATCTCACCCCGATGAAATAAGCTAAATAAACAGCGAAGTCTCACTTGCACGCGCTGTCCATCCGCTGCAGCGCTTTCTCATACATGTCGGCCAGCTGAGCATAGTAGTCGCAGTACAACTCAATAATGCTCTGATTGCTACTTTCGAAACTGTCAATCCAATCGGTGATTTCGGAGCCGATTGAGGTTGTGTCCTCAGTTTCAGGCGTTGCGTCAAGTTTAGACTGTCAAAATGATTATAACAATCTATTAATTGTTAACTATTGACCGCTTCTTTAAGATACCACATAACCGCTCCGTTTAGGTACCAATTAACCACTTCCTTGAGATACCTATCAACTTCTCCCTTAAGACACCCATTAAACACTACTCTTAAGATAACCCATAACCGCTCCTTTGAGATAACCCATAACCGCTCCTTTGAGATACCCCATAACCGCTCCTTTGAGATACCCCACAACCGCTCCTTTGAGATACCCCATAACCGCTCCTTTGAGATACCCCATAACCGCTCCTTTGAGATACCCCATAACCGCTTCTTTGAGATAACACATTTAACGTTGTCTTTAGCTACCCATCAAACACTCCGTTGGGCTAACTTCGGTGCCCTATAGCTAACATACAATCTCCTACTCACATTAATCGCCCTTCAGCTACCCCCCAAGCAACAATGCGCACCTTCAGCATGGCGATATTGTACTGAGCAAGGCCGCGAAGCGTCACCCGAGGTCGCAAGTGAAAAGCGAAATGTTCGGCTAAATAGTCGGCCAATCGTTTCATAATTTCGTCCTCCGGTTGGAATACCAGGCTAACTAGTTCCATTAGGGTGACGCACTGCTTCCTGTGGTTGCGGTTTAGTTGGCTATGGTTTCTGTTGCGCTGTCATAAATGAGAGTAGAGGAAGGGGAAAAGAGGAAAGGGAGGAGAGGAAGGAGAGGAAGGGGAGAAGAGGAAGGGGAGAAGAGGAAGGGGGGAAAAGGAAGGGGAGAAGAGGAAGGGGAGAAGAGGAAGGGGAAAAGAGGAAGGGGAAAAGAGGAAGGGGAGAAGAGGAAGGGGAGAAGAGGAAGGGGAGAAAAGGAAGCGGAAAAGAGGAAGGGGAAAAGAGGAAGGGGAGAAGAGGAAGGGAAGGAGAGGAAGAGGAGGAGAGGAAGGGGAGAAGAGGAAGGGAAGAAGAGGAAGGGGAGAAGAGGAGGAGAGGAAGGGGAGGAGAGGAAGAGGAGGAGAGGGAGGGGAGAATAGGAAGGGGAGAAGAGGAAGGGGAGAAGAGGAGGAGAGGAAGGGGAGGAGAGGAAGATGAGAAGAGGAAGAGGATGAGAGGAAGGGGAGAAGAGGGGAGAGGAAGTGGAGAAAGGGAAAGGAGTACAGAAGAGAGGAAAAGAGGAGAAAAATGAGGATGAAAGGGGATGAGGGTAGAATATGAAAGTAGGCATTGGGGGTAGAAAAAAGGGAGAAGACAAAAGCAATAACAGATATGAAGAGAGGACACACAGCCGAGCCCACCTAAAGAACTCTAAGCCCTGCAGCTGTTCCTTCTGTTTGGCGATCCGATCCAGATGCCAGGTCTCTTTCAAAGACGACAAACTGTCAAAGAAATCTTCAACAGGCAGCTCTTCGAACAAAGCGTCAATAACAAATCGAGCGCCGCACAGATCAACGGCGGCTTTGAAATAATCGGTGAGCGAGTCCAGATAGCCCCGGTCAACAACCGGCGAGGACAGGAAACTGGCTAGAAATCCTCTTGATGAGGCTGGCTGCGGCGGCTCGGGGAAATATCTTTGCAATTGAGGATTTAACAGGCACAGTTGAGAATTGATGCAGGATATTTCAAACAGGCTGTAAACTCCCATGTAGGATTGCGGCGGCTGCTGCTTGGGCTGACGCTTGGACAGACGCTCCGTACAGTTGATAGTGATTTTACAATCATCCGGATTCCAGGCCAGGCTAAAGTCTAATATTAGCGGCGAAGACTGCTGCTGCTGATGACGCAACGGTTCAATAATTGACCGATTGATTGGCACCCAATCAGGGTCCAGCGACTCCAACTGCTCCTCGGCTATGAGAGCCGAAGCGGCAGCGGCTGCTGCTGCTGCTGCAGAGCTGCAATTTTCCTGATTTCAGGAGTTTGTTCGGGAAATTTCGGTTAAAATACCGCGTGTGCGTGTTTTACACTACTTACTAGAATTGTATAAGTAGCAAGCTAACAATTGAAGCATTAAATTTATTTAAATAAATAGACTAAACTCAATAACATTTGTTTTCTAATATAGCGACGATTCTAGAACGAAACACGCGAATCACACGCCAATATAAATTGTTAGGCAATATATTTGTGATATTACTATGGAGTAAGCCGGCGCAGGACTATAAAAAAATTCTTATTTTTGTATCACAATTCACGAAGCTAAAGGGACATGTGCAGCAAAATTATTGGGTAAGCATAAATTTGAAACTTGATTGGGGATTTTGGGAACAACACATCAAAACTCTAAGTAGCTACTAACATGTGCAACGACAAAAACTTTTTATGGCTTCCATATTTTTTAAAAATATTACTTATAGTAGTGCAATAAGCGTCAAAAAAATATCATTAAGACCGATAGGATTAAAAAGCGAAAGTTCACGTCTTAAGTAAATCCTATGCTTCGCAGTAAAACTGCAGGAATATAAAAATCCAGCAATTTTTCTGCACAATATATGTAGATAATTTGAATATCGTTTAAAAGATGCCAATTTCTTGTTTATCAAATGACGCTTGAAATGGCAAAACCTACGAAATCCAATTTTTGACCCCGCTTTGTTATAATTTTAATCAATTTTTATAAATGGTTAGTTTTCAATCTTTGTAGTGCGGCGTAATAAACAAACTTTAATAAATTGAAATAAAAATTGAAGGACACAATAGATTTAGGCAAGAATCTGGTTTGACAGCTTAATTAAATACTTTCAATAATTAGAGATTCTCATCACCGTATAGAAACGTCAGTAGGGCTTCTTCAATGCGCTTAAAATATAACGTCAACTTTGCGAATGAAATATTTTTCATATATATTTATTAATTGTAAAAGAGATCCATCGGTGCACGTATTTCGAGACAACGGAGACACACAAGGGTAGTCTAAAAAAATAAACAAAGCATGCCGAAAAAAACACAACTAAATAAACTAACGAATAAACGTAGGCTACTACTATTAGTAAACTACTATAATTACTCGTGAACTTTTTAGTGTAAAAAACGGTGCACAAACTCCATAAATAGCAAGCTAAAGCAGAAGTCCAACAAGCAGAAATAACAACGGTAATAGTGCAGGCTGCTACAGCAAATGGTGCAATTGTGTGGACAAAAACAATGGAAATTTTTCATGTCGATGCTAATAGAAACACCCATCTAAAAATTATCTGAGTGTCTATCTCAGTCAGGATCTGCCTGTCTGAATCTCATTAATCCTCACGTCTGAATCTCAGGATCTGGGATCTCCCTCTGTGAATCTCAGTCAGGATCTCCCTCTGTGAATCTCAGTCAGGATCTCCCTCTCTGAATCTCAGTCAGTATCTCCCTCTGTGAATCTCAGTCAGTATCTCCCTCTGTGAATCTCAGTCAGGATCTCCCTCTCTGAATCTCAGTCAGAATCTCCCTCTCTGAATCTCAGTCAGTATCTCCCTCTCTGAATCTCAGTCAGTATCTCCCTCTCTGAATCTCAGTCAGGATCTCCCTCTCTGAATCTCAGTCAGGATCTCTCTCTCTGAATCTCAGTCAGAATCTCCCTCTCTGAATCTCATTTAGGGATCTCCCTCTTTTAAGTCTCAGTCAGGATCTCTCTCTCAGTGAGAATCTCTCAGCTGGGAGTTACTACAGAGCAGCATCAACATCAACTGCAACTAAAGCTAATGCTTTAAAAAACGTCCAACAATCAAATTGATCAAAGTTATCAAATAAACGGTGCCGAAAACATTGATGGAGTTTAGTCGGGCGATGGCATGCACTTTAGACGCTTGAAAGCGGCCTCCTCGAGGCTCTGCCGATGATCGGGATGGGCAATCTGAATGAGATGATAGGCTCGCTGGCGAAGATTTTTGCCCCACAGCTGGGCAATGCCATGCTCGGTAACTATGTAGTGCACGTGGGCTCGGGTAGTGACCACGCCGGCGCCTAGAAGTGCAGGTTTGACAATATGGGGAATTTAATATAATTAGAGTTGATGGGAAGTAAATAGACAGAGTAGATGAGAAGTAGATTGGCAGAGTAGATGAGAGGTAAATAGAAAGTAGATGAGAGGTAGATAAGTTTACAGTAGACTGAGTAGATAAGAAGTAGATAGAAAGAGTATATGAGAAGTAGACAGTGTAGATGAGAAGTGGATAGACGGAGTAGACAGTGTAGATGAGAAGTGGATAGACGGAGTAGATAGTAGATGAGAAGTGGATAGACCGAGTAGATAAAGTAGATGAGAAGTAGGTAGACAGAGTAGATAAGAAGCAAATAGACATTAGATGAGAATTAAATAGACAGTAGATAAGAAGTAGATAGACAGTGTAAATGAGAGGTACATAGACAGCGTAGATGACAAGTAGATAGAGTAGATGAGAAGTAGATAGTGTAGATAAGAAGTAGACAGAGCAGGTGAGAAGTAGATAGACAGAGTAGATGAGAAGTAGATAGACAGAGTAGATAAGAATTATAGTAGATTAGGAGACGATAAAAAAGCAGAATGTAAAAGCTAGATAGTCAGAGTAGATCACAAAAAAGATAATGAGAAGTAGATATATAAAGTAGGTTGGAGGAAGTATTCGAGGTAGATAGACGAAGTAGACAGCAATATGTGAATTAAGAACCAAAAACCGAATCGAAAAAAAGCAAGAAAAACTAACCCTCCTTGATGAACGGGGTGATCTTAGAGACACCCTTCTTAGTGGCGGACTGCAGCGCGATGATGGGCTTGCCACGGCCATCCGTACACAGCGCAGCGCCGCGTATGAAATCAATTTGACCGCCAACGCCCGAGTAGATGCGCGGCCCAATCGAATCGCTAACCACTTGGCCAGTTAAATCCACTTCGATGCAAGAATTAATAGCCGTTACGCGCGGGTTTTCGCAGATCACAGACGTTCGATTAGTAAATTGTATGTCGCACAGATCAACAAATGGATTGTCGTTAATAAAATTGAACACTTTGTTAGTGCCAATAACAAAGCCGGAGACAATTTTGCCAGGTTTAATTTTCTTCCTAGCATTAGTGATGGCTCCCGTGTGCGTGAGATCAACAATACCATCTGAGAACATTTCAGAGTGCACGCCGAGGTCTTTGTGCGAGCCTAATTCGGCTAGCACCGCGTCCGGTATGCTGCCAATGCCCATCTGCAGGGTGGCTCCGTTCTCTACTAGATTCTGCGCGATCAATTTGCCAATAGCCACCTCGGCATCGTCCACAGGTCTGACGGGCATCTCGTACAGATTCTCCGGCATGTGTACGAAACAATCAACGTGCGACGAGTGAAT
This sequence comes from Macrostomum cliftonense, assembly GCA_950096795.1. Taxonomy (NCBI): domain Eukaryota; kingdom Metazoa; phylum Platyhelminthes; family Macrostomidae; genus Macrostomum; species Macrostomum cliftonense. The sequence goes on along the minus strand of CATNEM010000121.1, from coordinate 305,951 downwards.
GTAGGCGTCGCCACGGGTTCTGGGCGATTTGGGATTCACTTGGGCGATGATGACGCGAGCGTTTTGTATGGCGGCACGTGTGCAGTCGACTGAGGGACCGAGGCTGCAGAATCCGTGCCTGCCGACCGATATGTTGCGATAGTATTTTAACATCAGGTATAATAAATCAAATAAAACTATTAATTTAAACGACTTTCAGATTAATCTGAAGATCCAGAAAGCTAAAAAATAATTAGACGTCGGTTTTACGGCTAGATGTACAGCCCACGGCACAGCCAAGAGCTGTGTACAGCTGTTAAATCCTGACGGGCTGGAGGGGCCGCAACAACCACCCCTAAATTTACTCGTTGGCTGGACTGAAGCAAATTAAAGCAATATCACAAATTGTCTCCTAGGGCCGGGACTCGAACCCACGACCTTCCAGTCATAAATACTAGGCTACAACTCCAAGAGGAGCCTTTAACATTCTGAGGAAACAGATGGCTTAAGTCTTCAAACCAACAACCTCAAGGAATTCTAGGATCTGAGAGACTATAATGACTCAACTAACAACTTTGAACATCTAGGAAAACGATTTTATGGTAGAAATCAACAACCTGAAGATTTCAGGGCGTAAAAATTCACTAATTAATTATGAGACTTACCTATCAGGCGGTGTAACCATAATTAAAGCCACATCCAATTTAATGTGATGCCGTCTAAATAGTAGCGGAATTTCGGACAAAAATATCGGCGTAAAATCGCCACGACCTTCTTGAATGGCTTTGCGACAATTTGAGGAAGTGAAGAATGAATTGCTGCGGAATATGCCTTCGAATTCCGGGTCATTGTACCTGAAATAGTCATGTCAATAATACTATAATTATCTATAAATATTAGGATCGAGGACACCTTAAGTATAAGGATGGACACTTCGTTTCTTAGAAAGTTTTTGAGAGAGTCAGATTTTCGCGAAAAAACTACACTACGAAAAACTTCACTTTCGTCAAAACCTACTAAATGTTAAATCGCCTATCCAGAGAGAATCGGACATTGACATGTGACTGGACCAGCAAATTTATTTAAAAGTACATTGATAGAAAGGTTATTTGAATAAAGCAGACTTGTTTAGAAGAGGATCAGAACCTGCCCAGCTGGTAAAATATTATTTTATTGAAATGATCATTTTCGAAAAATTAGGACATACATAGTTCGATAGAGAAAGAAAGCGAGACATATATCAAAAGATAAGATTTGCATCTGCTTCCAATCGAATCTAATCTTTAATATTATGTCGAAAACCTGCAAATTTCTTATCTCCGTAGAAACGAAGTGTTCCGTCCTACTTAAGTTGTCCTTGATTAGTATATGTATAACTAATTATTGAAATTGAACTAACCTAGCGGGACCCTCAGTGTGGATGTGCATCAGTTTAATATTTTTTAGTTTCTTTGCCTGCGCCACTTGCACCATATTATCAATTAGGTGATTAGGGGTGGCCGCGCCGCCGTGAACAAATATGTGCTGATTGCTGTCCAGATGACGCTCGAATGCTTGTTGGCCATTTAGCCATTCGGGATTTCGGCCCGGTATGGGATGAAACGGCTCGTGCTGTACATCACCGCCTACATAATAGCTTCGATTCAAGATGTTCCGCCTGTAGAGCAGACTAACACTGGTTGATGGTCTCAGGGATCGACTTAGTGCTGACAGCATGGTAACTAAAAAGTAAATTTGTTATTAGTTAATTCTCATATATAAATGACAGAATTTTCTTATTTGAGAAATAGAATACAAACAGTCAGACAAAAAAATCTTAATCATAGGCTGTTCAGTAGTTGAACATGGTAAATTGTTGCATCATATGTAAATTATAAAATTGTGTTTAAAAGAGAATAGAATAATTAGAATCACAACTTACAAGGCTTTTTATCTTTAGATCAGAAAAATTATTTGACTTTTCTAAAATTGATAAAAAGACAACATTTGTTAAATAATATAAAATATTTAGAATTATGATACAATAATAAAGTGTTTCTAGCAAGGATTTGTGTATTATCAGTTTGGTAAAAATTCATAATCATGGATGTTCAGGAGTTGAACATGGAGATAAAAAGCATCATTTATAGTAGGAATTAGTTTTTTTTCTTGAGTTCTTTTACCAAAAAAATTAAAAATAATATGGAGAGTGGAAAATGACCATTGCCTACAAATGTTAATGATTTGACAACTTACAAGCATCTTACCTGTTTAAATTCAGGGAACCAATAGAAAGCACACAATTTTGTAAATCATAGGTCAAGCTGCCAGCAATAGTTAAACTGAAATAATTGAAAGAAAGATTACAATTTATGAATTTTCTAAACATTTTTACAAATATATTTGGTTTATTTTTTAATCAGTTTTTTAAGCTTAATCATTTTTTTATTTCAGTAGTTGAACATGGAAAAAAATTGCATCATGAAATTTATGAACAAAAAATCAACCATGGATAAGTAAGCATACTTTATATATGAAATTTTACTAATGGCAAAATGCTAATAATATATATTACAATTTGAAATATTGATTTCATGTTTTAAATTGTTTAGCTAATAAAGGGTCAACAAAAAATAAAGAGGAAAAATATTAATTAGGCCTAACTCTTGCAAAAATATGGATATTTAACTATTAAATAAGCCATTTAAGATATAAACTATGCACAAAAAATGGATACATATTTGCCCTGTCTTAAGTTCCGAACTTCAATTTAAGTGGCAGGCTGAGTTTTGGTAGATGGGGTAGGTGGGTAATAGGACTAGTAGGATGACTGGCTTAAATAATTTTCACTATTTAATTAATAATTTTTAATTAAATCTAGGCTCTATATTCATATAGGATAATCAAATAAATAATTTTAATAACCTAACTTGCTAACTCTAGAGGTTGGTCTACTTAATAGAGATCCTACTGCTTAAACAATGTAACAAGGCTAAACTTTTTTAGCCTTATTGGAGCCAATAGGGTTTTTGCCTATTTGCAAATAGCACTTTTGAAAAATTGCTGGTGTGCTGGCGTGCAAGACATCAAGCGTCCACAGGGGGTTGGCGCGGGTGGCGCGCCACCATAGTCAGGAAGGTGGCCTTTTTGGTGGAAAATTCCCATGCACATGAAGGGTCTTGGCGCACATCGGCGCACACGAAGGGTTTGCTACATTTAGGTGCACAACTGGTGCAAAATCATTAATGTAATAGGCAAAATGGGCAAAAATGTGACTACTTTGCGAAGATTCAGATGCAATTACAAGCAAAAACGTAGCAAATTGGAAGAAGTAGAGAAGAAATTGTCCGCGGGACCTTTTTTTTTTGGTCCTTCGAACTTTTGGCGCACAAATGGTGCTTTGACGGCGCACAGATTGTGCCCCCAAAATTTATTCCGGTGCGCCAGAGGTGTTGCAGCCCGGCACAAAAAGCAGCGCACTTCCTGATTGAATGCTTGGCGTGCTGGCGCGTTTTTACTAGAAACCCTGGCATGCTGAAATGGGGAAGAAAAGGCATCCACGATGTTTTAAAATTGGCTCCAATAGGGTTTTTTGGCAATACTTATATTATATTGTCACACTTCTATGTGCATTATCAAATATGTGACAATAAATGTCTATTTATAGTTGTATTTTTCTATTAATAGTTGCGAGACAATATTGTTATCTATATGGTTTTGTCATAGACAATGATTAATTTTGTCACTTGTGGCTTTGCCCCTTGTGACAAATTTAATCATTGTCAAACTCCATGCCATAACCATATAGACAACTATATATTGTAACTATATAAAACCTATTAGAATATATTTCAAAAATGACTTGAAGAATCTAATTTAATTTTAGAATATAATTAAATTAATAATTTAAGGGTTAATAGCTAAAATAGACTTTCATTGGTACTAACTAAAATGCGGAATGCTGCAGAATGACATGGATTGGGAATTTTCTTTAAAATGCTTCATTTTAAAAAGCTCAAATTTAACCTTCTGATAAGTAGCAACAAGCTTTATTTAATTAATCAATTTGATAAGAACATGTTTAACTAAACAGGCAGTCAAGCAGATACAATTTTTTCTGTTGTTAAATAGGTCTGCGGAATGAGTTCTAGGAAATACACTGTGGAGATACAATCCGTTTCCATATCTGTTCTGCATTTTAGTCTGTACCACCTTCATTGTCCATTGATAAGAAGTTTTATTGCAATGAAATTTTTGTATGACTTTGTTGGGTCTATTTTTGGCAAAAGTAAACTATTGTAATAAAAAATTACTAGAAATACAATAAGATGAAAATAGAATTAGCACAATTTTGGGGCCCAAGTCTAGCACTGTTAGCTACTGGGCATAAATATTAATATTAGGCCTACTACTGAGATGCCAATAAGCAATCACACAATTTTCACAATACTATATAGATCACAGGGCAAGATAATATATAACTAAAGTTTGGAAATTTCAAAATATAACTTTCTATAAGCATAGGGCCTAGCACTGTTACCACTGTAGCCTAGAAATAAAAAAATTGTTTGCTAGGCCTATTGAAGGGCAAATAATGAACAGGCTGGCAAACAACATTTAAAGATTACTTTAACTACAAAAGTTCAAAACAGCCTTACGTTAATTTTTTTCGACATAGTAATTGTGTTATTATGGGAGTGTAATCAAGGAGAATCAACAACAGTCGGTCACGCCAGTCGAATTTAAGTACACAGTGTCATTCGCATGCCTTCGTGCACCAAATTAACTACAAACGTCTGGTCACGACCTCCATGCGTGATTTGCATTACTAAATATTAAAACAATTTTTACTAAACTGTTTAGCTTTAAATCGGTAACTTAAATAATAAAATAATAAAATCAATAAATAAATAAAATCTTTTTTGAATATATAATAAAAACTCTACAAAAGTATTTGCATTTTGTATACGGTGCATCACTTCAACATTTGACTTAGTAATTTGGTCGTCTTTTTTTCTCTTGACTTTAAAAACATTTTTTATTTTTCCCCAATTTTTTATCATTAGGGAATCAAATTTCTTGTTTCATTATTGCCAACAAGCCATGCGCGATAGCTAAAATAAAAACGCATGATGGCTTAATGCGTATTTTCTCAAAGCAAAATTCTCGTTTAATTTTTTATTATATTTAATTATGTTATATAATATTATCATAATATTAAAGAATTTTTACTAAACTTGCATATACTATAATAATTAATTAATTATGGCAAAGAAGTAGTGGAAAATATCGTAAAAAGTATCAATTTTTACATATAATCAAATCAATACTGTGAGATTTAATGATTGAAGGGGAACCTGAGATAAAAAAATTATATTTATGTAGCCAGTATTCTATGATTTTGGGTAAACAATACCTATTCTTCAAATGATTTTGTGCATTGAAAAATCGTATTTACTTAATTTTTTTCAAAATTTGGCTACCTTATCCATTTAGTAGCTTTACCTATTGTCATTGTCAGAGAATTTTCTGTGTATTTATTATTATTATCTGTTTTTCTGTACTTGTAATTTTAGCGCAAAAATATGAGCAATTAAATTGAAATAACACGAAAAACTCACTTACTTGTTTGCAGAAAAATAGATAAATGTCAAATTTCGGCCTACTTTTCTTAGTAGTGAATTACCTACTAATGAGTCTTGTCACATCTGGCATCTGGTGCCCGTGGTCAGAGTGGCACTGTCACACTGTTCCTAACAGCTCTGCTGATTGTTTCCTGTATCGAAGTCGCAGATGTTGCCAAAAATCCTATAGCTTCTGGTGTGATGGCAGCTGAATAGAAACTTTGCGTGGACAGATTTTCAATGGTGGCAAGAGGTGTTTAACCCATTCAATTGATAAAGGAACAGTTGAATCATACAGCTGCAAAATGTCATTGAACAGGTTTGTTTTCTTTTTTATCTCGAAGAGAAAACAGCTTTTATTATTTGTAATTTACAACAATATTATGATAGATGCACGGCCTTGAATTTTGTAAATTTCACAGCACCTAACTATGTGCAGAACGCATAATTTTGAGCTTTAGGTGATGCAATTTCGAGGCATTGTGAGGCACGCAGCATTTTATCTTTTGGGCGCAGTAGAATTTGGGTAGAATTTTAGGATTTGTGTAACCCCGGCCCCTTTTTATTACTTAAAATTAAGTAAAATCCAGTCATAGATTAGGCTAATTATGGTTAAGCTACTTTACCCGAGTTGTCTAAATAAAGCTGTCACATTATCTAATGACATTTTCACTATTCCCAATCGGTAGCTAGTCGTAAGTGCATCCTGCCTCTGGATAATGACTTTGACCTCTGGATAATGTTTGTCTATGGTCCATCCTGCCTAGAGACAATACATTTAGTCGCAAGTCAGACGTTAGGATCATGGACTTCTATATTTAGCATCTAAACATTTAGCATATTTAGCAAACTGTGGACCATAGACTACGGTCGAGGACAATGGTTTATATTTAGCAAAATCGGAAAAAAATTTAATATACGTTTGAAGTCATTTGTTGGTCATTCAATCAAAAGCGTTAAAAATGGCAATGAACAGAATAAAAATAGCAAACGTACTTAATAAAACAGTACAATACTATTTTCTAAGTTTACCATTCTTGTAATTGCCAATCAATGAGGAAGGTCTATTAGCTGTAGGCCTTGTTACTCAAGTTGAAGGTGCAGTTAGAGAATTGGCAGTCCGAGAAGACACTGGAGGCATTCTGCTTACTAAATTTAATATTCTGGCTACTAACCTCCGCCGTGTTTGACGCGGCTGATATTTCTGCTTCAGATAGTTGAAGCATCCTGGCTAATGTTGTGTCCGTACGAGACCAATGCTTCTCCCACAGACTTAGCTATGTCTCGCAGTGTGTGGTCCTACCTAAAGTCTCACTTACGAGTAAATGCATTTTCTCTAGGCAGGATGGACCACAGACAAACATTATCCATAGATACTAACACATAGTAACCATAGATAAGATAATAGACAATCAGATAACTTTCCCGACACTCTAGTCCCGCAGGGCTTCAATTCACACCTCTGACCCGTTCACCAGCTCAACAGTGCACCTGCACTAATATTGATCCGACAGAAGATAATGATGCATCAATAACAGCAACGACAACCGAAGCAGATAATTGGCCAAAACTTCGGGTATCAACGCAGAACGTAGCCTGGGATTTGTTAATAGCTACCGGCTGCAGCGCAGTCGCTGTGATTGGAGTCAGCGTCTGGTGCGTGGCCAGACTTCGACGGGTTCAATTGCGCGCGCAGACGCTCTTGAATCCGTCTAGTATGATGTATGTGAGACTGGCTTTTTTTGTACGAGCAACCCGTAAGGAAACTGGTTGATAAAATAAAAAAAAATATAGCCTTCTCATACTACTTGCAGGACGCAAATACATTTTGATCGACGAGCGGAGGGCAGCCATGTCGCTTGCATGCCATTGACAGTTAGCTACAGTAGCGTACCGACAGTGCATCAGAGTCTGCGTTTGAGCTTAGTGTGTCAGCCGCCTGATCCACCTCCATATTCAGCGATTGACACGGATGGCCAGATCTCCTCCTGCACGGATCCGCCGCCGCCATATTCTTCGCAGGAGTTGACGCATCATGCTTGATTTATTGCTAGCTATTTATTGAATTGTAGATTCATTTATTCGCGGCAAACAATGCCTCATTTCTGTATGAGTCTCTGAAACCGTCTTGCTGCTACCAGTTTCTATGAGCCATCAATTTCTTCTCTTGACTTATCTCAGTTCTAAACATTTCAAGTTGTTTTAAGGTTTTAAGTAATGACAGTATTTACATGTACATGTAGTGCGATTTTAGTAAAAAACAATATTTTTTGCTCTTCATGGGTTCTTTTATTAAAATATTCGTAATTTTTGTTTTTTGCGTTTGTTTTTAGAAACAGTTTTTGTGTCCAGGCACTCTTGCGATAGACTTTTTACATTTAGATATAATTTATTGTAATTTATTATATTATTTGCTTCATGCTCAAAATTTTTTAATCCTCGACTTTAATATTGCTTTGTTACATATTATTGTAAAGCATTATGAGTATTTTGGAACCAAGTACGTTTATTGTCTGATTACTAACTGTGTGTTAATAATCTCTAATGCACGAGAACCAATCAAAAGAGAGTCAGATAAACGTGTTTTAAAGTGCACGTGCACTAATCCAGTCTGGTAGCGTTCACTCGTGGCCCACAAGACGAATTTTTTGTTAAAAAAGATTATCAGTTCTGTTCAGCTCTGAGGTATTTAAAAATTTTAGTGTTTGCGCACAACATATTCTTCCAATTTTGATGCTTACGGTAGTATAATAATTGTTTATTTTCTTAACAGTATTTTTAGATTTATACGTTTCCAGTATTGAAAAAACTCTCGTGTCTTACACGTTCTTCCATTTTTTTAAAGCATCTGAAGGCATAAGTACGAGCTAAAAAATTATCTTTCTTTTTGTCCTCTTTTTTTAAATAAATTTTTGCTAGTTAATTGGTCAGCTGTTTAGTAAGATGTTGATAAAAATCCTTAGAATGATGAAAGCTAAGGGTAGAGACTGCTCTCCTGCATCATTTCTGGGCCCGCTTGCTCCTAATCGCCAATTATAGTTTCTTCACCCTTATCTATTCGATTGCATGCGTCTAAAAAAATTTATTTACATTTCAGCAAAAAAATCCAGCACTATCCGGAAGCAAACGATTCATTTACGGAAAATCCCTTTGTTAATCAACGCACGCAATGAACAGTCAGGTAGCGGCTCCGGTTGCCCTTGGCGACGGGTACACGCCTCGCGATTCGCTTGACGTTGAGGGGCCGTTGCTACGGTACGAAGACAACCGGAGCAATGCCAATGATCCCATTGCGGTTGATGAAGACTACGCTGAAGGTGACGAAGATGAAGACTACGATGATTACGCAGATGATGTCGGGGCGGAAGCGGAAGCAGAAGAAGAAGACAATGATTTTGCTTGGCAGCAGCAGCAACAGAAAGTTTACGTTGATTATCCTCACGAGAAGGAGGACGACAACGAGTACCGATTTGTCAGCAGTCGAATCGGCGACGAATTCGATGAGGACAACGATCACGAGGGCATCGAAGGAGGAGCAGCAGCCAGATACGGCGAGCCGCTCCCTCGACAATACCTACACCAGCAGCAGCAGCAGCAGCATCCACGCTACCAAGCCATGGACCTGTCGCCAACTGGAGAGTTCAGCCATAGACACGCCGCCGAAGCCTTGCCAGTCTACGGGCAGCAAAATTCGTCATCAACCCTAGCTAGAGAACGGGACAATGCGGATCCGGACACAGAACTGGCCGGCGAGATTCGCTATCAAGCTGAAATGCAGCGTCGTTTAGAACAGATGGCTAATCAGGTGAATAGAAATCCCAGCCAAACTCCAGATATCATCTTTAGCCTTAGTTGGTAGGGCGTCCGTCTCACTACCCGAAGGTCAGATGTTCCAGCCCTTTTAGCAAGGCGCTCAATTAGTTAGGCATTGCTTTAGTTCACCTATCTGACATTTTTTTAAATGGAAAAATTAAAGGGTCATCTTGGATGTTCCTCACAGCTGTGCTTTGGGCGTCACATTATAGGTCAAAACGATGTTTATTTGAATTTTATAATTCATTTGAACTCAAAAAGTTAGCTCGTTTGACTTAAACTCTTGAGAAAGCCAATAAAATACTAAGAAAGTCAGGAGTGCTCACTTAATAAAGTCCCTCATCTCGAACTTCAAGGTGGCCAAACTTGACAAACCAAGGGGCGGCGGGGTTGACGAGGTGCCCCGTCTGGACTTGCTGCACATGGAGGAGGCCACTGCGTCGCAGCATCACCTGTACCGGGACTCGCTGGACATTGATCTACGCGACAACGACACAGAAGAGACCGATGATGATGAAGCTATCCAGCAACAGCAGAAGCAGACAAAGCATCATACTCAGCATCATCAGCATCATCAGAAACCGTCGATGCAGCCGCCGCAGCAGGATCTGTCTTCCAATCGTCGAGCCGAAATAGATCACGTGACCAGGCTGAGCCGTCAACTCGGCGGCCTCCAAATCGAGCCGGATTATTATGACAGCGGTCGGAATCCGCCAAGCGAGTCGCAGGTGGCGGACAACACCGGCAGATCCGCTGCCGCGATGCCCACGGCTGAGGATTTGGAATTTCTAAGAAAGCTGAAACGCGATTTGGTGTACGGAGGTCAAGCCGGACCGCATCGCCAGCTCATGAGCGACGAGGCCTCGCCTATCAGGCCCGACTCATTGAGGCAGCCACTGCCGCAGGTGAGTTGTCAGGAAGGTTAAAAATGACTCATTCGCACAGATACTTTATACTGATCTCTAAGAGTCTTAATCCAGATCTCTAAGAGTCTTTATCCAGATCTCTAAGAGTCTTTATCCAGATCTCTAAGAGTCTTTATCCAGATCTCTAAGAGTCTTTATCCAGATCTCTTAGAGTCTTTATCCATATATCAAAGATTCTTTATACAGTTATCTAAGAGTCTTTATCCAGATCTTTAAGAATCTTTATCCAGATCCAGATCTCTAAGATTCTTAATCCATTTATCTAAGAGTCTTTATCCAGATCTCTAAGAGTCTTTATCCAGATCTCTAAGAGTCTTTGTCCAGATCTCTAACAATCTTTATCCAGATCTCTAAGAGTCTTTGTCCAGATCTCTAAGAGTCTTTGTCTAGATCTCTAGGAGTTTTCATCGAGATATCTAAGAGTTTTTATGCAGATATCTTAGAGTCCTTATGCAGATCTTTAAGAATCTTTATCCAGATATCTTAGAGTCTTTATCCAGATCTTTAAGAATCTTTATCCAGATCTCTGATAATCTGATTAAAGAATAACATTCTTCACCGATGTTGTCGATCATCAATCATTTCAGGTAAACAAGCAACAGAATCAACAACAACAACAACAACAACAACAACAACAAATCAAGAAGCAGAATCCACAAAAACCAAAACCAGCTCAACAGCAGCAGCAGCAGCAACAACCCTCGGACAAAGACTTTGTCGAAGAAAACAAAAAGCTTCCAAGTAACAGACTGCCAACAAAATCCTACGGGAAAATTTATCGCGAGAAACGCGAGAAACCAAAGCAAAAGACGAAGGTTACTATGCGGCAGCCGCCGCAGCAGCAGCAGCAACCCGATCCCCTTGACGACAATCTGGAGGTGACCCATTTAGACGACCAGTCACCGCCAGAGCAGGTCTGGATGTCCCGAATGGCGGCTCTCCAGTCTGTTGGCAGCGGAAGCCATCACCGAAAATCCCACGCGACTGGCGCGGCGGATGCGGCAACATCAAAGCAAACAAGCGCGGATCCACGACTGCAGGGCGGCCAGAAGAAGCAGCAGGAGCAGCCTGCTCTGCAAGCTCAGGAGATGCAGGTGATTTGAAAGAATCTTCGATTTTTTGTAGTTTTTTAGTGAGAAATTGATAAGCGCACTCAGGCCCAATGACTATTTTGTATTATGCAACTTAGGACACTGTAATCATTTTACAATCTTGAAGTAGTAAGTTTTTTATCATTAAGAAACTCTTGTCTCTTAAGACTAAAAATGTCAAAATGATGTTAAATTTTGATGATGTTGAAGCTCAAATTATGTCAATCTCTAATCATGTCAATCTCCAATCATGTCAAGCTCGAATCATGTCAATCTACAATCATGTCAGCCTCCAATCATGTCAATCTCCAATCATGTCAATCTCCAATCATGTCAATCTCCAATCATGTCAATCTCCAATCATGTCAGCCTCCAATCATGTCAATCTCCAATCATGCCAATCTCTAATCATGTCAATTTCCAATCATTTCAAGCTCCAATCATGTCAACCTCCAATCATCCCAAGCTCCAATCATGTCAACCTCCAATCATCCCAAGCTTCAATCATTCCAAGCTCCAATCATATCAATCTCCAATCATGTCATGCTCCAATCATGTCAATCTTTAATCATGTCAATCTCCAATCATGTCAATCTCCAATTATGTCATGCTCCAATCACGTCAATCTCTAATCTTGCAAATCCCTAAATTTTATGTGAAATCCTCGTCAAATCTGAAGCTACTAGCAGTGCTCATGACCGTCACGTGACTACCATGCCAATTCCCCCAATTACGTAATTTTCAACGCAGCGCCACTCGGTCCCAGCTGATCGCATGATGTACGGAGCGGACCCAGCGGCAGTGGCCAGAGCCGAAGCCTACTGGCCCTATCAGCAGGCCCATTACGTAACCACATATGACGTCAACGGCCAACCAGTAACAGTTCCGGTTGCCCCACCGCCGCCACCACCTCAGGCGTTCGTTTTTCCCTATCAACCTTATCCAGTTTATCCCATGATGCCGCAGCCGCCTATGCAACAGCAGCCGCAGCAGTACACAATGCCGCAGGTAAAAAAATTGACGTTTTTAATAGGGCCAAGCTACTTATAGTAGAAATGCAAGCAAAAATCAACGATTTTCATAGGAAAAGCCTTAAATTTTTCTAAAAATCTTATCGCTCTAATGCAAATTAATATCATTTTCTACTGCAGCAACAACAGCCTCAGATGCAGCCTCAGGTGCAGTCTCAGCCCCAGCAACAATATCGTCAATCACCGAGAGCTGCGGGAGCCGCTGGGCTCAGTCAATCCTTCGATGCAACCGCCGCATCTCCCCGCGTAGTGATTGACGAGTCAACTTTGCACCGGCAGTTTAAGTACACCGGCACTAAGATGGCCGGCTCCATGACTCGCTCGCCGCCGGGAAAGTACAATCACTCGCTGCCGCCGATATCTGGCGGAGGCGGAGGCGGAGCGAGCGGCGGCGGATTTGTTTCTAAGAAAATCGACAGTAAAGAGCTTGACAAGGTTGGTTACTTTTACAATATCTGTTGCAACTATTGCCGAATGCCAGAGTAATGTGCCTTCACAAATTTAATTTTTTTTATTCAATTGGGCTTTTTTCTGCTGGTTTGTCCTAAACGACAGTACTGAACTCGGCGATTATCACTGAGTGTTTCTTATCCTCTTTGTTAAACTAACTGAACTATTTCAAAATTTTTCTATTGTTAAAATCAATCTAATCAATCTCCTTGACTTTGCGCCAAAGTCATCCACCTTCATCTCACGCCAGGCCTACTGATCCACCTCACGCCACTCTGATACACCCACCTCACGCCACTCTGACACACCCACCTCACGCCACTCTGACACAGTTACCTCACGCCACTCTGACACACCCACCTCACGCCACTCTGATACACCCACCTCACGCCACTCTGACACACCCACCTCACGCCACTTCAACACATCCACCTCATGCCACTCTAACACACCCACCTCACGCCACTCTGATACACCCACCTCACGCCACTCTGACACACCCACCTCACGCCACTTCAACACATCCACCTCATGCCACTCTAACACACCCACCTCACGCCACTCTGATACACCCACCTCACGCCACTCTGATACACCCACCTCACGCCACTCTGACACACCCACCTCACGCCACTCTGATACACCCACCTCACGCCACTCTGACACACCCACCTCACGCCACTCTGACACACCCACCTCACGCCACTCTGACACACCCACCTCACGCCACTCTGATACACCCACCTCACGCCACTCTGACACACCCACCTCACGCCACTCTGATACACCCACCTCACGCCACTCTGACACACCCACCTCACGCCACTCTGACACACCCACCTCACGCCACTCTGATACACCCACCTCACGCCACTCTGACACAGTTACCTCACGCCACTCTGATACACCCACCTCACGCCACTCTGACACAATTACCTCACGCCACTCTGACACAATTACCTCACGCCACTCTGATACACCCACCTCACGCCACTTCAACACATCCACCTCATGCCACTCTAACACACCCACCTCACGCCACTCTGACACACCCACCTCACGCCACTTCAACACATCCACCTTATGCCACTCTAACACACCCACCTCACGCCACTTCAACACACCCACCTCACGCCACTTCAACACATCCACCTCATGCCACTCTAACACACCCACCTCACGCCACTTCAACACACCCACCTCACGCCACTTCAACACATCCACCTTATGCCACTCTAACACACCCACCTCACGCCACTCTGACCCAACCACCTCACGCCACTCTGACACAACCACCTCACGCCACTCCAACTGATTCAACTTGTGCCCTTCAACTCATCAATTTATAGAACATAAGCATCCAACTATTTTTTATGTCTATTAGTCTGCTTTTAAGTTACTTTTAATTAAAGCCACCTATAACATACTAATACTGTGATATAAAAGTGTGAAATATTCATTGCAATGTGATTTCACCAAACAATTAACCTGTGATCTAATTATTCTCGCGCTAGTTAAAAACAAGCGTTCAATTACAACAAACGACACAAATTTTCTAGCTAACCAGGAAAGTGAAAGCAGCAGGCTCCATTGCAACGGATCTGTCCTCAATGAGAGACAGGAGCGCGGCAACCACAAAAACAGCTACGTCAACTACGGAAGATCGCACTGTAACTGAGTTACAGTTCGACTCGACTTGGACTGGTGGATCATCAGCTTCGGCTGAAGCTAGTGGTCTAAGCCTTGCGGAGGTAGTTAGATATTGAGCTACAGCAAAAAACGCATTTACGAGTATAAATATATCAAGCTTCGGTTTTGTTGTTTCTAATTTTTCTAAACTAATTACTATTGCTTTGCTAATTGAATCACATTTACCATATCACTTGAAGCGTTGAGTTACGGCAGGTGCCTTTCTGAGCCCAAAAAATCATAGCTGCATGGCATCTGCTTTTTTACGCTCGTAAATTCTCAATGAATATGCTTTCTGAACACATTACTCAATTACTCGATTGCCTACTATACTTAGTAGTATGCCTGGTATTTTCAACTAAATAATGCTAGAATTTCAAACACCGAATCAACAGGAGGTGAGCGGCTATTCAAGCAAGTTTCAACAAGCCGCCGCGTCGCCGGGCTACACGCCGTACAGTGTGAGCGACTTCCAGAACCTCAAGTCTGTGGGCACGCTGGGCGGTCTTGGCCACGACAAGGAGAGCGATGGATATCGGATTTCTGTGAGTATTTTAATTCGAATTTTGTTCGTAGACACAACAGCTGCACGGGGCATCCGACGGCTGTGTACAGCTGTTGAGTCCTGACGGCCTAGAGGGGCCATAACACCCAATTTTTCTAAAACTGAAGCAATCCTCAGAGCCTTAAATTGTTTATTAGGGTTAGAAATCGAACTCAAGACCTTCCAATTAAGAGCCGGGTACCCAAAGCACTAAGCTACAACTCCCGACGAATTACTCATAAAATCACTTCACCACGCCTAATTCAGCACCAGCTGTACAAGAAAAAGCAGCAGTATGCCAAGGCTATCAACGAGCGGAATCGAGTCACTTTGAAAACTGACAAGACTCAGCAGCAGCAGCAGCAGCAACAGCAACAGCAACAACAACAACAGCAGCCGGAGAAAACTCAACAGACGGACTCTTCTGCAAAACCGGAATCGGAAAGGCAACCAGCTACACAGCAACCGCCTCAACCAGCGTCGCAGCAGCAGGAGCAGCAACAGCAGCAGCAGCAGCAGCAACAGCAGCAGCAACAACAGTCCAAGTCCACTCCCAACCCGGTGGACCCAAAGACCGGCCAAACTCTAAGCGACGCTGAGCTCCAAGCCAAACGAGAAGCCCAGGAGAAACGCAGTCGTGTAAGTAACTTCTTCCTCCTCCTTACCCGTTCAAGTGCGGAAAGACCCACTTATTTAATATATGAAATGCCTGCTTCGTAATTTCAACGTAAAGATTGACTTCAGAATCGATATAGATTTCAATTTAGTCATCTATCGTACAAATCTAATTCGAGCCCACACTGCTCGTCCTGCCCTATCAACAGATGAAAGAGTACTCGAAAAATCTCCAACAAAATCAGCCAAAGAAGCCAGCTGGTGCAAAGGCTGGGAAAGCAATGCAGCAGCAGCAGCAGCACCGAATCAGTCAAAAGTCATCTGCCGACGTTGATAAGGTACGAAATGATCCAGTTAAAGGTAGCTTAAGAAATATTTAATCAACTCAATAAAATAGTCGACCCTTTGATTTTTTCCTCCAACAGTTGCTACACGATCCGGAATTGGAACGACAAATGCAGCGGCACCTGGAGGATAAGAAACGTTCGGAATCGATTCGACAACAAGTGGCGGCAACATGAAAAATCAACTGACATGAGGCTCAGACGGGACCATCCGTGTCTTAGTAATGTAGAGTTCACAATGTATTATTTCTTGATTTGCTGACTGCGTTATTTTCTCTTCACTGTTAATTTTTTTTCAAAGATTTCTAAGAAATTATTTTTTCATATTTTTCACTAAAATCTGAGCTAGAATTTTAGATTTTTTTTATTGTATTGTATTTGATTTCTACTAATTTTAGTATGTCTATTTTTAGATGTTAATTATAATCTTAATAAGATCAGATAGGCACAGTCAACGTCCCAGGCTGTGTACAGTTTCTTTGGGATTAAGTACCTTGCTCAAGGTCACAAATTTTCTCCTAGAGCGAGAGCAGCCTTCGAACGATACCAGGACTATAGTTTTGGTTTGTACACACAGCCACTACTAAGGCATATCTAACCTCTATTACGAGTATTTGTGTTTTTATCGAGCAGAAAATTTCCACATTTTTCTAAGCTTTCTTCCTAATTTTTTTCAATTTCTAATCTAATTTTATGCATGATACTACTTGCACAAATCACTGTGTCAAGAAAATTATTTTTGTAAATATATATTAGCTTGTCACTTTCTTTCCTAGATACCATTTAGTGGCCTTTTCTTTGCTTAAAATACTCCATTGATTTTTGCTTTAGTATCCGTATTTCTCCTGTAATTTTTACCCGCACAATTCTATTAAGTTTTTACCCCGTTTAAAACCTCGAAAAATAATATACTCGATTGATGAATGACTGAAAGATTTTTATACAAAATAATAATGTTTTAAAATCAATTAAAATTTTCTTTCTTTTAAGCGATATTTTATCTAAAAATAGTCTATACAACCGATCTTACGACCAGATGTACAGCCCACGGCTCATCCGAGGGCTGTGTACAGCTGCTCAGTCCTGACGGGCTGGAGGGGCCGCAGCACCCACCCTAAATTTGCCCAGCTCAAACTAGTACCCCGATCTCAGCTGAGTGGACTGAAGCAATGCGGGATTAAGAGCTAGGGCTCGAACCTACGACCTTCCAATTACAATGCAGATACCCAAACCACTAGGCTACAACTTCTGTCAATAAATTTATTTATTTATTAATAGTTTAAGCATAGTTTATCTGTTTCTCTGAGTGGACTGCTCAAAATAAACTATACAATTTGAACCAACAGGTAGCCGCTTCATGCTTCATTCTTGTTGACAGAAACCTAGAGAAAATAAAGCACGTCCTCTCCTTCTCGATGAAAAGCGACTAGATAAATGGAGTTCACATCTAAGGCGCTCTCTTATGTGCAAACATGATTACGTAATGCTTCATGAGCCTACCCCTCTACCTCGATAATTAATAACTCAGTCTCTAGCTGGCCATATGCAAATTAAAACCTTTCTCTGCTAGATATAGTGAGTTCAATTAATTAATGTTGATATTAGTAGTTTGGATTCCTACATAATTACTTCACGATAAAGATTTAACGTGAAGGTCTTAAAATAAAAACTCGAAAGCACTCAAAAACTCTTTACTAAAAAAAGATCGGGTGGGCGTTGCGGCCACTTCAGCCTAATCCGTTGACTGTAAAACCCTGATTTCGAATCCATCAATTACTTTTCTGTCGACATTAAATTTTCAATATAGACATAGTTTGTTTCGGATTCCACGTGACAAAGGGGTAGAAATTTGGTAGGCAAGGTTGACTGTAAACTGCCCCAAAGTAGAGGAAAAAGCCTTCGACACGTACGCAGATACCGCACGTTCAGTCACTTGGTTTTAGAAGTTGAAGAAACATCTGCAGACTTCACTTAAAAAGGATTTGTTGCAAAATCCCTTCCCTGTTGGACAACACGACTTTGCTATTTATCGCTTGTCTGACTTTCATGCTGCCAGCATTAGAGACAACGTGACATCATTATCGAGTGTGTCTGTGTGTGTGTGTGTCATCCACGCTTGTTTCTAACGCTATTAGGTTGAAAGCCATTTCGGGGACTAGCTAGCAATATTTTATTTGCATTGCATTATTGCGTTCATGAAAGCTTTTTCCTACTGAACTGCTTTGAACATGAGGGACGCGGGCTTGTGCTAATTGCGTAATCAGGATTACGTAGTGTCCAGGCCAGTAGCTCCTTGCGATAAACTATTGATAGATTCGTTATTTTTTTGCCCGTTTATTTCTGAATAGATGGACTGGCATTAACCCTCTGCTGTATTCTTACAGAATTTTCTGTCCTGTTTGTTTGTTTGCGAGTCTGTCTGTCTGTCTGTCTGTCTGTCTGTCTGTCTGTCTGTCTGTCTGTCTGTCTGTCTGTCTGTCTGTCTGTCTGTCTGTCTGTCTGTCTGTCTGTCTGTCTGTCTGTCTGTCTGTCTGTCTGTCTGTCTGTCTGTCTGTCTGTCTGTCTGTCTGTCTGTCTGTCTGTCTGTCTGTCTGTCTGTCTGTCTGTCTGTCTGTCTGTCTGTCTGTCTGTCTGTCTGTCTGTCTGTCTGTCTGTGTGTCTGTCTGTCTGTCTGTCTGTCTGTCTGTCTGTCTGTCTGTCTGTCTGTCTATCTGTCTGTCCGTCTGTCTATCTGTCTGTCTGTGTGTGTGTGTGTGTGTGTCTGTCTGTCTGTCTGTCTGTCTGTCTGTCTGTCTGTCTGTGTGTGTCTGTCTGTCCATCTGTCTGTCTGTCTGTCTGTCTGTTTGTCTGTCTGTCTGCCTGTCTGTCTGTCTGCCTGTCTGTCTGTCTCTTTGTCCATCTGTCTGTCTGTCTTTCCGTCTAACTTAATGTTCGCCCTTAAAGTAGCGCAATATCACATTTTCCATCGGTTCGATCCAAGAAATTTCAAGATCGAGAGAAATCATTCAGTCCTTGTTTGCCTCTTAAACCTCATCAAACTGGCGGGCTTATTTTCTTAGTCAACAACACCAGCCAGGTAGTTCACCAACTTAGTTCACCCATGTCCGACGGGAATAGTAGGCCTTTCCTAGAATACTATGGTTGCACTTTATTAAGAAGTCCCGTTGAGGGGCAGGAAACCCTATATTGACTGCCCCCCTTCCCCCAAATTTTGAAGCCGTCAACACCTTACGAGCGTATGTCGACGCGGTATTAATGTACGTTAGGCCTGATGAAATTCTTTTTATCATAAATTTCTCCATAACATCGCGTAACCCTGTCAGGAGTAAACAATGGCGTGTCGATAGCTTCAACCATTCGGCATTAACCGCACGGCTCTGTTGCTGGATTTCGAGGAATGCCATAAATTTGTTCCCAAACACGATTACTGTTTAGCCTGAATTAGCTAGGTCAAACTCGCTGGCCGGAATGTATTGGGCATATAAAATTTAGTGACAAGCTCAGCTGCGTAAACAAGTTCAGGGCTGTATGAACCGCTAGCTGAACCCTATAATGGGGTGTGCTAAATCTGTGTAAAACTTTGGGGGTTACGTACTTTTATTTCTGGCTTTAAAGTGAAAGTAGTTCTATTGTTCTCTTTTTGGTGTAAATCGCAACGTATGTCTCACTTCCTGTTCAGTTGTCTACTAGAGTGTCTCAGTGTGTGTTTGAGGGTCCGTTGAAGTGTCTGTCTCAGTGTCTCTCTCAGTGTGTGTCTCAGTGTCTGTCTCAGTGTGTGTCTCAGTGTGTGTCTCAGTGTGTGTCTCAGTGTGTGTCTCAGTGTCTGTCTCAGTGTCTGTCTCAGTGTGTGTCTCAGTGTGTGTCTCAGTGTCTGTCTCAGTGTGTGTCTCAGTGTCTGTCTCAGTGTGTGTCTCAGTGTGTCTCAGTGTGTGTCTCAGTGTCTGTCTCAGTGTGTGTCTCAGTGTCTGTCTCAGTGTGTGTCTCAGTGTGTGTCTCAGTGTGTCTCAGTGTCTGTCTCAGTGTGTGTCTCAGTGTGTGTCTCAGTGTCTGTCTCAGTGTCTGTCTCAGTGTGTGTCTCAGTGTCTGTCTCAGTGTGTGTCTCAGTGTCTGTCTCAGTGTCTGTCTTAGTGTCTGTCTCAGTGTGTGTCTCAGTGTGCGTCTCAGTGTCTGTCTCAGTGTGTGTCTCAGTGTGTGTCTCAGTGTGTGTCTCAGTGTGTCTCAGTGTGTGTCTCAGTGTGTGTCTCAGTGTGTGTCTCAGTGTGTGTCTCAGTGTCTGTCTCAGTGTCTGTCTCAGTGTCTGTCTCAGTGTCTGTCTCAGTGTGTGTCTCAGTGTCTGTCTTAGTGTGTGTCTCAGTGTCTGTCTCAGTGTGTGTCTCAGTGTGCGTCTCAGTGTCTGTCTCAGTGTGTGTCTCAGTGTCTGTCTCAGTGTGTGTCTCAGTGTGTGTCTCAGTGTCTGTCTCAGTGTCTGTCTCAGTGTGTGTCTCAGTGTCTGTCTCAGTGTGTGTCTCAGTGTCTGTCTCAGTGTCTGTCTTAGTGTCTGTCTCAGTGTGTGTCTCAGTGTGCGTCTCAGTGTCTGTCTCAGTGTCTGTCTCAGTGTGTGTCTCAGTGTCTGTCTCAGTGTGTGTCTCAGTGTCTGTCTCAGTGTGTCTCAGTGTGTCTCAGTGTGTGTCTCAGTGTGCGTCTCAGTGTCTGTCTCAGTGTCTGTCTCAGTGTGTGTCTCAGTGTCTGTCTCAGTGTGTGTCTCAGTGTCTGTCTCAGTGTCTGTCTTAGTGTCTGTCTCAGTGTGTGTCTCAGTGTGCGTCTCAGTGTCTGTCTCAGTGTGTGTCTCAGTGTGTGTCTCAGTGTGTGTCTCAGTGTGTCTCAGTGTGTGTCTCAGTGTGTGTCTCAGTGTGTGTCTCAGTGTGTGTCTCAGTGTCTGTCTCAGTGTCTGTCTCAGTGTCTGTCTCAGTGTCTGTCTCAGTGTGTGTCTCAGTGTCTGTCTTAGTGTGTGTCTCAGTGTCTGTCTCAGTGTGTGTCTCAGTGTGCGTCTCAGTGTCTGTCTCAGTGTGTGTCTCAGTGTCTGTCTCAGTGTGTGTCTCAGTGTGTGTCTCAGTGTCTGTCTCAGTGTCTGTCTCAGTGTGTGTCTCAGTGTCTGTCTCAGTGTGTGTCTCAGTGTCTGTCTCAGTGTCTGTCTTAGTGTCTGTCTCAGTGTGTGTCTCAGTGTGCGTCTCAGTGTCTGTCTCAGTGTCTGTCTCAGTGTGTGTCTCAGTGTCTGTCTCAGTGTGTGTCTCAGTGTCTGTCTCAGTGTCTGTCTTAGTGTCTGTCTCAGTGTGTGTCTCAGTGTGCGTCTCAGTGTCTGTCTCAGTGTCTGTCTCAGTGTGTGTCTCAGTGTCTGTCTCAGTGTGTGTCTCAGTGTCTGTCTCAGTGTCTGTCTTAGTGTCTGTCTCAGTGTCTGTCTCAGTGTGTGTCTCAGTGTGTGTCTCAGTGTCTGTCTCAGTGTCTGTCTTAGTGTCTGTCTCAGTGTGTGTCTCAGTGTCTGTCTCAGTGTGTGTCTCAGTGTGTGTCTCAGTGTGTGTCTCAGTGTCTGTCTCAGTGTGTGTCTCAGTGTCTGTCTCAGTGTGTGTCTCAGTGTCTGTCTTAGTGGCAGTCTCAGTGTGTGTCTCAGTGTGTGTCTCAGTGTGTGTCTCAGTGTGTGTCTCAGTGTGTCTCAGTGTGTGTCTCAGTGTGTGTCTCAGTGTCTGTCTCAGTGTGTGTCTCAGTGTGTGTCTCAGTGTGTGTCTCAGTGTCTGTCTCAGTGGGTGTCTCAGTGTCTGTCTCAGTGTCTGTCTTGTGTCAGTGTCTGCTTCACTGTCTCAGACTTAGTGTCTGTCTACATGTAAGTCTCAGTATATTAGTGTAAATTTGAGTGTCTGTTGCAATATCTTTTCCAGTTTCTCTATTTCAGTCTAGTTTCAGCTTCAGTTTCAGTCCCTATTTGCTCTGCCCTTTCTAGAAAAATACAGAGACAAAAAACTTGAATGCCTTAGCTGATGAGGCCTTGGCCAAAACTCACCGGGGCAGCGCACAGGTGTGCCCTATAGCGCACTGTCTATTGACAGATGCGGCGGCCCAACAACCAAGTCCTCGCCTTCTCCCCTCCCCTTTCCCCCCGAGAAAATTAGCTGCACGTTATCGCTGCATGAGAATCTCCAGTCCGCCTTCCTTAGGCCAGCATCTTCCCCCGGATGAAGAAAGACTTTATAATTACAGTAAGTGGCAGGAGCAGCTGGCTATGGACTTACTCCTCCTTTCAGCGGGTCTTTACGACTTGCAATGCAGCCTCGCCCTCGCATCTTTTTCTCCCTGTCTGTTTAAAACAAACTGTTTGTCCTTCTTCTTTAAAAAAAATCCCAAAGCTCCTTAAATCCCCAGTCACTACCTCAGTTTTCCTCACAGTCATTTTCTTAGCCACGTGAGACGGCCTGTTTGACTAACAAAAGCCCCGCGTCAGGAGCTGAAGCAGCACGGAAGCAAACAGAAAGCAGAAAAAAATAATTGTAGCAAAGCAATTCCCCCCTATGCCGTCAAGCTCCGCTGTTAAGAGCTTAAAACAGGCCCGACAAGATTAAAGGGTGGAGATGCGAGGAGCAAAGAAACTATAAGGGGGAATATTTCTGAGGCGAGAGCGAGCTGCTATACCTGACTTCAGTTCGAGTCCCGGCTAGAAGCAGAAAATGCTGCGTGTTTGCCAAGATGAGCAGTGATGGGCGGGCTATTTTTTTTGTTTTTAATCAGCAGAAGCAGACAGAAGACAGATTACAGAAGCTTTCATTTTTCTGTGTTTCATCTAATATGATGACCAAAAAGCAACCGTCAGTTCTATAGGCTTAGAATATTGAGAAAAAATCCCATAAGGAAAAAATAATTAATTAGACACGATCACGGGGATTTTGTGTCTATTTTGGAGCTCTATTCTAATCTGCATTGATGAAATAATTATGAGCTGTTTTATGCTGCCTCATTGTAAAAGAAAATTCTACAAGGGGTCAACGTTATTTGACAATTTCATGACCTCAAAAAAGGCTGTTTGAAGAATGGCTTAATGCCTCAAAAAATCTGCTTACTCGTATTAATAAATCAATGTTACGAATAAAATTTCCTGCCTTGGTCCATTGCGTTTAGCCGAAGAAAATTTTGAGTCAAATTAAACGTCTATTTAAGAAACAATTAGATTCAGAAAACGGTTCGACTTTAATTAGACTGTTATCAGAAGCTCAAAAGAATCCAGAATAAAAATTATAATTCCATAACTTGAATTTTACAATTTTAGGCGAAAGTTTTGTCAACACAATTTTGTTATTTTTCGCGTTAGCATGTCTCAGCCAAATCGAGATTTTACTATAAAGTCCAAAGTGCGAACTTTCAACCAGTTTCACATTGCGCTGCGCCGGCACCGTTTTAAATTAATAAGAAGAAATTCACCGCTTCTAGGTTCTAGTCTTCCCTCCACTCGTGCCCCGATATACCCTATCCTTTCTCTCTCCCAAACTCGACAGCACTCGAAAAAAAATGGCATTCCGTTTTTGCTTGCCAAACACACTCCAAGCTAATTAAATATTCATTAGCTTAAGAGGGCGGCATAGTGTATTGTATGTGTAGTAGAGGAGGCCTTTCCAACAGCAAGACTGCAGTGTAAACACGCCCACAAAATTGGAGGAACCCATTGGGCGCGCTTACATGTTTGATTAGTTGTACAATGCCAATATTTTGCGTGTGTTCATGCTTGTGATTGACTGATCATTGCGTCATTGATTTGCCAATATTCCATCTAAAATTCTGGTCTGTATAAAGCAACCATCAAGCAGGTCTCTACCAACTGTCAAATTATTGGGAAGAAAGTTGCGCTGTGGGCCATACCAACATTGCACAATATTTACAATCGTATTGTTAAATTTTGTCATAGGAATAGACCAAATTGTCGCTAATTGTACAAATTAAATTATTACAGCACCTCGTTTTTATCAACACTACCTGTTTTCACACCCACTTGTGCCTTCACCCAACTGTTTCTCCCCCTCTTATTTCCTTACCTCTGTTTCCTCACCCCTCGTTTCCTCTTCCCCTTGTTTCCTCACCCACTTGTTTCCTCTCCCCCTTGTTTCCTCTCCCCCTCGTTTCCTCACCCCCTTGTTTCCTCTCCCCCTCGTTTCCTCACCCCCTTGTTTCCTCACCCCCTCGTTTCCTCACCCCCTTGTTTCCTCTCCCCCTCGTTTCCTCTCCCCCTCGTTTCCTCACCCCCTCGTTTCCTCTCCCCCTTGTTTCCTCACCCCCTCGTTTCCTCTCCCCTTGTTTCCTCTCCCGCTTGTTTCCTCTCCCCCTTGTTTCCTCTCCCCCTCGTTTCCTATCCCCCTTGTTTCCTCACCCCCTCGTTTCCTCTCCCCCTTGTTTCCTCACCCCCTCGTTTCCTCTCCCCCTTGTTTCCTCACCCCCTCGTTTCCTCTCCCCCTTGTTTCCTCACGCCCTCGTTTCCTCTCCCCCTTGTTTCCTCACCCCCTCGTTTCCTCTTCCCCTTGTTTCCTCTCCCCCTTGTTTCCTCTTCCCATTGTTTCCTCTCCCCCTCGTTTCCTAACCCAAATTGTTTCCTCGCTCCCACTTACAATGGATAACAAAATTTCATTGTATTGTCGAAAACCGATTGCTAAATTAGAAAGTACTTTACGCGGCGATTCGGCGAGGCCTTTCATCTGCAATTTGAGCGGATGTGTTGCTTTTATTTGCATCATTTTTTAACAAAAAATGGAGTGTATTCATGGAGGTGCATCTGTGACTACAGATTCAGAGAACAAAGCATTCAATCATAACCAAAAAACAGGCGAGTGGCTTTTCTGCTTTTTTTCCAGAGCGGCTGAATGGAGTTTGGTTTAAACTACAAAGCAGGTAACGAAAAAACAACAGCTGACCGCTAAAGTAGATTTTGTGGCATAGCGCTTTTTAAAATTAGAATTTATTTTGAAGTTTTTAGTCTAACTAATTGACGGAAAATGTTACAAAATCTTTGTGCCACAACTTTTCTCAACGAAATAACTCACTTAGATGAGAATTGTCTTTGTGATTATTCTACTTTTGAGTTTCCCCTGTAGATTTTTCTTACGACTTCCTTTTGTACTTGCTTTTTTCAAACTTTGTTTTTTTATTCGGAACAATATTGGATCCCAAAATGTTGTTTAAATTTCTTTTTTTCTAACCACTTTGTAACAATATCTATTAATATTTTTCTTTGTAAATCTAGTAGGAAAAGGTTCATTTTTGGGATTTCATTTCCTTTTGAAAGTCCATAATTTATGCATAGATTAACTCTGGGAAAAAAATTAATTTATTAATATTCCATTATAAACAAAGAATGAAGCTCCCTTTGCTTTAACTGAAGTCTTTCGTTTCCTTTATCTCTCTGTGGGACCATTAGCTTTTAAAATATCAGAAATTCTCTCTCTGTGTGTAAGCGCCTCTTCACAAAACCAACTCTTTTAACTTATCCAAAATTTGGGCTAGCAAACCCACTTGGTCAAACGTAAAAAAGGATTACATTTTTAAAACACAACAGATCTTTTTCAAACAGATTTTCAACCTGTGGAAGATACAATTTGATACACTATAATTAATGGATTTTCGCAAAATTTTGCGGTGACAAGGTTTAGGAAAAGTTTGAGTTTGTTGCTATTTGTAAATAATAAAACAATTTTGTTTGAATTAAGATTTAGCTAGATAGTGAAGGTAAGAAGAGGGGTTGAAATAGAGAAGTAGAGATAGAGGGACAGAAAACTTCGCACTTACAGATGTTGTATGGAGCAATTTAGACAATAGCTAATAAAAGCAATCGGGGAACAATTGCTTTTAAAAGCAACGTTTTTCAACGAGGCAAATCCGCAACAATGAAATAGGAACACAACACGTCTCTCTGTACTGCTAACAGTCTACTACTAATTAAACTATAGCAATTAATAATATTAAACATTGAAGCAAAAGATAAGAAAGCAAACATTTCAATCTGACTTTTTCGATGACCTACACCTAAAAGGGGTGGGCATTCAACATTGAAGAAGATTGTTCGTGACACGTTTCTGAAGAAACAATATTTGGCATCATTTTTTTGTGTCCTGAACTCTAAAAACGTTTTTGTCAGAATGGGGAAGGGGGAACGCGTGACAGATTCGCTGACTGACTGCGGAATACCTGGGGGAAAAAGGAAGAGTGACAGACAGATTGATGACCTCGAAAGGGATAGGGGTTAAAACTAAGTGCTGGAGATAAATTTCGAGACCAAGTGTGGCAACCATTTTCCGAAGAATAGGAGTTACAATCGGAAATGGTGCTTTCCCTCAGATCGATATAGATAGATAGATAGATAGATAGATAGAGAGAGAGAGAGAGAGAGAGATAGATAGATAGATAGATAGATAGATAGATAGATAGATAGATAGATAGATAGATAGATAGATAGATAGATAGATAGATAGATAGATAGATAGATAGATAGATAGATAGATAGATAGATAGATAGATAGATAGATAGATAGATAGATAGATAGATAGATAGATAGATAGATAGATAGATAGATAGATAGATAGATAGATAGATAGATAGATAGATAGATAGATAGATAGATAGATAGATAGATAGATAGATAGATAGATAGATAGATAGATAGATAGATAGATAGATAGATAGATAGATAGATAGATAGATAGATAGATAGATAGATAGATAGATAGATAGATAGATAGATAGATAGATAGATAGATAGATAGATAGATAGATAGATAGATAGATAGATAGATAGATGGATGGATAGGGGACACATAGATGGACAAAAATCACAAATTTCAAGACAGCCCAAAATTTGCCTTCCCATTTCCTATAAACCTCACCCTGGGAATCCCATTTAATGACGAATTCCTCTCCCCTATAAACGAATCGAGTTGGAAACAGTTGGCCCCAGGTGAGGGACGAAGACTTCCAAGTCGAAGTCACTGGAGGATGCGGCGTATCGGGACTGCAAATCGTCAACAGATAGTCGCATGGACCCTGATGGAAACGGTTGTTATGAGTGACTGGGGTTGGGCGGGCACTGGGTTCTGCAGTCTGCCCGGATCATTAGTGTCTCGACACGCTGTTTGACTGACAGCTGTATAGGATGCTCCGTTCCCTGCGATCCGTGTCAGTCTTGCAGCAGTCAGCAGCCCCAGCACCCCAGCCCGAACTGCTAGAGGCTGCATGCCCTGGCTCTAAACAGTTTTTTCTTAATGCAAATTGTCTTAAAGATTATTCTAAAGCGCATTTAGACATATTCAAAATGCATCATAGATTGAAAAGAATTTTTCGCTGTAGGTAAGGCTAAAGGCTTAGTGTTCTAATAAGTGGATTAGTCATTTAGTTAGTTAGTTAGTTAGTTAGTTAGTTAGTTAGTTAGTTAGTTAGTTAGTTAGTTAGTTAGTTAGTTAGTTAGTTAGTTAGTTAGTTAGTTAGTTAGTTAGTTAGTTAGTTAGTTAGTTAGTTAGTTAGTTAGTTAGTTAGTTAGTTAGTTAGTTAGTTAGTTAGTTAGTTAGTTAGTTAGTTAGTTAGTTAGTTAGTTAGTTAGTTAGTTAGTTAGTTAGTTAGTTAGTTAGTTAGTTAGTTAGTTAGTTAGTTAGTTAGTTAGTTAGTTAGTTAGTTAGTTAGTTAGTTAGTTAGTTAGTTAGTTAGTTAGTTAGTTAGTTAGTTAGTTAGTTAGTTAGTTAGTTAGTTAGTTAGTTAGTTAGTTAGTTAGTTAGTTAGTTAGTTAGTTAGTTAGTTAGTTAGTTAGTTAGTTAGTTAGTTAGTTAGTTAGTTAGTTAGTTAGTTAGTTAGTTAGTTAGTTAGTTAGTTAGTTAGTTAGTTAGTTAGTTAGTTAGTTAGTTAGTTAGTTAGTTAGTTAGTTAGTTAGTTAGTTAGTTAGTTAGTTAGTTAGTTAGTTAGTTAGTTAGTTAGTTAGTTAGTTAGTTAGTTAGTTAGTTAGTGAGTTAGTTAGTTAGTTAGTTAGTTAGTTAGTTAGTTAGTTAGTTAGTTAGTTAGTTAGTTAGTTAGTTAGTTAGTTAGTTAGTTAGTTAGTTAGTTAGTTAGTTAGTTAGTTAGTTAGTTAGTTAGTTAGTTAGTGAGTTAGTTAGTTAGTTAGTTAGTTAGTTAGTTAGTTAGTTAGTTAGTTAGTTAGTTAGTTAGTTAGTTAGTTAGTTAGTTAGTTAGTTAGTTAGTTAGTTAGTTAGTTAGTTAGTTAGTTAGTTAGTTAGTTAGTTAGTTAGTTAGTTAGTTAGTTAGTTAGTTAGTTAGTTAGTTAGTTAGTTAGTTAGTTAGTTAGTTAGTTAGTTAGTTAGTTAGTTAGTTAGTTAGTTAGTTAGTTAGTTAGTTAGTTAGTTAGTTAGTTAGTTAGTTAGTTAGTTAGTTAGTTAGTTAGTTAGTTAGTTAGTTAGTTAGTTAGTTAGTTAGTTAGTTAGTTAGTTAGTTAGTTAGTTAGTTAGTTAGTTAGTTAGTTAGTTAGTTAGTTAGTTAGTTAGTTAGTTAGTTAGTTAGTTAGTTAGTTAGTTAGTTAGTTAGTTAGTTAGTTAGTTAGTTAGTTAGTTAGTTAGTTAGTTAGTTAGTTAGTTAGTTAGTTAGTTAGTTAGTTAGTTAGTTAGTTAGTTAGTTAGTTAGTTAGTTAGTTAGTTAGTTAGTTAGTTAGTTAGTTAGTTAGTTAGTTAGTTAGTTAGTTAGTTAGTTAGTTAGTTAGTTAGTTAGTTAGTTAGTTAGTTAGTTAGTTAGTTAGTTAGTTAGTTAGTTAGTTAGTTAGTTAGTTAGTTAGTTAGTTAGTTAGTTAGTTAGTAGTTAGTTAGTTAGTTAGTTAGTTAGTTAGTTAGTTAGTTAGTTAGTTAGTTAGTTAGTTAGTTAGTTAGTTAGTTAGTTAGTTAGTTAGTTAGTTAGTTAGTTAGTTAGTTAGTTAGTTAGTTAGTTAGTTAGTTAGTTAGTTAGTTAGTTAGTTAGTTAGTTAGTTAGTTAGTTAGTTAGTTAGTTAGTTAGTTAGTTAGTTAGTTAGTTAGTTAGTTAGTTAGTTAGTTAGTTAGTTAGTTAGTTAGTTAGTTAGTTAGTTAGTTAGTTAGTTAGTTAGTTAGTTAGTTAGTTAGTTAGTTAGTTAGTTAGTTAGTTAGTTCACCAGCAAGGCTCAGAGGCATTTTGCTAAATTTATTCTGTCATGAGCGCGCACTCGTTCGTTATCAAGTAGCTAGCTGATTACACGGCTAAAAAAGGAAACAGGAATAGGGCGAGGCTGCAATCAGTCTGATATTTTCGGTCTTTGTGCTGTGGAAATCCCACACGTTCCACCTTTGCTTTATCGCTTACTATATATTGGGGGCAATTTGCGCGAAATCAGCGTGAAAGATACGATAAAATACTTTTCCAACAAATAATTTGAATTGCAAATTGTAAATTTGTCTTTAAAAGAAATATTCTTTTAATATTCTTCTTTTTCCATTGCCCCATTTCTTCTTCCGTGACCTTTGCTCTTCTTTTTTTAAATATTGTTTGTATTGTTAAAAATTTTCTGTCTTTCTCGATGATCCCTCGCATTTTAAGACCAAAGATTTTCTTTATTGAACAAATTATTTATCTGTGCATAAAATGATTGATAAACCTGAATAAACAAATTTTAGAATAAAGACACGTTGCTCTAAAGCAAGTTGTTCTTTTCATGTAATAAAAATTATTTTGTTAGACCCGGAAGGAAGTACCAAATCCTATTCAGCGGGTTGGAGGAAAACGTTCAATAGGATCCCCGCTGTGACGGCGGCAAAATTCAAGAAAATCGCTCCCTCGCTCGCTAAAGCAACAAGTTGAAGACCAAGAAAAGGCGAGCAATAGAAAGAAAAAGAAAGGAGTTTTGAGACTGGGCGACCCTACCTGACTAACTGTTTGTTCAGCAAGGGCCTGTTTGTTCAGCGCTCCACCGCCTCGCAACGCCTCCCCCCCCTACCAAAACGGCGCCACCAAACCTGTCTGCTTTTTTGTCTTGCTCTCTTTCTCTCAATCTCTCTTCCCCTTCTGCCTCTACGATTTTCCCACTCACCTTCCAGTCCTCGATTTTCCTAATCTCAACACGGAAGGAACCCCAGTGTGAGAAAACTCCGTATACGCTCGTACGAGATCCATTTTTATCCCTAACTTATTTCCTTAACGGCACGTTTGCATTCTGATAACTGGTTGCTCCGAGTAAGATGCTGAGTGGGACTTGAATGTCGTTGGCACAAAACTGCTTCATACTCGCTCTCTTCTATAGTAATCTAAAATACGCGCTGAACATGTTTGAAGCTATCTCCCTGAACTGTCTCCCCCAACTGTCTCCCCAACTGTCTCCCCCAACTGTCTCCCCCGAACTGTCTCCTCCAACTGTCTCCTCCAACTGTCTCCCCCGAACTGTCTCCCCATCTGTCTCCCCCATCTGTCTTCCCATCTGTCTCCCCCGAACTGCCCCCCCAACTGTCTCCCCCAACTGTCTCCCCCAACTGTCTCCCCCAACTGTCTCCCCCAACTGTCTCCCCCAACTGTCTCCTCCAACTGTCTCCCCCGAACTGTCTCCCCAACTGTCTCCCCCAACTGTCTCCCCCGAACTGTCTCCTCCAACTGTCTCCTCCAACTGTCTCCCCCGAACTGTCTCCCCATCTGTCTCCCCCATCTGTCTTCCCATCTGTCTCCCCCGAACTGCCCCCCCAACTGTCTCCCCCAACTGTCTCCCCCAACTGTCTCCCCCAACTGTCTCCCCCAACTGTCTCCCCCAACTGTCTCCTCCAACTGTCTCCCCCGAACTGTCTCCCCCGAACTGTCTCCCCCGAACTGTCTCCTCCAAATGTCTCCTCCAACTGTCTCCCCCGAACTGTCTCCCCATCTGTCTCCCCCATCTGTCTTCCCATCTGTCTCCCCCGAACTGCCCCCCCAACTGTCTCCCCCAACTGTCTCCCCCAACTGTCTCCCCCAACTGTCTCCCCCAACTGTCTCCCCCAACTGTCTCCCCCAACTGTCTCCCCCAACTGTCTCCTCCAACTGTCTCCCCCGAACTGTCTCCCCCGAACTGTCTCCCCCGAACTGTCTCCCCCAACTGTCTCCTCCAACTGTCTCCCCCATCAGTCTCCCCAACTGTCTCCCCCAACTGTCTCCCCCATTTGTCTCCCCTATCTGTCTCCCCCGAACTGTCTCCCCCATCTGTCTCCCCCAACTGTCTCCCCCATTTGTCTCCCCTATCTGTCTCCCCCGAACTGTCTCCCCCATCTGTCTCCCCCGAACTGTCTCCCCCCATCTATCTTCCCCAACTGTCTCCCCCCCATCTATCTTACACAACTGTCTTCGCCATCTATATTACTCAACTTTCTCCCCCAACTGTCTCCCTTCATCCGTCTCCCCCTGTCAGTCAATCCCACTGAATCCCGACTCCTATCCTTAACATTCTTACTTCCTGTCCAAATTTGCACCCACAAACAAATTGCATCCACAAAGCTAAGCAAACGGATGCAAAGCAAATATTCATTAGCCACCACTTCTTTTCAATTTCAAATCGAAGTCAGAGTCACTGCAGCAACATCCCATCCAGACGCATCTCCCAAAAAAACTTGGTCGAATTGGCTTCATTCATTCAAACTTACTGTAACCCTAAAAACCCCCGCCAGCCAAGACAGATTTGCATAAATAGAAAGAGAAACACAATCAGAGTTTTTCTGGGCCATTTCGGGGTCTTTCCCCAAGCCGCCCCCCGCCGTCAGATTTTATTGAGGAAACGATTTTCTTCGTGCTTGCATATTTATCGAATTGAAATGGGAATTTTGAGGGGCAAGCAATAGAAAGGGGTTGGAATGCTTGCAGACGAAACTGTATCAAATATTATAATGGGCACTTGATCCAGGGCTGCGACGCGCAACAGTTGTTGAATCGCCTTTATTCAACGCTATGACTGCCCCGTTGCATAGGAATGTCTTTTCATTGTCCAGTCTATCTATCTATCTATCTATCTATCTATCTATCTATCTATCTATCTATCTATCTATCTATCTATCTATCTATCTATCTATCTATCTATCTATCTATCTATCTATCTATCTATCTATCTATCTATCTATCTATCTATCTATCTATCTATCTATCTATCTATCTATCTATCTATCTATCTATCTATCTATCTATCTATCTATCTATCTATCTATCTATCTATCTATCTATCTATCTATCTATCTATCTATCTATCTATCTATCTATCTATCTATCTATCTATCTATCTATCTATCTATCTATCTATCTATCTATCTATCTATCTATCTATCTATCTATCTATCTATCTATCTATCTATCTATCTATCTATCTATCTATCTATCTATCTATCTATCTATCTATCTATCTATCTATCTATCTATCTATCTATCTATCTATCTATCTATCTATCTATCTATCTATCTATCTATCTATCTATCTATCTATCTATCTATCTATCTATCTATCTATCTATCTATCTATCTATCTATCTATCTATCTATCTATCTATCTATCTATCTATCTATCTATCTATCTATCTATCTATCTATCTATCTATCTATCTATCTATCTATCTATCTATCTATCTATCTATCTATCTATCTATCTATCTATCTATCTATCTATCTATCTATCTATCTATCTATCTATCTATCTATCTATCTATCTATCTATCTATCTATCTATCTATCTATCTATCTATCTATCTATCTATCTATCTATCTATCTATCTATCTATCTATCTATCTATCTATCTATCTATCTATCTATCTATCTATCTATCTATCTATCTATCTATCTATCTATCTATCTATCTATCTATCTATCTATCTATCTATCTATCTATCTATCTATCTATCTATCTATCTATCTATCTATCTATCTATCTATCTATCTATCTATCTATCTATCTATCTATCTATCTATCTATCTATCTATCTATCTATCTATCTATCTATCTATCTATCTATCTATCTATCTATCTATCTATCTATCTATCTATCTATCTATCTATCTATCTATCTATCTATCTATCTATCTATCTATCTATCTATCTATCTATCTATCTATCTATCTATCTATCTATCTATCTATCTATGTATCTATCTATCTATCTATCTATCTATCTATCTATCTATCTATCTATCTATCTATCTATCTATCTATCTATCTATCTATCTATCTATCTATCTATCTATCTATCTATCTATCTATCTATCTATCTATCTATCTATCTATCTATCTATCTATCTATCTATCTATCTATCTATCTATCTATCTATCTATCTATCTATCTATCTATCTATCTATCTATCTATCTATCTATCTATCTATCTATCTATCTATCTATCTATCTATCTATCTATCTATCTATCTATCTATCTATCTATCTATCTATCTATCTATCTATCTATCTATCTATCTATCTATCTATCTATCTATCTATCTATCTATCTATCTATCTATCTATCTATCTATCTATCTATCTATCTATCTATCTATCTATCTATCTATCTATCTATCTATCTATCTATCTATCTATCTATCTATCTATCTATCTATCTATCTATCTATCTATCTATCTATCTATCTATCTATCTATCTATCTATCTATCTATCTATCTATCTATCTATCTATCTATCTATCTATCTATCTATCTATCTATCTATCTATCTATCTATCTATCTATCTATCTATCTATCTATCTATCTATCTATCTATCTATCTATCTATCTATCTATCTATCTATCTATCTATCTATCTTTCTATTTATCTAACTGTCTATCAAACTAACTGTCTATAAATATATACATATCACTGTGATTTTATATTTACATTACGCATAGCTGCGAAGCCAGTTGCTATATCGAAGCAGGTATAAAACACGGGGCACAGTTTAACCTGGTTGCGGATTCTCAGAAATTCGCCATAAATTTCAAGCAAGCCGTGCAGGAGGGCAATACGATTTTGTAAACAACAAAAAAGCAGTGCAGCTGCTTCTTTCAGTTGAAACCTAGGAGGCAAACAAAGTGCCTACGGCAAAGTAACTCTGTCAGCCTGTCAGGAAGTGCAGGCGCCCCGCTGAAAACTTTGGCGATAAAATCCCGCCCCAGAGACAGCGGGTGTTCGGTGCGTGAGGCTTCCTGTCAGAGCCCCGCTGATAGAGAGGGAAGGTGACAGGGTGACTGTTGCCGCAGCCCATATAGTCGCACGTGCTTTTAAAGTAAGCAACATTTTTTTCACTTTTTACCTGCGCGGACTGTATCTATCTGTCTCTCGCGTTTTAACTGTTGTCATGGCTACGTATTAATGCAGTTTTTGCTACAGTCACTGTTAAAGCGAGTGCTTTTACTGCAAAAATGCATGTGATGAAAACAAACAAGATTTTGCTTTCACTTTCTTTAAATAGTTTCTTTGAAAAAGATGCGAAAGATAGACATGGACATAGACAGACGGACAGACAGACGGACAGACAGACAGACAGACAGACAGACACACAGACAGGCAAACAGACAGACAGACAGACACACAGACATACAGACAGACAGACAAGCAGACTGACGGACAAAAGCAAGTTTTTTGGTGAAATTATAAACCTTATTTTATCCACTATATGAAAATCCCAACAAATTTTTAGTCTTTGTGACAACGTTGTAATTTATTATGCTGAGGTAAAAACTCTTTCTATTACCACATTAAAACAATAAAATATTCCTTTCGCTTCTGAATTGAGGTTCAGAAGTGCTTCTCTCTCTCTATTCAGCACAGCAAACTATTTTTACCATGGTAGTGGCCTGGTACGCGCTGAAAGACACCAGCAAGTTCTCATAAAGCTTTGTCTCCTAGCCATGAGCCATGGATTAATTAACTCAATCCAATGGGAAAACCCCTAACCAATTCTGTCCACACTTTTTGCTCTGCCCTTAGAAGCGTCTTTGTTCCCTTCCAAGCTAGAGGGGAGACCACCCACACAAAGAGTAGAATGCGTGCGGTGCTGGGAGAGATACTAGGAGGGGTCATACGCGGTATTCAAAACGGCCAGTTTAGTCAGTCAGTGAGTGGTTGAGTGAGTCAGGATTTTTCCTGACAATTTTGTGACCCGAGCCTTCTATTTTCTGTCCAGTGCGGTTTAATTGCCCTGAAGCAGCACACAATGAAAGCTCGTATTAACCACTCCCATTTGATCTGTGGCTCAAAAACACATCAACTGGTGCTTGTTAGGGACCCCCTGCCCGAGCTGAGAGCAGAATCTAATTCGAATTATATCATGGTATTTATTCTAATTTATGGGTCACGAACTACAGAGCACATTCGAAAGTGGATGAGTAATCGTATTTATTTTTAATGTGGGTTTAATAGTTGTCTTATAATGCCTAGCTTGGACGACCCTAACCAGGGTGACTAAGCTATTATAATAATTATTTTTCGTATTTTTCCCGCTTTGATGGACAGGTTGGACAGAAATTATTCGTTTTGACTGGTATGCGATGTAAACGTATGGCGTTTAAAGTTTCTATAACGTCTTTCTTTTTTGCAGTGAAATACGAGTACATTTGTAGTTAAATACAGAAATACATTAGAAAATACAATCGCTTTCAGTAGACTTTTCCCTAAAAAAGGAAGATTATTTTACGGTTGAATTGGAAGGAGGCATTGGTGGGGAGACAGGTCTAAAAGCAGAATCTGCACTACAATTGGCCCGTTCCCTACACCGCTCCTCATTGGCTGAGTGGATGCAGTGGGCTCTCTCCCTTTGTGGCACCCCCCTTCAACAAACAAAGCTGCTACAGTAAAAAACCGCTCACATTTCAAGAGGAGCATTCAATGCACTGCAAAACGCAACGTAGATTTAAAATAGAAGCGGAAAAAAGACAGCATCAATCAAATCGAAAATGCGGCTTTTGCCGCAAAAGTTTCTTCTTCAATTGCTAGCGCCGCTGCTGCTTCTAGTAGCAGTTGAGCTGTTGCTTGAAGCCGAGGGCAAGCCGCCGTGTCCGGTCCAGCTGCCCTGCCGGTGCACCGACCTGCGCATCAAGTGCGTCCAGCTCGACCGGCCGCAGCTGAACTACATCAGCATTATTCCGTACTTCGCGCCGAGTAATTTCGAGACAAGGTCCTGGTCCTACAGCTATTACGAGATGCGCGTTCGGGATCAGGCGCTGACCAGTTTGAGTCTGCAGTTCC
Source organism: Macrostomum cliftonense (assembly GCA_950096795.1). Taxonomy (NCBI): domain Eukaryota; kingdom Metazoa; phylum Platyhelminthes; family Macrostomidae; genus Macrostomum; species Macrostomum cliftonense. The sequence continues at coordinate 269,667 of CATNEM010000121.1, read as the reverse complement.
CCTGGGGAGTTCTGAGCCTGCGCCGGATTGAAGTCACCAACTCCCTGGTCAGACGAATTCAACCGAACGCATTCAAAGGCATTGTCGGAGTGCAACTGTTGAATCTGTCGCACAATCTTTTGTCGAGCTTGTCCTCAGCTGACCTGGCCGATCTCACCCAGCTCAGGGAGTTGATACTACACGATAATTGCATTCGAATAGTCTATCCCGGAGCATTCCAGAGTACGCCGTTTGTAGCTCGATTGTATCTGAGTCACAATCACCTATCGGAAATACCCGGAGACATTCGTCAACTGAGCAGTTTGACGCACCTCTATCTGCAATTCAACAACATCTCAACGGTCAGGGATTACGCATTCGCCGGCCTGAGAAAGCTAATAGCCCTGGATTTGGGTACTCTGCGTCGGGACTTGCTAATCGAGCCCAGAGCGTTCTGCGGTCTCAGCGGCAGCAACAACGGCTATGAGGAGTTGCCCGACAATGCGCCGATGTCTTTGATGAGCCGCGATCGCGGACTGTCGGCCCTCTATCTGCGGCACAATGTTCTGCACGACTTGAACCTATGCGCCCTGGGAAAGATCAGCAATCTGCGCCTGTTGAACCTGTCTGGCAGTATCTTCCCGTGCACTTGTCAGTCGGCCAGTCTGGTTAACCAGTCCACCTGGCTAGCTGATTACGGCTTCTCGCCGCGTTACCTGGCCTACGACTCTTGGCAAGTAGCCAACTGTGACATCCGGGATCAGTGCTTCAGCGATGGAGGAAATAGGAGGCTTCAGTGCCCGCAGGCCGTGTCATGCGCCCGTCAGCCAGTTTACGATCCTGCAGCATCGGCGCCGAGACAAACCTCGTCAGGGATCATCAGAGACTGGCAGTTCGACGATGCCAGACGATTGAGCTACGAAGATAGCGAGCTAATGAGCTCCAGGAGCGGCGACCCCAACACGGCAGCGTCAAGTGGCCGCTTCGCCAACTCCATGAGCTCGATGTACATCCACTGTCTGTTGTCCTTGTGCACTGTACTTTGGTCAAACAGAATCTTTCCCTAATCTGTTAGTTCATTTTAGTACACCTGCTCAATGTGACATTTTGATTGCATAGATCAATATGCGTTAGTAGACTAATCAACATAGTTTGTTATCGATATACTCGTATTTCTTAGAAACGTGCGACTTTATTTTTGAAAGTATGCCACGAAATTGGCGCCCAAATTGGGCTTCAAATCAACAAAATCAATATTGAATTTCCCAAATGTTATACCATTATTTCTGAAATTTACAAAAATTATTCATTCATGATGGTTCATTAAGACACAGTAATGCTTAAAATGCTTAAATTTTTTATTTAAAATTTATAAAAGAATTTTTAGCATGATTACGAAAATTTTCTAAGAAACTTAAAAGTAATAACTATTGGCATGTTTTGATTAAAGTTCTTTGTTGTCTACCTCGAATGTCCAGTTAAAAAAGGACATCAATTTTAACAGACTAGAATTCTTATTTCGTATTAATTTGCTCTGAATGATTTTCTCTCCATTGTGCAGTTTCAGTAAAACAAAATCCATAGATTTGGGAGTGTTTGATTCGTTTGTTAAACACATTTAAGCCTGTATTAATCTTTGTTAATAATAAAGTATAAAACATAGAACGCTTGAATAATTATTTGGTTTCGTTAGCATTTTTTATAATTCATGATTCGTAACTAATTAAACACGACCATTTTAGGAAGACAGTGATAATCACTTTCAGATAAGATGTTTAATTTAAGGACACAATAGTAAAACAAAAGAGTAGTTTGTTTTCACGCCCACTTCTTACATAAAAATAGATGATCAAATTTCTGTTTAACGTTTAACTTGGTCACGCATTAGGTTCAAAATAGTTCATTTAACAAAACCGTTTTTTCGTGTGCATATGCTGCTAATTATGCATTTTTTTAACTTATGCTCACTGAAAAATTTTCCTTTTATTTTGCATATTTTCTCAGAAAAAGGTTAGCAGTTGTAACGGCAGCAAAGACTGAGCATTAGGCCAGTAGTTCCGCACTGAATTAAACATTTGTTAAGATGGGTGCAGCTGAAGCCCGTTGCCTTCCCTAGAGAGTTCTTGTCAGCAGCTGCAGCAGCCGTAGCGTAGATAAATTTCAAGCAGCAGATGTTAATATGAGTAAGTCATATTTCACTGGGCGTGCTCCGCTAAACGGCTTTGGCTGGAAAGTGCGCAGAGAGGCTGGTTGCAGTCGCAAATGAGGACATCTTTGCATTTCTAGGAACTAAATTTATGTCTTATACAGATAAATAGATAGATAGAGAGATAGAGAGATAGAGAGATAGAGAGATAGATAGATAGATAGATAGATAGATAGATAGATAGATAGATAGATAGATAGATAGATAGATAGATAGATAGATAGATAGATAGATAGATAGATAGATAGATAGATAGATAGATAGATAGATAGATAGATAGATAGATAGATAGATAGATAGATAGATAGATAGATAGATAGATAGATAGATAGATAGATAGATAGATAGATAGATAGATAGATAGATAGATAGATAGATAGATAGATAGATAGATAGATAGATAGATAGATAGATAGATAGATAGATAGATAGATAGATAGATAGATAGATAGATAGATAGATAGATAGATAGATAGATAGATAGATAGATAGATAGATAGATAGATAGATAGATAGATAGATAGATAGATAGATAGATAGATAGATAGATAGATAGATAGATAGATAGATAGATAGATAGATAGATAGATAGATAGATAGATAGATAGATAGATAGATAGATAGATAGATAGATAGATAGACAGATAGATAGATAGATAGATAGATAGATAGATAGATAGATAGATAGATAGATATATAGATAGATAGATAGATAGATAGATAGATAGATAGATAGATAGATAGATAGATAGATAGATAGATAGATAGATAGATAGATAGATAGATAGATAGATAGATAGATAGATAGATAGATAGATAGATAGATAGATAGATAGATAGATAGATAGATAGATAGATAGATAGATAGATATATAGATAGATAGATAGATAGATAGATAGATAGATAGATAGATAGATAGATAGATAGATAGATAGATAGATAGATAGATAGATAGATAGATAGATAGATAGATAGATAGATAGATAGATAGATAGATAGATAGATAGATAGATAGATAGATAGATAGATAGATAGATAGATAGATAGATAGATAGATAGATAGATAGATAGATAGATAGATAGATAGATAGATAGATAGATAGACAGATAGATAGATAGATAGATAGATAGATAGATAGATAGATAGATAGATAGATATATAGATAGATAGATAGATAGATAGATAGATAGATAGATAGATAGATAGATAGATAGATAGATAGATAGATAGATAGATAGATAGATAGATAGATAGATAGATAGATAGATAGATAGATAGATAGATAGATAGATAGATAGATAGATAGATAGATAGATAGATAGATAGATAGATAGATAGATAGATAGATAGATAGATAGATAGATAGATAGATAGATAGATAGATAGATAGATGAAAATAGTATCGATTTCAGCGTATCAAGTGGATAACTAAGGATAAAATAAGTCCTAATATCTGCCGGAAGACTTGCAGCATAAATCCCACATAGCAACAAGACGGGCAGCTCAGCCCGCTAATTGACAAGCCTGCTGGCTGGCCTGGTTAGAGTTTAGCAAAGCTTGCCGCTCGAGAGTCAGCCATCGGCTTATTCGATTCTGAAAGACTGATTTTTCTCTGCCGGCGGAATGGCAGCGATTTTCGACCTAATCGCCCTCAAGGATGTTTCCAACTGGCCAAGTGGGTGGGGGGCTGGGCAAGTGGGAGCTGAAAAGAGCGAGAGGCAGACACGGAGAGAGACAGAGGAAGAGGGATAGAGCTATGCAGATGAGTACTGCTCTGGCAGCTTGTGCATCGACATGCATTGCAGTAGGCAGCAGTACAGTTAGCTGTAAGAATAAGCATGGACAGATTTTTCTGAGAATTGCCATCCTGATACGGACGGTTTAACAGATAGATCAGGATCGAAGAAGCAAAGCAAGCGAGGATAATATTCTGACAAGTACAGGACGAGATATTTTAACATGTTTGTGTAACTGTATTGCTTGAGTGCGTCAATTTTTGGACTTTAACAGTCTGGGGAAAAATGCTCGATTGGGTGTTTTGAACGGACACTTAAGATTACAGACATCTCTTTTATCGATACTTATTGATACTTCTTGAATCAGTCCAGGTAACATCCCTAATGCATCATGAAAGGCAAAGCAATTTATGCTATGAAAGCAAGCCGCTCGCGCAGATATCAAGTAGCAAACCTCTGCTACCATAGACAATTTATTTAAGGAGCGGATATTACTCAGACTTTCCACGGATCGTGTCAATAATCTCCGCTCCCTGAATTCTCTGGGATATATGAATATCTGAGCAGAATCTATGAATGTCTAAGCAGAATTTCTGAGGCCTCGAGGAGAATGTCTAAGCAGAATTTCTGAGGCCTCGAGGAGAATGTCTCAGCAGAATTTCTGAGGCCTTGAGGAGAATGTCTAAGCAGAATTTCTGAGGCCTCGAGGAGAATGTCTAAGCAGAATTTCTGAGGCCTCGAGGAGAATGTCTGAGCAGAATTTCTGAGGCCTCGAGGAGAATGTCTAAGCAGAATCTCCGAGGCCTTGAGGAGAATGTCTCAGCAGAATTTCTGAGGCCTCGAGGAGAATGACTCAGCAGAATTTCCGAGGCCTTGAGGAGAATGTCTGAGCAGAATCTCCAATGTCTCAAGGAGAATGTCTAAGCAGAATTTCTGAGGCCTCGAGGAGAATGTCTGAGCAGAATTTCTGAGGCCTCGAGGAGAATGTCTAAGCAGAATCTCCGAGGCCTTGAGGAGAATGTCTCAGCAGAATTTCTGAGGCCTCGAGGAGAATGTCTCAGCAGAATCTCCGAGGCCTTGAGGAGAATGTCTGAGCAGAATCTCCGAGGCCTTGAGGAGAATGTCTAAGCAGAATCTCCGAGGCCTTGAGGAGAATGTCTAAGCAGAATCTCCGAGGCCTCGAGGAGAATGTCTGAGCAGAATCTCCGAGGCCTCGAGGAGAATGTCTAAGCAGAATCTCCGAGGCCTTGAGGAGAATGTCTCAGCAGAATCTCCGAGGCCTCGAGGAGAATGTCTCAGCAGAATCTCCGAGGCCTTGAGGAGAATGTCTGAGCAGAATCTCCGAGGCCTTGAGGAGAATGTCTGAGCAGAATCTCCAAGGTCTCAAGGAGAATGTCTAAGCAGAATTTCTGAGGCCTCGAGGAGAATGTCTCAGCAGAATCTCCGAGGCCTTGAGGAGAATGTCTGAGCAGAATCTCCAAGGTCTCAAGGAGAATGTCTAAGCAGAATCTCCGAGGCCTTGAGGAGAATGTCTAAGCAGATCGAGGAGAATGTCTAAGCAGATCGAGGAGAATGTCTAAGCAGATCGAGGAGAATGTCTAAGCAGATCGAGGAGAATGTCTAAGCAGATCGAGGAGAATGTCTAAGCAGATCGAGGAGAATGTCTAAGCAGATCGAGGAGAATGTCTAAGCAGATCGAGGATAATGTCTAAGCAGAATCTCCGAGGCCTCTATTCGATTCGTTTCAATTTGTAATTTACCCTATATCATAGGCGTGTTTTTTAATTGGCCCTTGTACTCGTATGGCAAAATGGTCAGCAATTAAGCGCGTTTAAAAAAATAACATTTAAAATGTGTCAATTAACTTGGTTGAAAAATTTACCTAGCTAAATTATCGTTTGTAAAGCATGCTATATACAAAGTTTTTTTTTCATCTTTTCGACAAAAAACGTTTCTGTTAAGATTCGAGTTTAGTAATTGCTCATCAATTAAAAAGTAGCCTTTTTCTTGCTTTTTAAACAAAATTAGACCGTAAAGTTGCTATCCTTGTCTGCTACTTCGCGAAATGTTTTGCTACTTACATTTAATACTTCAATACGAATGTTATCTAATTGAGAAGACTCAATTACTTCTGTTGTTTGACCAAAACTTTCGGGACCTTCTGGTATTAAACAACTACTCGTACAACTACTACAAGGATTTCTTCCAAAAACAAAATTATATTCGAGTATGTGCCAATGCTCGAAAAGACAGAGTCTCGAATAACGTTGTAGAAATTTCCGTGTAATACCATAAGTTCGAAGTAAAATGATACATTAACTCGAACGGAACGAGCTTCAGCTAGTACAACGCTCCGCATAATTAGATGCAAATTTAAAGCCTGGAAAAATAATTCATTAGGCTCATAAATAAGGATAATTTATGCTTCGTGCTCATGCATGCGTAAAGTATGTACTTATTTCAATGTGTCTGTGAAACCGTTAGCTTGTACGCTGGTCTGATATCTTAGTAAATATGCTAAAATTTACGTCAGAAATCAAAATGTACGAGCGTATCAACCAATGTAGAAATCAGCTAAATGGTGCAATTTTTAACACCAATTTTCTGAATTGGCTACTAACCATAGTGGTCTTTGGCGCAAAATCTGTGCGAAAAATGCTTTATTCTTTCAGATGTTGATAAATTTAATAAAAATAATTTAATTCTTTAAATAATCAAAAGAAGAACTAGAACTGTACTTTTAGTAGACAACCGTGCCGATTGTAAAAAATTGCGCAATGATAAAATTCTGACAAAAATTCAAGTCAGTAAAATTCCTTCTTCTCAGAAAGATTCCTGGTCCTCTGAAAGCAATTAAAGCCTCCCAAACCACATTCTGTATAAAGCACGCTCATAAAGTGAAACATTTTTTCACCTTCATTTTTGCAACGTTAACTTGATGTGGACAAAATTAAAAAAAATGACTCGCTTTAATATTCGAACGCTGGACGCTGAAGCACCAGACGAAAGACTAGGCAATCGTGTTTCCTGTAAAACTGTTGAAGGCAATTTTTTTGCATCAAATGTAAAAGCAAGATGGAAACTTTCGGTTTAATTATGCGTAATCTTAGTTAATTACAAACTCAGGGATGGAACCACTAAGTCATTTTACTAAAATTAGCTACTCAAAAAACTTTAATGCCTCAGAACAATGGCTAAGCAAGAAGAAAATACCAAAATAGAATTGCCACATTCCACTCTGACACATGAAAATTCATCGCTAATTGACTTGAGGCCTCTGCTAAAAACCATGGCCGATACCTTTGCCACAGCAGATTTTTGCATCTTATAGGAACTTCTTCGGGATGAACGAGGCGGTAACAAACCAACTGCGAGACAAAGGCAAGGAAACAAGCTGTAACTCTGGATTTTACGCTCGTACATGTGTTAGGATGTGTGCGATGCGGAAATTGTGTTTCCGTCGACAAAAAACCTTTGCTAAGAAGATGAAGGCGAAAATTGTTTCTAAACTCCTTAGCTAAACTGTCTTAATGCTTCCTGACCGCAGCTCAAAGGCGTAGCAACTTTTACACAGAATTTTTCTATATAAAACAAGCACATACGGAGCAGGATTCTCAGTTTTCCCTTGGAATCGTCTCGTTTCAATGCTCTAAATCTTTGCAATCTGCATGGATAAAAAAGTTCTAACCTGCATATTTGGAGCCATACTGACATTCTGTCAGCTGGTTCCTCTGCTGGCTGCCTGCCCTGCTCCGTTCAACCTCGAGGCTGGCAAATGCGTCTTCGCCAGCGCCGCTCAGAGCCACAGCTGGTGCTCGGCTAACAGGCTGTGCGAGTCGATGGGAGGCGAGCTGATCAGCTCGTACAGCTCGCTCAAGCTGATTGGCAGCATGCCGAGTCTTAGTGGCACCACAAGGTTCTGGCTCGGAGTGTCGCAACTTGCCCAAAAGCGAGATCCGAGTCAGCCCAGATCGAACTGGCAGCTCATCAACGGCAAGGGCTTCCTGCCACTCGACGGCTCTCTCTGGAAATCGGGTGAACCAAACAATATGGAACACGACTGCATTGTCAAAAACGGCCAACTTGCCGACAATGACTGCACATGGTTGCGTGGATTCGCCTGCGAGCATGTCGGACCGACTGCCCCCAGCACCATGCGATCTGCCTACTGGAAGCTGACTCCCTTCAAGCGAGCCAGCTACAACCCGAGCTCTGAGTACTGCTACACCGACCTGCCCCTCACTGACTCCGTGATGAAGTGCATCGCCGCCGGCATGAGAAAGGCCAGCTGTCGGAACGTGCTGTACAACAGAAAGCAGAAAGTTTGCCGCCTGCTGGAGTTCACGGACGCCCAGGTCGAGGAGGAGATCGAGACGAGCGCCGACTGGGTCAAGTACAGTGTGCACTGATCTAAAAAAACTATCTAGCCCAACGGCAGTCAAAACTGGAATTTTTGTGAAAATAACTGAACAATTTAAATGCACTAAATAACTAAACAAAATTCTGCAAACTATTTTCTTGAACACAGATGAAACAGTAGACTTTTGCTTACGATTTGATTGTTTAAAACTTAAAATTAAATAATTGTTGCACTGTTCCTGTTTCTGAAGAAATGAATTTTTTCTCCGTTAAGGCTCACATGCTGCATGTATAACTTTCCAAGTCTTTTCTACTATTCTTTTAATTTTTCCCTAGAATTTTACAGGCCTATTCTGTTGTCAAATAGAAGTCATTCTGTACCCGATTGTTTTCCTTGAATATACATCCCTGTGAAATTGCTGTTATCACAAGCAATGTGTTAGGTCTGCTCTAGTTTTTAACGGGTATGATGAATGTGATTTTCTTTGCTGGCAATTTTATCTAACTTGTGCAATTTTTTAAACACATAATAAAAGCTAGAGGAAAGAGGCTACCCACACGTACATTGAAAATGAGTTTTAAAGCAATGAAAGTATCATTTCGCTGGTAGTGATATTTGAACCCAGCCTGTTACTCAAGGGGCGTTTTTCGATTCTATAAATTCTTTTGGTTATTAGCTTTGAGTTTGTGACCATCTTACACAACTCTTTAACAGCCTATGTGGGTACTTGCAGACACCTTGGATCCAGTGCAGAGAGTCACGGCATTTGACAAAGCAATTTTTTGGCAATACACAGCACTTTCTTCACCTTCCTGTGGTTTTGTATGAGGAAAAGTTTTCCACTAAAAAATCAATACTTATACTTCGATCTCCGCAGCACGGGTGAGAGCAGTTTTTCCTTTAGCTCTCAGAATCAGCCCCATCGCTGAAAACCTTCGCTGTCGACATGAGTGCTAAAAATTGAAGCCTTGCATGGCTAGTTGGTCCCTAAGTGTGAAACAGGGTTATTACTTTGGATTTAAAAATAGAACTGACAATTGACTGGGATGCATATTGTAGCTACTTGTTGTCATGCATTAAATGAAGATTGAACTGTTCAGTATACAGGCTACTCGTACATGTATTTAGAAACTATTTAATGCGGAATGGTCCTGCATAACACACAGGGAAATTTGATTCAAAGAAACCCAGAATTTTTGCAGCTCTTGTAGGCAACAGTATTTGTTATTAAAACCAAATTCTATTGCAACTGAATTTTAAAAAAAGCAAGCAAAATCGATGGACGCTTTTTATGTCGCTACTTAAAATAGTATCACTAATAAGGCTTCGTTTGAGTGGGGAAATTCGCGAGGCGGAGGAGGCCCTGGCGTCTGTCTGCCTGCAGCGGTGACAGCAGGCCGCTGTTGATGACGTCATTCAGACTGTCACTGCTCTCTGGTCCGTCATCAACACTATGACGGGGCGAAATCGGTGCTTTCGGCTCAACCTGGCTGTCGACACTGCGACACCGCCATCGTCAAAGCGCCGTCACCTCTGCTACCAGATGACATGACGCCGCTGTCCGAGACGCCGCAGTCGACGAAGGGGAGATTCAGCGTTGCGCCAGTCAGCCCAGACGGCGATTTGATGCTTGCTCGAAAGTCACCCGGCGGCATTGAAGCGCTAGGTTCGAACGAGGTGCCCATCGAAGCACTACGCAACTACGAGGTCGCTAGAGTGATGAAGCGCGGGATTTTCGGTGAGGGGGACGAGTGGCTCGGCGGTCTAGCGCGTCTGCCTTGTGTGCCAATGGTTCAAGTTCGACCCCGCGTTGTAGGTTGGCTATTTTCCTAGCGCGGTTTCGTGTGCAGGGTCACATTAATTTGGGGTCTTGTGCACGAGTTGTTTGGGCAATTTACGCCTATGAGGGCAACCCACCAAGGCATAGAGAGTGTACATTCCTGGAACCGCCGCTTGTACACCTTATGTGAGTGCTTGACTGGGTGCCGGCCTGTGTGTGTGTCTATGCCTGCATACCGTATTTAGTGTGACTGAGCGCTCTTCAGGACTCAGCGCAATGAACAGTCATGCCGAGTCGCTGGTTGTGGGACGATGTCGCTTTAAGCCTCAAAGTGCCTACAGCCCTCCTGCAGATTAAGTTTTATTTAGATTTTCGGTGAGGGTGCGTTCAACGATTGGACTACAGCCCAAATCGTCGCCTATTTCGAAGAACCCCGGCACCACCAAGCTGGAAGAGAATCGAAGCGTCTGCCTTCAGCCCTGCGCTGCGAAGTTGTATAACCGTATATTGTTATAGCGGTTGCAGCCCGTGCTTGATCCATACCTGCCACCTGAGCAGAATGGGTTTCGGCCCCATCGCGGTACAGTGGTACAGATCCTGGCTCTTCGGCGAGTCATTGAGGAAGCTCGGGCATGCCAGTTGATCGTGATTTTTGTCTTTTTTGACTTTAAGGATTTCGACTAGGTCATCAGGGCCGCACTCCCAAACATGATTAGGGCGTACAACATGCCAGAGCAGCTGATCGCCGCGGTCATGGCGATGTACCACTACACGACTGCTGATGTTTCGAAACAAGACAGCTGGTTGAACTAGCTAGGGCTCAACCGGACTAACCTAGACGCGTGGGTCTAGGTTTGTCCGACAGGCGGCTGAGCGTACCTGGTTACCCCGACGATCTCGCCCTGCTGTCCTCAACCGTAGAAGCACAGGCTGGTTGACCTTGCGGCGAGTGTCGGCCTGGTGGTCAGCGCGCAGAAGACCGTCGTGCTCTGCGTACCGAGCAACATCGAGACTGCAACTACCGCGTTGTCAGCACTGCGGCGTGGCCTAGGACTTTCCTGGGCTGCCTTCCGTTCCATAAGGTCTGTCCTGAAGTCCGAGGTCCTACTAAACTGTCAGAGGGTGGCGTTGTTTCGGGTCGCGATGGCGACCGTCCCTGCTCTTCAACGATGAGACCTGGACGCTGACAGACTCGCTCGAGCAACAAGTCGACGTGGAGCATGCTGGCCTGCTGCGCGCCTCCTTCAAAATCCCTTAAAAGTAACCAAAGCTCCCGGGCTGAAAGTTAAAATACCAGTGGGAAGTGCCTAGAAATATAACGTGTTTGCATTGGATTGCGCTATACTCTAAACCGATCGAAGGGTCTGAAGAAAAATCAATGAACACGAAAAGATAATCGAGGTTGAAGCAAGTAGTTTCCGAATATTACTAAAAGCTTACTCGTATTTAAAGGCAATTGACTTTTTGTCAGAATTTACGAACTAACTAAGAGAATAACTGGAGGTTAAGTACGAGCTATTGGAAACTTAAGTCCCTATCTCAGAGCTTCTTGTACTTGTACTACTAATTAGTAGTCTCATTTCCATTCAAAGGCGAGGCACAAAGCAAACACGGTATTAGCACCTAGTGTTTAACATGAATACGAATCCAATACAATGTGCTCTTTGGGCGAGGGTAGCCGTGGGATCTGGGCCTGTTTTGTCGATCACCATGGACACGCTTTGACAACAGTCCCTATCCTCCTACTCGAAGGATTTCAACCTGTCTGAGTGAGGACTTGCCTTTTGTATTCTGAACTGCATGTTGTAATGATATGTCAGTAGAAGGCAAGAGGGGGCTTCTGGGACAGTAAGAATCGCCCTTTTCTATATGCGCCTATAACTAAATTAAATATCCCCAGGCACTTCAGCAAAAATAGGGTACCTCCCCTTTTTGACCAAAAGTCACCAGATCCCATTCACTAGCCTAAATTTAATGTCCCTATAGATCCGTACCTTTTTCCCCAATGGGTCATCTGGGACAGGGAAAAAAACCTGGGACAGTCATAAAAACTCGTAACATGCTCAAACACCCTTCTCAAACACTAAATTAAATATCCCCAGGCACTTCAGCAAAAATAGGGTACCTCCCCTTTTTGACCAAAAGTCACCAGATCCCATTCACTAGCCTAAATTTAATATGTCCCCATAGATTCGTATCTTTTCCCCAATGGGTCCTCTGGGACAGAGGAAAAAACTGGGACAGCCACAAAAACCTCGTAACATGCAAAAAATCCTAATCCATAATCCATTATTTTGTTTATCCTGGCGAGTTCAATGGACCTCACGCTATTATCTGGAGACATTAAACCTAAGCCTTATTGTAGCTTATAAAATATAATTTCACAATACATGATATCTAATTCTTGAATATAAATTCCTTATGAAATAACCCGTAGAAAAAAAATAAATAAAAAAAATCCTGACAATTCAGGAAAATCCTGACAATTCAGGAAAATCCTGACAATTCAGGAAAATCCTGACAATTCAGGAAAATCCTGACAATTCAGGAAAATCCTGACAATTCAGGAAAATCCTGACAATTCAGGAAAATCCTGACAATTCAGGAAAATCCTGACAATTCAGGAATCCTGACAATATTTATTTAAATGATTTATTTTAATATATGTTATACATATGTTATACATGTTATACATGTTCTTAGTAAAACTTATTAAAGTTATTCTTAGTCAAACTTTTTGCGCTTATCATGCTCGTCATCATTATAATCCTCCAGTAGGTCGTCTTCCTCCATCGGATCTTCTCGTGGCGGGCAAGGCTGATAGGTTGCCTCCGGATCATGGGTGGCCTTTGTGTTTTTCACCAAACTTTCCGAAATTGGACAGCCGTTCCGTGAACTTCATGCCGATCCCCAGCATGTTGGCTACTTGAGCGAGAGTCTTGTCGCCCTTCAGGTAGTTGACCAGGCGGCCTTGGGCGAAGTTGGCGAGGCACTTGATGATGTCGATGTCTCCAACTAGCTTCACCAGCTTCTTAAATTTGGTCGCGCTTAGCGATTTTATCAATGTAATCGGCTATGTCAATTGAAATATCCATATTTGAGAGCGAGAGCGAGAGCGAGGCGGGCGAGCTTCCATATATATGCGCCCTGCTAGAAAATTCTAGAATTTTCTGAAGGGAATCCAATGGCTACAAGGAACTGCCTCCCTGCGCCTGCCCAATCCTGCCCAAAACTATACAGCTCATTTCCTGACTTGTGCAGGAGTGTACAAAAAAATATGCACGGGCTGTCTGTCTCTCTCGTGTACGCTGCTTCTACTGCTTAGAAAAAGAAGGATAGATTAAAAACGCTTTCTCTATCCCAATCTCTTTGAGCAGTCGTCCCAATTCCCTGTCCGGCGCGTGCAATACAAAACCCACCGATCTCTCTTTTCCCATGCACCCGCCAACCCCCAGCCCTAACTTAGTCTTTCCAGCTATAACTCCTTTAACTAATTTCCTCGCCATACTCTCTCTCCAACCACTCGATGCCCCCATACTGTCTAGACTTCTAAGCATTTCTTTATCCCATCGGTGTTTTTCATTTGGGAAGTCGCGATACTTAATATCATGTTCCATACATACCTCATCAAGCTCATTTACAGGCTCATGACCCGGATTAGGCACATTGTTAGAATCTAACTGAATTTCAAGAGGGTTCAAAGGTCCACAATACTTATATCCAGGGATTGTCCACCCTTTGCTTGGCTTCGGAAGCTTTTCAATTATTCCGTGAATGTCGGGCATTTTTTTTATTTATTTTTTTATTTAAAATAAAATTAAAAAATAATGACTGAGAACAAATTACAAGCAATCTATTACCGTGACAATGGTTATTTTATCGGAAATAATGCCGTCTCCAAATTAACAGAACTCAGTAAAGAACCAAAACAAATAGTAGAAAAATGGCTGTCTAAACAGGCTGTCTATCAAGTCTATTTCCCACCTGTTAAATTTACAAGACCCCACTTCAACATCTATAAGCCTAACGAGGCGCACCAAGCTGATCTTCTGTTTCTCTCAAACGATTCTGGGTATAAGTACGCTCTCACTGTCATTGATGTAGCTTCGCGTTATAAAGAAGCAAGGCCACTGAAGACAAAACAGTCTCAAGCTGTAGCGGACGCTCTGCAAGACATATACGAAAATTCACCCTTAACCTACCCAGACCTCCTCATGACCGATCCGGGTAAAGAATTCATGGGTCGAGTTAAAACTCTAATGCAAAAAAATAATACAAAAATTCGTTACGGTAGAACCGAGCTTCACAGGGATCAAGCCTTCGTAGAAAGATTTAATCTAACTTTAGCCAAGCGACTATTTACTAAGCAGACAGCAGAGGAGCTCAAACTGAAGAGCGGACAATACTACACCAAATGGAAAGACCAACTCCCAGTAGTAATCAGTCAGCTTAACAATGAAGTTTCTCGCATGACAGGCCTAAAACCTTCAATTGCAATTAAACAAGACAAAGTTCAGCTTAAATCTCCCAATCCACAACAGAAAAATTATCCAAAGCTCCCAGGAGTTTATTCTCCGGAAATTCTCACAAATTCTGAGTTTGTTCGATTCCTTTACCTGCCGGGAGAATTAGAAAAGGACACCAAGAGACGAGCAACTGACCCCTATTTCAGTTTAGATGTACATAAAATAGACAGACATTTTACAACAGCAACGGGTGACTACTATTTTCTGTCTCAAGCCTTTAATCCTAAATCCCCTACAAGATCATTTGCCAGAGCAGAACTTCTCGTCATTCCAAGTGACACAGAAATAAATTGAAAAATAAAAATGTACAAAAAATGATCGAAACCAGAACAGTTAATAAAATTAGCAAAATCATCGACTCTAAACAACCAGGTTTTGTAACTATTAAGGGTATGAAAGTGAAAGTCGATCCGTTACAGCAGCAAATCCATTGTAAAGATTGCAATAACCACACCCACAACCCCCGCAGCATTACAGATGAAAAGACAGGTGGAATTCTGCCCCTCGCTGCACTGATTCCAATCATTGCGGGTGCAGTTGGTGCTGCCGGTGGCGTTGCCGGGGGGGTTGCGACGGCTGTGAAAGCGGGCAATGACAGAGCTCACCAGTTAGAGATGCAGAAAATTGCCCAAGAAAAGGGAGTCACAATTAAGGCGGGTGAAGGATGCCCTTTGGAACCTAATCCCTCGGTAACCGAAAGCATTTCAAAATCCGACATTATTAAAGCCATTATGACATTGCAGAAAGCGGGATTTACAATACTCCGGATGTGAAAAGCCAACAATCAGGATCTGATTAATAATACTCAAATTAATCAAAATTTATTAATCCAGAGAAGTTCAAGCAACACGAAGGGTGATCACCCTAAAACATATTTTTTTAATTTTTATAAAAAAACATGCCAAAAGCAAATTTTGCAAAAAATTCTGTGGACAAATATTTTTCCGAAAATTTTCCGCAGCTTCAAAATCTTTCATTTCAAGCTAAAAGCAAACGGCTTCAAGAACTCACTAGGGAAAAATTCGGTTTGGATCCTGGCTATCTTGGCAGCTATGAGAAACAATTGGAAGTAATAAAACAGCTGGAGTCATCAGATCAGTATATCCCAGTAAAAAACCCAGCAGCTGAGCACCAACAGAAAAGCCGCACCCTAGTTAAAAAGTACCAAACTCTCACAGGACTAAATGTGTCTAAATACCCACAGAATAAGCAGGAACAGGATGAACTTGAAAGAATTGTTAACCAAATTGAATCGGAGATGAACCAAGAAGATATTCCATTTGCAAAGAGAACTTTTACTGATCACTATATAGAATATGCTATTCCTGTAAAACCCAACACCAACAACATAAATGGCTTTAGAGATGACATTCAATCAGTTATCGATCACGTGCTTAAAACACGTAAAACATTCAAGCTTCAACTATCGTTTTTAATACAGTTTTATATGCCTACAAGGCCCACCGAATATCTTGATTATTACATGACAACTAAGGCTTCACCCTTTAGTCCAACCGATTCACCAGACCCTTTTCTACAAGAAATTACTAAAAAGATTGACGCCTTTACATCAAGAGGTTCTGGCTGGGTTGTTACTGGGATTCAAAAAGTCTCAGTCATGATTTATAAATTTGATCCTCTTAAAGCTTCCTCTTACCTGGAGTTACCAACAAAGCTCGCCAGTAAAAAGGCTTGTGTCAACGTAAAGAACTATGATAACTGCTGTGCTTTGTGGGCGGTTTTATCAGCATTATTTTACGATAAAGATCGGTCACATCCTGAAAGAACTTCACATTATAAAACATATTTTGACCGATATTTTATCAAGTGTCTCAGTAAAGGAATATTGTTTGAGAAAGGTGGTTTATCAGTCTCTCAAATCCCAAAACTAGAAGAAGTGTTTGATAACAAAATCAGAATCACCGTCTTCGAGTGGAATGAAAGCAAAGAGAAAGTTGAAATTGTTAGGAGTAGCAAGAAAAATCCAGCCGCCAGCACCAATATCGATCTTCTAATAATTGGGAACTTACAATTTTTAGCCCATTATGTTTGGATAAAAGATCTTTCCAGGCTACTCCACAAGCAAATGACAAGCCACAACGAAGCCGTTTCCATCTGCAGACTGTGTCTTAAGTATTATCGCGGGAATAAAGAAAATCGAGAAGCTAAGCTCGCCGAGCATGAGCTTACCTGTGAGGACCATCCAACTAACTGCTCTCTACCGATGGGCAACCAGAAGTATTTACGGTTTAAAAATTACCACAAGATGGAAAAACTTCCCTTTATTGTATTTGCCGACTTTGAATGCTCATTCATTAATAACAAACACATCCCAAATTCAGCAGCGTACGTTTGCATTGGAAATATTGATTATCTTGGAAATACCGGTATTATAGAGTATAACCATTTCTTCGGTGAAGACTGCATTAAAAAATTTATATTCAGAATGTTAGAGCTGCGTAAAACATTAAGCTCAGTCACTCCTGCGCCAATAAATATGTCAACTCAAGATGAACTCAATTACCAATCGGCAACCCGGTGTTACATATGCAAAAAGCCATTTGATGACAACCTAAAGAATCCAAAAGTTAGAGACCACTCGCACTTTGACGGCCATTTCCGCGGTGCCGCACACAACACCTGCAACCTAAAGTTAAAAAATAATGTCCACGACTTAAATGTTTTTATACATAATGCGCGCAATTACGACCTGCACCTAATTGTTGAAAGAATAGGTGAAATAGAGGGCATTAACCTTGACTGCATAGCAGAGAACAAGGAAAAGTTTAAATGCCTCAATATTAAAGAAAATGGAACGTCCACAAGTGGCGCTGTAAAAATCAAGGATACTTATCAATTTCTTCAATTAACCCTAGAAGATCTCGCAAAAAATTTAACAGATGACCAATGCGTCTATACAAAAAAACTGGCGAAAATCTTAGGTAAAGAAGATTCAGATCCCGAGTCTTTCAAACTACTCAGAAAGAAAGGTTACTACCCTTATGAATATGTGACGGGGTCGCCCACCGCTGAAAATCCTGTTTTTAAAGGCGAACTTCCACCAAAAGAGAAGTTCTACTCACATTTAAAAATGACTGAACTCACCGACGAAAAATATGAGCACGCGCAAGCAGTCTACAAACACTTTAACTGCAAAAACTTCTTTGATTACCACTTAATATATCTTTACACTGATGTTTTTCTTTTGGCTGATGTATTTCAAACCTTCAGAAACACCTGGTACACAGCATATGGTCTTGATCCTGCGCATTTTGTAAGTTTGCCCGCCACCAGCTGGGAATCGCTACTTAAAATGAAATGGGATGAAAACCCAGACTGGTATATCGAATTACTAACCGACATTGACATGTACAATTTTATAGACACAGCGAAAAGAGGCGGCATATCAATCTGCGTGAACAGACATGCAAAAGCCAACAATCCGTATCTAGAATCTTATGACAAAAATCAGCCGTCAAATTATATAGTTTATTTAGACGCCAACAATCTCTATGGATGGGCAATGAGTCAAGACTTACCCATAAGAGATTTCAAGTGGACTCAACAATTCGAACCCGACTTTTCTACTCCCGCCTTCTATGAAGTTGACGTTACAATTCCCGATGAACTCCATGATCATTTTTCTGACTTTGCGCCATTCCCTGAGAATATTAACTGTCCGAAAATTATCGAACACATGGATGGCACTTGGAGCCTGTCTACAGAAAATGAACACACCACTAAACTCACCCAAAACCTACACAACAAGACTCGCTACAAAATTCATTATAAGCTGCTACAATATTTCATATCCTTAGGCTGTAAAGTCACACACATACATAGGGCACTCAAATTCACTGAAGAGGCCTGGATGAAATCCTACATAGAAAAGAACACCCAGTTCAGAGCCAAAGCAACCAACAACTTTGACAAGGATCTGTTCAAGCTGGCAAACAACTCTGTATATGGCAAGACTCTTGAAAATGAGCGCAACCGCACGAATCTAAAACTCGTCACCGTTCATGAGCGTGACATTATTCAGAGAAATATTTCTAAACCGACTTTTAAGGAACTTCACGTCTTCAACGATTACTTAGGGGCCATACTCTTTTATAAAACGAAAGCAACACTCTGCAAACCTATCTTTACAGGTGTCACTGTGCTTGATGAATCGAAGCGTCTTATGTACAGTTTCTTCTATGACATGAAACGACAATACGGGGATCGGAGCTCAGGCGACACTCGCGTAAAACTTCTTTACACTGACACTGACTCCCTAATTCTAGACATTCAGACTGAGGACATCTATCAGGACATGCTTGAACAAAACCGGGGCCCCCAAAACCCTTACGATTTGTCAGAGTACCCAGAATCATTTAAAACTTTGAAAGGTGATCAAGTGTTCGACCCATCCAATAAAAAAGTAATTGGTAAAATGAAAGATGTAGAGGCAGGTGATGTTATCTCCGAGTTTATTGGTTTGAGATCAAAATCGTATTTTGTTAAATGCAGTGAAAGCGGTGTAATTAAGAAGTCCAAGGGAATTCCGAAACATGTAGTTAAGAACTCTCTACATGAAGAAGCCTACAGAGATGCCCTGTTACATAATAAGAAAACTACACATGAGTTTGTGAAGTTTCAGTCTAAGAACCATGATGTTTTTACAATAACCCAGAAAAAAATAGGCCTGTCAGGCGCAGATAATAAGAGATTTTACCTCGACAATATTACGAGTCTTCCATTTGGGCACTGGAGGCTAAAAAGCGTAGGTTGAAGTATAAGGTTTAAAAACGTAGGCTGAATTTAAAAAAAAATGACAAAAAATAATGACGACAAATATTTTTCTGGAACAGTTGGCCAAAGAACTAGAAATCCCAAACTTTAGAGGCGTCTTTATGAAGGATACATTACCTGAATCCCACACATTGAAAGAATGTGGCATCATGAACTTTGACACTGCCGAGAAACCAGGGTCTCACTGGGTTTGCTGGGTGATTGATCCAAACAGAAAGCATAAGTACTACTACTTTGATAGCTATGGGACGGGCGTTCCTGATGAGCTAAGGGAATATATACAAGCTCGGTCGCGAGCGACACTCGGGAAAATAAAAATCTACCGCTCAGACTTTATTCTGCAGGGGCTTAGCAGTGATATTTGCGGTGAGCTGTGTATGACAGTTTTATATGCAATGACTAAGACTCGAAAAAGCTACAGGGAAATCATTTTAAGTTTAAATGTTTAGTTTTTGCATAGTTTTTGAAGACAGTTTCAATATCATTTCTTAATTGGCTCATGTCATCAATGCTATTCAAATTTTGTTGCTCATTAAGCTGCTCATAAAGCTTTTGAATGCTTTGAAACTCATCCTCTGAAATGAACTTGTCTTCTATTGCTTTTGAAATGTATCCGGTGACTGCCGACTGGATGCTTTTCTGTTTTGCTTGCATTTCCTGCAGATGCTTTAGCTTCTGGCGTCTGTTTCGAGTTAGAGCTCCTGTAACCGCTGAAATGAGACCACACGAGGCCCCAATAATTCCAAGTGGAACAGCGACTGGTGCGGTGATAATGGGAAGTGTAGAAACAGCAGCTGCAGATCCGCTTATAATTGACACTGACCCGAGAACCATATTAATATACTCGAAAGCTTGACACTGGCTGTTGAAGCGTTTCAGTTTTTTAGAGTTTTTCATAAGGGCGGTTTCAATGTCATTTCGCATTTTCTGAATCTCTACAAGTCGGAACTGTTGAGAGTTGCAGGTAAAAGTTTTGATTGTTGGATAGAGATTTGGCGCACTAGGTGCCATAGGTGGGTCATACAGAGAATCATTTTCGGCCATTTTTTATAGGTAAAAAATTTTTTTTTCTATTTTACGATCGGGCATCTTCAATGTCAATGTCAGGGAGATTGTGCTGTCGTTCCAGGCGACTAATTCGTCTCAAAGTTTTCCCCCACTTGTTATAAATTCTATCCAGATAGAGCGTATGCGTGGCAACATCTCTTTCTATCTTTTTTATTTTTGCTACATTTTGATTAATGGTTGTTCTCCAAGCGGTAAATAAGGCATCAGTCTCTGCTTGTGAATAGGAATCAAGGATGTCTCGCTTTTTATTAATCGCTGTTCTTAAAGTAATGTCTTTTGCATTGATTTCCGATCTGAGAGTTTGAGCTAGAGTCTCAACGATGGCGGTCAGCTTTGCTATTTTTGCCCGCAAGTCTTCAATGTTTATTTGATGATGGTGTGCTGACCGTTCCAATGGTTTTAAGCGGCCTTTGATTGGTCCGATCTCCGGGATTTGTTCGTCAACGTTAATGTAGCGCCTGTCAAGGAAAGCAAGCGAGTGTGCAGTGGAGCCACTAGTAGATTCGCCAGCAAAGTTTATGGACATTTTTTGTTTGTTTTTTTAAATTAGGCTACTGTTCTTTTCTCTTTGTTAATCATCACGAACTGATAAGGTTTATTCCACTTTTCAAAGCATAGGTTAACGAATTCTTCCTGCGATACCTTTCGACCATCGTTCTTTCGATCAAATGGAGGCTTAGTAAAATGAGCTGGAGCAATCACCTCGTTACTTAACCTCTTCAGTCGGTCTTGCGGTATGGTTGGGAACAAGAGGATCAGATTGCAGTTCCCACGAATAGTTTTATTTGGCAACTCAAACCAGTTTTGGGTAATATAGATTACATTACAGTTGTTGTGTCGACCCCTGGTGAAATAGTTTTCAATTTGCTTCTGGGGCCCTGTCATGCAGTCATCAAAGACAATCAAGTGTTTCCTTCCCTTTTCCAGTTCATCAGGCTGAGGGAGAAGTTTAGTTTTAGGATCAATTTGCGGGTCACCATAAGTGAACACTTTAATGTCGTGCCACTTTTCATTATCTGGGATATGGCTAGCATATTCTCTGGCGACAATTTCTGGATCACTTGGCAGCTTGGATTGGTTATTAAAACACTGAATGATATGCTCCTTTTTAAGTTTGTTCTGTAGACCTGCAATCAACATTTTATACTCATCTTGATACAGAGTGGGTGAGTAGATGTGCAGTGTGTCATAGTCAAGAAATCCTGGTCTCAGAAGCATGTTGAAGATTCTAAATGTCTTCCCTGAGCCTGATTCTCCAACAACAATACATCTGAAATGACCAGGAATTGCCTCGTTATGATTAAATTTGATTTGGTTCCGAGTCCAATGAGGGTTGAAATCATTTGAAAAATCCATTTTAAAAATAAAAATTAAAATAAAAAAAAAACAACATGAATTTCGCTGGCGTCGTAAATCAACCTTCCAATACTTACAAGCTGTCGTTCCTAGATTCTAGGTACATCAACACAGACGAAATCACAAGACAAGACATTTCGCAAAACGCAAAACTCAGTGACCTATCAAAACGTATACAAGCCCTAGAATCGGAGAATTCTGCATTGAAATCAAGGGTCACTACGCTAGAATCGGAGATAAATCTCCTGGAAATAAGGACAAATACCCTGGAACCGCAGACAAATGCCCTAGAATCAAAGGCGATTGCCTTGGAACGCCGAATGGCAAATCGCCTTGAGTTCACGGCCGCGGACCGTAAGGGCATCGCCGACGCGGCAGTAGAAAGCAACTGTGTAAAAATACATTCGGCCTTTATATTTTCTGCACTTATGGACGCAATATCGGCGCTACAGATAAAGACATATGGTCATGAAAAACAATCCTGGACAACTTTGTTACACGAAATAAAAAATTTGAAACGAGGCAACCGTGGCAGACCGTCTTGCGATTCGAACACAAACCTTCCCAAATTTACTTTAACAACGTTAGTGTCTCTGGCACTGGGTCCATAACCGGTGCGTGTGTGTGTGTGTGTGGTTTTTTTACTTATATATGTCTTTTTTGCAAGACGTCTTGTACCCCCACATGTCTTGTACCCCAAGAAAGCACCCGTGAAACTCCTACCTTAGTCATATTTAAAACCGCTGCCCTTTTTAAGATCGGCTCTCATCTTAGCATAAACGGATGGATCAATGCTATCAGCGCTTGGTGCCAATGAATTTGGTGCCAATGAATTTGGTGCGAGTGGTTGACCGTCATTTATAGTGTCCTTGATCTTCTTCGCAGCTGTGACTACACTTCCCACCGCCTGGGCCCCGACCTCGGCAGCATTTTTAATATTTTCCTTGTTCTCACTGATGACTTTGAAAATCTTTGCCCCCTGGGCGATCAAATCAGCAATACCGTTACCCGATCGCTCTTTTCTTGGATAATGACCTGCTGGAAAAAGTCCAGATCCTCTTTTAATGAGCTTTAATTCATTCTCATCGTAGTATTTAGGGACGTCTTTTTCGAAGATTAGTGGCATTTTTTATCTGGGAAAAAAATTATTTTTTATTGAACCTTGAAAGTAAAAGTTCTCTTGCTCTTTTATCGATGTACTTCTTTTGTAGCATTTTATCAAGAATGTGAACAAACTCTTTTCTATTCTCATCCTTTAAACCTGTCTTTGCTGCTCCTAGGAGAACAACTAGCCGCTTGTAAACTTCAGGCATCCCTGTGCCGGTACTTGCAGCTGATGTGTCTGGTGATGTCTCTGGTGATGTCTCTGGTGATGTTTCTGGTGATCTAATGTCTTGCCTTGGTGTGAAAACTCTGTTTGAAATTCGCTGCATTCTATCTGGCGAGAATTGTTCTAGATGCCTCCATACTTGTGGATTTCCCGTTTTGTAATTAGCTACTTGAGTTGGATCTGCTGTCTCAAGTTGAGAGAGTACATCTTCTTCTGTTAATTTTTTAGGGCTTTGTTGCTGTTGAGGGGTCTCTTGTTGCTGAGAGAGTTGTTTTTGCTGTTCGAGGTAATTTATGACTTCTAGCTGATCTGGCAGGTCGAACCATTGTTTAAAGTGCTTATACTTTCTAAAGCTGTTCAGGTCGACCCCATTGTCATGTAAAAATTTGAGTATGTCAGGGACTTTAAGGATGTCTATGTCTCTTTGTAAAGCAAAAGTCACCAGATCTTTATAATTTTGTAGCTGTTTCGCAGAAATAGTTTCTTGATTTTTAGTCATGAAGTTGAGCAATACTTGGGTGAAAGCAACTTTCTTTGAGGTGTTTTCTCCTTCCCCGGCCGCGCCTTCTTTGATGACTCCAATACTTTCTTTCGTTATCTCAAGATGATAATCCACAGGATCAGTAGAAATATTTTTACGCCAGACACTAACACCAAAGACGAGTTTGCCTTCATATTCTACTGGCCCAAAGAAGTTATCTGTTACTTTCAATTTTTGCTGAGATGCTTGAGGAGACGTTTCGCCAGGTGGAATTTTATTCAGCGTATTCTGAAACTGGCTCTCTTGAATCTCATCAACAGCTTCCTTAACTGTTTCAATGGATTTCTTTGCTTCGGTGTATCCCGGTTTGTGAAACTCAGTGGCGGCTTGGATAAACTCATTGTAGGACTGCTGCTCTTTGTTAATTAACCCAGTGACTCGTTTTTCAGCTTCTGCGAGCTTCTCTAAGTCAGAGATGTAATGAGAATTTTTTCGTTTCATTTTTTAATTTTAATTTTTAAACTAAAAAAATGAACGATCCTCTGACGCCAGTTTTCTATAAAATCAACAAGCCTATCTTGAGTGATGACAGCACAATCAAAGCGACTCAAGTAAGAGTCCCCAGTCATGAAAATCAGAATGAAACTAATTTGGGCCCCGGTCAAACGCTAACATTTACTTACACTGGGTGTTCATCTCTGGTCAGCGTTCACAGTCTAAGGAGCGGGTTTTACATGACATTCCAATACAAGACTAAAGGTGGTACAAATGCTGCTGGTGCTAATACTGACAAGCATGACGCTAATGTCACGCTAATCAGCAACTTCTGGGCCTACATGTTTAAGGAGTTTAGCGTGTCGAACGGGAGTACAGAGCTGGAGAGAATTGCCAACTTTGGTGTAGTGTATGACACTCATTGTCTCATTGAAAACCCAGATTTTATTCAACTTGGTAGCGGCGCTGGCTTCATCCCTAATGAGGAGAAAGGAGACGTAAATGATTCAGGTTATGCAAAAAGAAAAGGGAGATATAACTATGCATTGACGGGTGCTGATGATGGCGCAAAGAATACTCAGTATAGAAATTTAGATATATTTGTACCTTTGAGATTCATGAGCGGGTTCTGCAATACTTTTAATCGCCTGACCAGCAACTTTAGCTACACATTTAGGCTTACCAGGGACGATCGCAACAGGAGTGTTTGGACAGGAGCTGAGCATACTATAATGGAAGTTAAGCTAGCGGGAGTTGAGCTGTACTTGGAAATCATTGAACCAAAGACAGCACTGAAAGCTGAATATTTGAAGGCTATTGAAAAAGACATTGATGTTGCTTACACAGCTTACATGTGCAGGGATGAACGCAATGAAATAAGGCAACAGATTTGTATTAAGGAGGGTTCTTGCAGCAACCCAAGGTACATTATTGTCAGTTTGAGAGATCCATTAACTATAAGTCGTTATGGACATGGAAATGTGCGAACAATTCAGCATGAAATCAGTGATAATCTTTACCCGCCAATGCCACAGAATGGAGATTTTGCAACAAACAAAATTAGTAAATTTTACTGCGAGCTGGTTGACTTAGCCGTAAAGGAGAACAACGGAATCGCCATTACGGCAGGGCAGTACAAGACTCTTTTCCCCATTTTCGGTGCAGACGTGTCGGCCAGGCAAATGCCTACTGACAACAGTCCGGTGAATATTGTGACCACTATCGACAGAAGTGAGGCAACACCCGTTGACCTTTTTATCATCTATGCATTTGAGAGGAAAATTAAGCTGAACATGATTAATAATTCTTCGAGTATAAGGTTTAAAATATTTTTTTGTAAAAAAAAATGGAAGCGATTGCTGAAAGACTAAACAATATCGTGTCGCATTCGAAGGAAAGTATCCCAATTACAATAACTGGTCGACTTACAGATTCAAGTGGAACTTTTATTGAAAAACTTGAGCAACCCATTCGTCTGGACCCAGAGGCAAACTACCATGTTTATCTCAATGACTTTACTGGCTGGTCAAATGTCCCCAATGTGACAGAAAAGAATAACATGTTTTATTACAAATGGAAACAAATTGGAGGCGAAGTGAAAGAATTTCCGGTTAAATTCCCTGTGAGCACACAGAGCGTGGATACTTATAATTACTTTCTGGAGAACGTTTTTACCAAAAGGGGGCATTTTGAAACTCCTGATACTAGCAAACCAGAGAATAAACTATTTCCTGTTAAATTGTCCTATGATCTCACTGTAATGAGAGTGGTTATGCAAGTTCATAAAGACGCAGAGGTGGAGTTTAAAGATGGCACCTGGTATCGGGAGTTGGGATTTGAAAAGAAGGTTTACAAGGCGGAAACTGCAGCTCCACCCACAGCTCCTTCGCCGGGGGCGGTTATGTTGAGCCGCCAGCCAGCACGCGGTTTATTTATGGCAGAAAATATCGCAGACATTGTTAAAAGTTTGAACATTTTGATCCGAAGCAATCTCAGTCTGGACTGGGTCTTCAAGGGAAAGCGAACAAATATTTTGTACAATATTTCTAACTCTGTTGCTGGTGGACAGATGATTGTTGAGAAGCCCAATCCAGTAAAAAGAGTTGTGCTCTGTAACAAAGAAATTAATGAAATATTGCTACAGTTTGAGACCGAGGATGGAGAAGCTGTTGATTTTAACGGTGAAGAGTTTGCCATGACAATTATTATTGAAAGAATGTGAATTGTCATTAGTACAGAGGTGGCAGGGACAGGCAAAGAAATGACTGGAAAAGAGGCAGGGGAAGAGACGAAAAAAATCGAGAGCTCAGTGTACGCTGTGTGGAAGAAAGCCGCGTTGACCACGTAGACTATACGTACGAGCTTGTGGTAGGGGGGGAACGTTGTTGAAAGAAAAGGCTAAAAATAGATTCGACTGAGTATTTTTGCATGTACAGTAAACAGTATTCCCTCATTGATTTGTTCGGCTGCGGAACATTTGTTCGGCTGCGGAACATTTGTTCGGCTGCGGAACAGCTATGCATTACAGTTGCTTGATAATTTCTGCAAAGTTATAGTAGCTGTCATAATCTTTAATAGTTACTCCATGCAAATAATGCCAGTGAATCTTAACCGCTTGATTAAGATTCGGGATAGTTAGTGGGACATTAGGCCAATATTTTTTCATATAAAATTCACATTCCCATTTGCAACGATACCGAGACTTGAACTGAGGGTGAGATTTTTCGTAGTAAGATCCTGGAGAAACGGTCGGAAACATTTTTTTATTGAAAATTAAAAAAAAAATTTTTGGGTGAGTACCCCGATCAGCGCATAACTAGGGTGGATAACCAGGGTTTTAATCCCAGTGTCCTAGAAGCCCCATTAATAAAAATGTCAAAAACATCTCGAGGATATGAAAAATAGCAATTTTTTTTCTGTCCCAGAAACCCCATTTGCTAATTGCCTGGAATAATAAATTTAGGCTAAATTTTATGTCCTGGGGGGAAAAGCATTTTAAGAGGAGGCCCCCCTCTTTTTTCAAGTAGTCGAGGATATGTTAGTTATTGGTAGGCATATATGTAAAATGTCGAATTTTTTGTCCCAGAAGCCCCCTCTTGCCTTCTACTTATGTCCCTCTGCCAGCTAGCAGATGTTGCTCCGTAATTCTTTCTCAACTATTTATCTCTGCCTTTTAAGCTGTTGGCATTTCATCCTGCAGCAAAAATTCTTTTCCATTCTTTACATAGCAGCTGTACGAAGCCTTGGCAAAATTAATGATTTCAACTTTCACCCACTGAAATTTTTCCTTACATAAACTAAGAAATACAGTCTTAGTTTCACTTAAAAATTTAACACTTTGATTCGCTCTATCTCAAACGAAATTCTGATAAAAATATGCTTATTAGCTGCTTTCTCGCAGTCTTACTGTCATTCTGTCAGCTGGTTCCTATGCAAGCCGCCTGCCCTGCTCCGTTCAACATCGAGGCTGGCAAATGCGTCTTCGCCAGCGCCGCTCAGAGCTACAGCTGGTGCTCGGCTAACAGGCTGTGCGAGTCGATGGGAGGCGAGCTGATCAGCTCGTACAGCTCGCTCAAGCTGATTGGCAGCATGCCGAGTCTTGACAGTCCCGAAAGGATGTGGCTCGGAGTGTCGCAACTGGCTGATAAGCGAGATCCGAGTCAGCCCAGATCGAACTGGCAGCTCATCAACGGCAAGGGCTTCCTGCCACTTAATCATTCGCTTTGGAATTTGGCTGAACCCAACCATATGGATTATGACTGCATTGTCAAAAAAGGCAAACTTGGCGACCAGGATTGCACCTTTCTTCGCGGATACGCCTGCGAGCAAGTCGGACCGACTGCCCCCAGCACCATGCGATCTGCCTACTGGAAGCTGACTCCCTTCAAGCGAGCCAGCTACAACCCGAGCTCTGAGTACTGCTACACCGACCTGCCCCTCACTGACTCCGTGATGAAGTGCATCGCCGCCGGCATGAGAAAGGCCAGCTGTCGGAACGTGCTGTACAACAGAAAGCAGAAAGTTTGCCGCCTGCTGGAGTTCACGGACGCCCAGGTCGAGGAGGAGATCGAGACGAGCGCCGACTGGGTCAAGTTCAGCCTGTACTGAGCTATAGCTAAAGTACCGTGAAACCTAAAACTGAAGAATAAATAAACGCAATTTTCAACAGACCCATACACGTATCTGAAGGAAGTTACTGAATAAAATCGCTTAGTTACTATAAAACTATTTTATTTAGGGCCAGAATGTTTCATTATGTTTAAGCTTAGCATTTTGGTTTCCATAGCTATAGGTTTACTGATCCCCCATAAAAATCGTACAGCTATAGAATGTCTAAACGATTTGAAATATGAGATAATATGAGGTTAAAATAAACTTTGCAATACTTTACGGGTATGCAGACAGCGTTGCAAATATATATTTTTTTTTAGTTATTCGATCGTTTCACGGTGACGTTGTAGGATCGAGGCTTTAGGAATCGTCACATTAGTGTATTGTACCGTAGTTAACAAGTTAACAGAGAATGTCTGAAGTTTTTTTGAAATGTACATGTACTTTGATATTTGCTTCCCTCATTCAAAATCAGCCTTAAATGCGAAGCTAGGTATAACATATCAAGCAGTCTCTTGCACACAAAGTTAATGTGCCAGTTATTTACCTGTGTGTCCAATTTACATTTCTTAAATGCGGAGCGTCCAATCTAAAGAGTAATTGTCTTCCAATCCAAGACTCGATCCAAGACTGCTGGTGGTTACACAAAGAGTCGAGTATGAATACTTCTGGGTCAGAACCTCTAAATTTTTACCAGTGCAGATATCACGCGCGTTGCTAACTGATAATTGTTATAGTATAGTACCGTACTCCAAATATTTAGGTGCATGTACATTTAATATGTGCAGTACTTACGGTATGCTTGGAGAACAAGTGTTAACTCTCCGAAGGATAAACACATGTATAGAGAAAAGAATATATCAACCGCGGATAATGCGCCAGTACTAGACAAAAGTAATTATGAGAGTTAAGTCCCTCGGAAGGCAGCTCTTATACTCGTACTAATTTATTCCACGTAAATGTATGTAGTCTACTATACTGTTACGCCACTTACACGTATTTCAGGCTGCATTCATGCATAGCAATGTGATAGATTTTTTATTTTTAAACGGCTAAAAAACCTGAGGATCTAACGTAGCCAACAACCACAACAATGAGCTACTTTTAAAGATACCCTTGAAATGATCAGCCCATGCAATCAACTAAGCAACTAGGAAAGCTTTAGCTAATTTTGCATGGTCCTTGCTAAGCTCCATAAGAACATCATAGGTAGACGTGACACAACTTTTCCTTAGAACCTTTCTTCGAGGGCTGATTTTTGGCAAAAAATACCCTAGCGGATTTGTCAAAGTTCACGTTTTTCACCAAAAAGTAGCCATCCTGTTGTACAGAAGCGTCATTTTTAAAATATTTTTTAATACTTTGTCACAAGGGCCCTCTAGTGGTCCTTGTCTTGGAATCAAGATGATATTGTAGCACGGAATAAACATAATCACTATCAGTGAGCCTCTTCACGACAATCGGTTCTAGAACCAGAATATTCTGATTCCAGAACCAGAATCAATAGGAAAATAAAGAGCACCGAACAGAGCGAGTGCATTATAACCTTTACATACATCTAAAAAGCATGTAATTCAATGAATTATCATTAAATATTTTCTGTTTATGACTTTGAGCCGTAAAACTATTTTTCGAATTTTAAAGCGCGTAAAAAGTGGTCCTCAAACTATAAAATTATTCTGAGTCGGTTCGAGAAATTTTCTCGAACCATGTTCCAGAACCAGAACCTATTTCCGAACCGTGTTCGAAAAACGGAACCATCGATATGAAGAGCTTCGAACCGGTTCGGTTTTTCGAACCAGCAATATGAAGAGGCTCAGAGTCGTTATATTACGCTTGTATGTCCTTCAAAGGCGTACCTGAATGCTTAAACAAGTAAAAATTGCAAATTTACACAAAAAATTATCGATTTTCAGACCAACTGAGTAAAATAAACTGCAAGAAATTTTTAAAGCTTTTTGTTTTATCGTTCACTTAAATATCGCGGTTCAGCGTACAGTTTAAGCAGCTACTTTTCCTAGATTCTGTATTGTGAGCGTGAATACTGACGACTATGAAGTTAGTTTTTTAATTATAAAAGTGGTATTTATTGTTTTGTGTACTTAGTATACTTGCTGCCGCTGTATTTAAAAAACTAGCAAATTTTTTTATCTACGTATTTTCTTTATTTTATGAGCCATGCTTATTTAAAGTACTGTTGTTAGTGGTAAAATATTAACTTGTTTGGCTAAACTTTTTAATTATTGTAAAAATGAAATAAGTAAGCAATAATTAATAATTTGCTAAAATTACCCATCCAAGTTAGTTCTGTAAAGACAAATGGGCTTGCTATTTTTCTTTGTTTTTTAGCCTTTAATTTTAGTTGAGAAATTAATTTACACAGTAAAAGTTATTATTGTGGTCGGTATTTGCTGTGGTTTCCTCGTTTGTAAATGATTGTAAACAAAAATTTTATTCATCTTTTTATTTCAATGCCTTATTATATAATAAGGTTTAAGTATTCACATAAAAATGCAAAAAAAATCAAAACTGGTTATCAACTATTTTAGAATGTTGCTAGATCTTATTTAAAAAAAGCATTTTGCCTGATTATACATTTTATGAATTCCACATGGCTAATAGACAATCTAATATAAGAATGGACTTGTTTTTCTGCTCCAAAACTGCCTAACTTTTCTGTATTCGCATTTAGCTTTAATGTACAGCTGTTAGTAATTGGTAATTGTCTAATCTATAAGGGAAAATGTTTTTTTAAATCTTTCTTCAATCACCTGTCCTAAATAAAAGCTATTTAGTATTTTTATGACAAACAAAATGCAGATTTTTCTGGGTTAATCGACAATCATTATTGAAAAGTGACTTTTCAACCGATGTGTAGCACCTCACAGATTGTCTCTATTGTGCTCGAAAAAACAATTTTTTAACTAACGACCTATCTATTATATAATGACTGTATTATGACTTATTAAGTTATTGGTGTTAATTAATCTAGATTTAAAGTTAGTGTGTCACCGTTCTTTGAGAGTCTGGTTCAAAATTGATTGAATTTATCAACTTTTATCAACAGCCTCGCTAAACATGTCCTCTGAGCCAAATAACACCAATAATGAACAAAATTTGTCTGGTCTCAGCAGCTACCCGGCACCAGCCTCTGGGTTACAAATTAGCAAGTCGAGTTCCGCTTTGAAACAATACTATCGGAATCAGACTGAACTTGTTTTAGCCTACCAGGAGCTCCACCATTCAGCTAATGATGACTTTGTAGTTGATGGCGGCAATGATAGGACTGGAACAACCAGCGATAATGGCGACGGAAATGCTGCCGAACATATTGAAATGCGACCCATTGAAAGGTTTGGTTTTTATTTAGCATCCGAAAAACGTATCAGAAATTTACTTCAACAGACATTGTGAAGCATTGCTACTTGGAGCTAAGGGACGTATGCATGCATTGTAAAACTGTAACAGACATTCAAACCTATACAGAACAATAATCTGTCTGTCTGTCTGTCTGTCTGTCTGTCTGTCTGTCTGTCTGTCTGTCTGTCTGTCTGTCTGTCTGTCTGTCTGTCTGTCTGTGTGTCTGTCTGTCTGTCTGTCTGTCTGTCTGTCTGTCTGTCTGTCTGTCTGTCTGTCTGTCTGTCTGTGTGTCTGTCTGTCTGTCTGTGTGTCTGTCTGTCTGTCTGTCTGTCTGTCTGTCTGTCTGTCTGTCTGTGTGTCTGTCTGTCTGTCTGTGTGTCTGTCTGTCTGTCTGTCTGTCTGTCTGTCTGTCTGTCTGTCTGTCTGTCTGTCTGTCTGTCTGTCTGTCTGTCTGTCTGTCTGTCTGTCTGTCTGTCTGCCTGCCTGTCTGTCTGTCTGTCTGTCAGGCTATCTGTCTACCTAACCACTCAATCAGCAAAGACAATTATCATCTGAAAAGGGCGTAAATTTTTAACCAAGATGATTGCCTTGCAGAACATCCCAGTCTCCAACGCCTCAAATTTCGGTGCCAGAGCGAACAGCCGGTTGGACGATTCGCCGGCAGGCGCAGGCCTCCATGCTGGCCAACTTTCTATTAGGCGGCTGCAAAGCGGCGGCGGTGGCTCTCTCTGGCTCTCTGGTTGTCGTGGCGTCGCTGATCGAGTCCAGCCTGCAGTTTCTTAGCGGATTTGTTGTCTGGCGGGCCAGTCACAAAACTAGACGGCGCTGTCGCTATTCGTATCCGCAGGGTAGGACGAGACTGGAACCGGTGTGTGAAGCGGCTGACATTGGTTTTTATATGGGTGATTGGTTTATTGTTTGATAGATGCATGTAGATAGATAGATGGATAGATAGATAGATAGATTGACAGATAAATAGACAGATGGATGACAGATAGACAGAAAGATTGAAAGATAGGCACATTGACAGATTGACAGAAAGACAGAAAGATTGACAGATAGACAAAAAGATCGACAGATAGACAGATTGACAGAGAGACAGAAAGATTGACAGATTGACAGATAGACAGAAAGATTGACAGATTGACAGATAGACAGGATGGATAGATAGATAATTCTTTTAGAGTATGTCAAAAGTATCTAATCCAAATTTTGCGCACCATATTATTTCAAACAAAGGTCGCTATCGTCGTGCTTGCCGTTGTCACTGCCGTTGCCACAGTGCAAATGCTAGTCCGAGTTGGCACCGAGGCATTTATTGCGCTGGCCCAGTGCGGTGCCGACCAGGAAGATCACTTCGGATTGAGAGTTGAATGTCTGTGCAGCGGCGGCTACGATAGTGTTAACGGTAGTCGACAGTGGACGGAAACGTTGAATTCGCGAATAATGAAGACAATAGGTGAGATTACTAATAGTAGTAGTAGTAGTATTCGAATTCATAGCAGTAGTACATGTAGTGGTAGTAGTCACGCCTGTACTTTTTATCCAACCAACTATAGTTGTTTAACCATATTCGCACCGACACCTTTCCAGGCGTGTCCGACCTGACTCCAACCGTCATAGCTCTAGTCAGTGTCTCCGTAGTGGTGAAAGCTGTCCTACTGTTTGCCTGTCTGGTTAGCAGCGACACCCGCAACAGCCACAGCGGCCGAGTGTTAGCTCTCGCCCACTTCAACGACATCGTCTGCAGTTCGTTGGCTCTGGCGGCGGCCGCAGCCGCCAGATACCTTTGGCCCTATCTGGACCCAATCGGGGCGGCCGTTATTGTGGTGTACATTATGGTGTCCTGGGGTCGAATCCTAATTGGCCAGATTCGTTTGCTAACTGGCCGATGCGCCGATCACCATCTGCTGCAGTTGTTAATCTTTGCCAGCGTCAATCACAGCCCTCTAATCACTGGCGTCTGTTCCGTTACCGCGTTCCACCACGGCGTGCAGTGCTTGGCCGAGGTCTCCGTCCAGCTGGCAGCGGAGACTCCGCTCTGTTTGGCGCACGACGTTGCCGAAAGTCTCCAACGCCGGCTAGAGAGAATTGAAGGCGTCGAACGAGCTTTCGTTCACCCGCACTGCGGCGAACGGCCGTGCGAACATAAGATTGTTTGAATTTGCTTGTTATTTAATCTTGTTTGTTGTTTATTCGTGCAGTAATTCAGGCTCATTGAACGCGACCTAGAATTATCAGGCATCGTCAACACCGCCTCTTTGTGTAGGGCCATAAAACAGCTTCAATGGGCTATCAGTTGGAAAGGACGCTATTTAACACCTCTCTCCTGGTGTTGGGCCATAAAACAGCTTCAATGGGCTATCAGTTGGAAAGGACGCTATTTAACACCTCTCTCCTGGTGTTGGGCCATAAAACAGCTTCAATGGGCTATCAGTTGGAAAGGACGCTATTTAACACCTCTCTCCTGGTGTTGGGCCATAAAACAGCTTCAATGGGCTATCAGTTGGAAAAAGACGCTATTTAACACCCCTCTCTCTGGTGTTGGGCCAACAAAAAGCTTCAATGGGCTATCAGTTGGAAAAGACGCTATTTAACACCTCTCTTTAGTGTTGGGCCATAAAACAGCTTCAATGGGCTATCAGTTGGAAAGGACGCTATTTAACACCTCTCTCTCTGGTGTTGGGCCATAAAACAGCTTCAATGGGCTATCAGTTGGAAAAGACGCTATTTAACACCTCTCTTTAGTGTTGGGCCATAAAACAGCTTCAATGGACTATCAGTTGGAAAGGACGCTATTTAACACCCCTCT
Organism: Macrostomum cliftonense; assembly: GCA_950096795.1. Classification (NCBI taxonomy): domain Eukaryota; kingdom Metazoa; phylum Platyhelminthes; family Macrostomidae; genus Macrostomum; species Macrostomum cliftonense. The sequence continues at coordinate 235,272 of CATNEM010000121.1, read as the reverse complement.
CTCTGGTGTTGGGCCAACAAAAAGCTTCAATGGGCTATCAGTTGGAAAGGACGCTATTTAGCACCTCTCTTTGGTGTTGGGCCATAAAACAGCTTCAATGGACTATCAGTTGGAAAGGACGCTATTTAACACCTCTCTCTCTGGTGCTGGGCCATAAAAAATCTTCAATCGGCTATCGGTTGGAAAAAGACGCGATAACATGAAACAACTCTACTAGTTAGTTAATTAGTTAATTAGTAGGAAAATACGCAATTAACACCTACCTCTGTGTTAACAGTTAACCAAAAAACAGCTTCTGTGACTTAGTATAGTAAACTAGTAGGAAACTGAATTTGTTAGTTTTTGTTTCTGTTTTCTAGCACCTGCTGAAAATTTAAAAGCGATTTAGCTCAATGTTATTTGCTACTTGAGCATTTATAATTTTTTTTGTAATTTTTAGCATTTAAAATCTTGCCTAATTTGAAGCATTTAGTTAACGTTTTTGTACTTTTGTTTTAGTAAAGCCCCTCTATCCTTTTTGTTATGTTTTCGTTTCTTAAAAAGGTAAATCTGTAAATTGGTTCATTTTTAAAAAAAAAATAAACAGCTAGCTCTGAAATAACTGTCAAGTAAATCTGACTACTTTTAAGAAAAAAATTCGCTTTTGAAGGACGTTTTTTTAACTAATTTAAATTCATTATAGTCTGTGGCCACTCGTAGTGTACAGAATTGTCCATGGTCTGATTAATTTTTCGACTTTGAGAGCTCGAGTTGAGTAAGGGAAATCGATCACTGCATGCGCCAAGTATCAGCAATCGTAGCTTCATGTGATTAGCTGCAATTTCCTGGAAAATCGCATTAGAGAATGGCATTCGAACTTAAACAGCAGCTAGTGCTTTGCTGTCTGTTGCTACTCGTAGCGACGATTCGTTGCTCACTTGGCGACTCCTGCGAGAACGATTTCTTGTCAATAATTCGAAACGCCAAAGCTAAGGATTCGGCTATGGGCGTGGATTTTAACAAAAAGCAGCAACAGCAGGAAATAAATTTTGGTAAGTTTGTGTAAAAGACGTTTTAGATTTGTTAGCTGTGTATAATATTTACAGTAGCAGTGCAGGCACCTAAACGCACTTTTTTTCTAACTTCCAACAGCTTCAACAAGTTGCCGTGCGCGTCGCTACTCTGCCACCGATCTGTTCCGGCCAATCAAATACGTTTATTACAATTCGACCTATCAATCATTGGAGGCTACGAGAGCTTCAGCACCGGTCAGCAGTCTGAGCAGGCGGAAGGAAAGCGTCTGCTCGAACAACAAGCCCAACTACGCCAAGCTCGTCGGTCTTGGTCACCTTCTCAACTCGTCATCATCGTCTCGATCTGGATGGCGTTTCTGCCAAGCTTCGCAACGAAATTGCTGAGGCTGGTGACCTTAGCAGCTGACTACTTTAAGTAGAGTTGAAAAAACAGTCGGAAGCCTTAGTAGTCTAAGAATTTCTGATCGAATTAGATTTTTTATTTTATGCACTATTTTTATCGATTGTAAGTAGTATTAGTAGTACTTGGTAGTAGTGAATATGCGGCTAGGATTCAAAGTGTCATTTTATACTCTATAGATAGTAGTAGCAAGATTAATTTTTAGCTCGTACGTTCCTAATCCTGGTATGGCCTACTTAAAGTATCAAAGACGTAGATGTTTAAACGCGATAATATACACGTCACGTGCTACAAACAAATAAATTTTTGTCGACTTTTTGTGCAATTTCTACCATCTTTAACAAAATTATTTGATTTGAAGATGAATGAAAACGTTAATATAGAAAGCTTCAAAAACCAACAAGAACGTTACGATGATAACTGATAAGGGATACAATAGACAAGGATCGTAAACAAATGGGATTTCTTGGAAAGTCTTGCAGTTGTCCACCCGTTGCCAACTCACTAGGGCAGCAGCTTCTATCCAAGGACACCTTAAGTAGAAGGACGGGACACTTCGTTTCTTGGAAAGTTTTTGGAGTCCAATCTTTGCGAAAAAATACACTACGGAGATAGGAAATTTGCAGATTTTCGACATAAAATTGAAGATTGCGATCGGATTGGAAGCAGATGCAAATCTCACCTTTTGATATGTGGTTCCTGCCTTCTTACTCTATCGAACTACGTACGTCGTAACTTGTGAAAAATTGATCTCCCCATTATTTTATTGATATTAGTTCACTTTCGTAAAAAACTACTACACGACAAATAGCCAATTCAGAGAGAATCAGACATTGACATGTGACTTGACCAGCAAAATTATCTAAAATGCTGATTGATAGAAATGTTCATTGAATAAAACAGACTTGGTTACAAGAGGATCAGAACCTGCGCAGCATGTAAAATACCAATTTGATAGAAATTAAAATTGTCGACAAATGTTTTTCAAGGGAAATAATTTAAAGATTAATATTTTACAGATAAGGACACACATAGTTCGATAGAGTAAGAAGGCAGGAACCACATATCAAAAGATGAGATTTGCATCTGCTTCCAATCGAGCGCAATCTTTAATTATAAGTCGAAAAACTGCGAATTTCCCATCTTCGTAGTGTATTTTTTGCGAAGATTGGACTACAAAAACTTTCCAAGAAACGAAGTGTCCCGTCATTCTACTTAAGGTGTCCTTTCTTCTGTCTCGTAAAACGAAAATTTGAAAAAAAACGATTTTTTGTCCGAGTGTGATAGTACTACTGTTAGTAGCGAATAAGCTTATTAATGTAGTTCGTCTTAATTTTGATTTTACCTTTATAAAACACGAGAAATTCAGTGGCGCCCGAACACTGGCCAGTTTAGAGACGCAGACATTATGCAGGTATTAAGTAATTCAAATAAATTTGTATATTTCCAAGAAACCAAGCGGTTGGGCAAATAAAATTTCAATAGTTTTAGGCCAAACAACTGACAAATCCATTTTCAATATTAAAAGAAGCCGCAAAACTAATTTTATTTTGTACAATTCAGCGACAAACATGCATTACAGACTGAGATTTAAGCCTATAAGCTGGCTTAATAAACCTCGACCGAATAGAATAAGTCAAGCAAGCAAGTTATAACAACAAAATAATAATTGCTGGATCACTCTGTCTAATCCAAAGGGATTAAGTTAAGCTACGGTAAGGCTGGAAGCTACGCTAGGAGACGCCAGCCTCGGTCACGTCGGAATCTTCTACAGAATCGTCGTCGCAGTGCGGCTTGTCTGGGCCGAGTTTCTGGTACAGCTGCACTATTAGCTGTTGCATCTCGGCGCGCTTGTTGTCAATCTCCGGGTGCTGGAACCAGTGCCGCATCTTCTCCTGGAAGAAGGCTTTGGTGAACTCGGGAATTGGTCGCCTGTAGAAGAGCTCGGCATAGTGCAACACGTACGGGCCGCAGTCAACAAGGTTCGGCTGCTGTGGCACGTGCGGACTAAAGCCGCGCATTGTGCCTTTGTCGAATCGTTTAGGGCCGAGCTGAGCGCGTTTTTTGATGTCCCACTCAACTTGCAGGTACCTAGGGCGGGTGTTTTAGTGATATAACGATGATTTAATAACGAGACAGACGCCCACCTCACTCCAGATAACTGCCTAGATAACTGCTGACAGGCTTGAGAGACGAGAGACAGACACCCACCTCACTCCGTATAGCTGGCTATGCTTGAGAGACGAGAGACAGACACCCACCTCACTCCGTATAGCTGGCTATGCTTGAGAGACGAGAGACAGACACCCACCTCACTCCGTATAGCTGGCTATGCTTGAGAGACGAGAGACAGACACCCACCTCACTCCGTATAGCTGGCTATGCTTGAGAGACGAGAGACAGACACCCACCTCACTCCGTATAGCTGGCTATGCTTGAGAGACGAGAGACAGACGCCCACCTCACTCCAGATAGCTGCCTAGGCTTGAGAGACGAGAGACAGACGCCCACCTCACTCCAGATAGCTGCCTAGGCTTGAGAGACGAGAGACAGACGGCCACCTCACTCCGGATAGCTGGCTAGGCTTGAGAGACGAGAGACAGACGCCCACCTCACTCCAGATAGCTGGCTAGGCTTGAGAGACGAGAGACATACACCCACCTCACTCCAGATAGCTGCCTAGGCTTGAGAGACGAGAGACAGACGCCCACCTCACTCCAGATAGCTGCCTAGGCTTGAGAGACGAGAGACAGACGCCCACCTCACTCCGGATAGCTGGCTAGGCTTGAGAGACGAGAGACAGACGCCCACCTCACTCCAGATAGCTGCCTAGGCTTGAGAGACGAGAGACAGACGCCCACCTCACTCCAGATAGCTGCCTAGGCTTGAGAGACGAGAGACAGACGGCCACCTCACTCCGGATAGCTGGCTAGGCTTGAGAGACGAGAGACAGACGCCCACCTCACTCCAGATAGCTGGCTAGGCTTGAGAGACGAGAGACATACACCCACCTCACTCAGAATGATCAGCTATGGCTAGGAGATCTTAAACAAACCACCGCACAATTGCGCACTCACTCTCTTATTATTTTAACATTGGGACCGCGGTGCGCTGTCCCCGACAGACTGTCAAACACCAGCACGCAGGGCAGCTGCAAAGTGCCGTCCTCGCCTCGAACAGATCCCGCAGGCGGCGCGGCACCATCCTGGACAGTAACGACGGGCGTGGTCGCAGCGGGCGCAGTTGCCGAAGACTGTATCGCTTGATTAGTCGCTCCAGGCCCATCGCCAGCGGCGGCGGCCGCCCGTTCCGCATTCAGCATGTCGTTATAGTCGACGCAGCCGGCCAAGGAGGGAAAACAGATGACCACAAGGAACCAGTGGTAGTTCTCATTGATGGGAATAATGATAAAATCCTTGGAGAACAGGTCCACCTTGCGAGTCCATTTCGCAACGGCGGCGTGCCTCTGATGGGCGGCAACTGACGCGTCGACACAGGCAGGCTTTGCGGTAGCCTCGGTGTCGCCGCCGCCGCCGCTGCCGCCTCCGCCGTTGCTCGGAGCAGCGACAGCGGCGGGCGCGGCCGGAGCTGCGGCTTCGTTGACTGCGCAATGAGCCAGCCGCTTATAAAAGAAGCAATTAAACAGGTGAGTCCGCGCGCGCTGCTCCGGCGAGATCAGTTCGTGCAGAATGTACTTCAGATAGAAATCAATGATGACGTCATTCAGATAGTTGCCGGGCCTTAGGCAGGCCAAGTCGGCATCAGTGATGGTGATGCCGTTGGAACCCCCGGGTCTGTAGGTGAATTTCTCTATCAATGGAGTTGGAGGAGGCGGTGGCGGTGGCAGCGACGAACTGGGAATCGTCAGCGCTTTAGACGACGGTGAAATGATGATGCGAACCGTCTGCATGGACGACAGGGAGATATGAGGCGGCTGAGGCAGCGGCGGGCATGCTGTGGGAGTCGTCTGCGAGCGGAGAAACACAATACGGCGGGTGGGCGCCTGCGACTGCTGTTGCGAAGGCGCCGGATAGCGTAGTGCTGGCGCGGTCGCTGCTGGCAGCTGCTGGATCAGAGCGGATGTGGCTGCTGACACTGCGCTGCTTGTGGCATTACAGAGACTCGTTGGAAATGGATCAGCTGGTGCTGCTCCTGGCGATTCTCTAGTTGCCCGTGGCGGGGGCGGCGGCGGCTGAACCGTTGAAATCTTTGGAGCAGACAGTCGCATTAAAGTCAACGGAGGAGGCTTCGCTGAAGGTTCTTGTGGGGTCGCGGAAGGATTTGGAAGTGTCGTTGAAGGCTCTTGAGGCGTAAGTGAAGGTTTGTGAAACTTCACTGAAGGATCTTGAGGCGTTGCTAAAGGATTTGGAGCCGTCTCTGAAGGTTTTTGAGGCGTCGCTGAAGTATCTTGTAGCTTCGCTGAAGAATCTTGAGGCTTCGCAAATGGTTCTTGAGGCTTTACTGAAGGATCTTGCAGCTTCGCTGAAGGTTCTTGGGGCTTCACTGAAGGATCTTGAGGCTTCGCCGAAGGATCTTGAGGCGTTGCTAAAGGATTTGGAGCCGTCTCTGAAGGTTTTTGAGGCGTCGCTGAAGTATCTTGTAGCTTCGCTGAAGAATCTTGAGGCTTCGCAAATGGTTCTTGAGGCTTTACTGAAGGATCTTGCAGCTTCGCTGAAGGTTCTTGGGGCTTCACTGAAGGATCTTGAGGCTTCGCCGAAGGATCTTGCAGCTTCGCTGAAGGTTTTTGAGGCGTCGCTGAAGTTTTTTGAGGAGTCGCTGAAGGTTCTTCTGGCTTCGCTGAAGGTTCTTCTGGCTTCGCTGAAGGTTCTTCTGGCTTCGCTGAAGGTTCTTGAGAAGTCGCTGAAGGATTTTGAGGCTTTGCTGAAGGATCTTGAGACTTCGTTGAAGGTTCTTCACTCGTCGCTGAAGGTTCTTGAGGCTTCGCTGAAGGTTCTTGAGGCTTCGCTGAAGGTTCTTCACTCGTCGCTGAAGGTTCTTGAGGCGTCGCTGAAGAATTTTGACGCGTCGTCAAAGACTTCAGAAACGTCGGATCGCAGTCTGTTAACACGGACCTGCTTGAAACGTCGTTCAATATGATAGTTCGAATGCCCAGCTGAGTTCTGGCTCGCTCGTACCAGCCGATCAGGCGTTGAAGATTCGCCTCGAGGGTATCTGAATGAGGAAAAAGGGAGGTTGGTGAGTACTCCAGGGCAACCCCAATCCCAATTAAAGACGACGCACCATCAGATTCGCAGTCGGGCACAACCAGGCCGATAATCCAACGTCTGGCTCCGTTAGTAGCGCAGTCCAGCGTCTTTTCCGGCAAGCCAGCCTGCTGACAGATTCGCGAGCACTCGGCCAGGTCAGTTGGCCGGTAGCCAACAAAAGCCAGAGGTTTACTAGAAAAGAAAGTCACCGTTACAATCGAGTGCGGTATGCTGACTGGCGAGCTGGCACCTTCGAATGGCAGCTCAACGGAGGCGAGGCTGAGCCGAAGGCGGCTGCCAGATGGCACTGGGCGAAAGCCGGACCTGCCAATCAAACAGTGACTGAGGGGAATTTCGATTCTGTCAACGCTAGTCGATTGCGGACCGTGCTGAGAGTTGCGGCGCGTCGAAATCGACTGGAAGCTGACGGACTCTTTCGGTCGTTTGGATGGCGGCGGCGATGCCAGGGGAGAGCCGAGTCGTTTAGCGGCCGAATAATAGTAGGCTGAGGAGCGCGAGAACGACGGCTGCGTCCGTCCGACGGTCTGCGCCGTCAACGGTGGCGTAGGCGGCGACGGCGAAGTCGACGATGCCGAGGGGGCGACGGAAACGGCCGCTGCTGCCGCGGCGTTCTCGGCGTCGACATCGGCAACGCCGGGCTTCTTCTGACTGCGGATGATGGGGCTGTTGAGCTGCGGGGCGGCGAGGTGCGTGGTTCGACTCTGGAATTGGGATTAGAATATTGTTGCTATGGGATTGATGCCTATACCGTTATCATTTGGGATAATTCAGCTCAAAATCTTTATGGAGCTAAGACGCAGCTAAACTCGCCGTTGCTAAGGGGAGAAACATAGCTTAACTCGCCGTTGCTAAGGGGAGAAACATAGCTTAACTCGCCGTTGCTAAGAGGAGAAACATAGCTTAACTCGCCGTTGCTAAGGGGAAAAGACGTAGCTAATCTCGGCGTTGCTAAGGGGGGGGACGCAGCTAAACTCGCCGTTGCTAAGGGGAGGGACGCAGCTAATCTCGCTGTTGCTAATGGAAGAGACGCAGCTAAACTCGCCGTTGATAAGGGGGACGCAGCTAATCTCGCCGTTCTAAGGGGAGAGACGCAGCTAAACTCGCCGTTGATAAGGGAGGACGCAGCTAAACTCGCCAGAGACGCAGCTAATCTCGCTGTTGCTAAGATAAGGGACGTAGCTAAACTCGCCGTTGCTAAGGGAAGAGACGTAGCTAATCTCGCCGTTGCTAAGGGGAGAGACGCAGCTAATCTCGCTGTTGCTAAGATGAGGGACGTAGCTAAACTCGCCGTTGCTAAGGGGAGAGACGCAGCTAAACTCGCCGTTGCTAAGGGGAGAGACGTAGTTAAACTCGCCGTTGCTAAGGGGAGAGACGCAGCTAAATTCGACGTTGCTAAGGGGAAGAGACGTATCTAAACTCGCCGTTGCTAAGGGCGCTGACGTAACAAATTTTTTCTATTGCTAAGGGGAGCGAGATAGCTAGAAAATTTTTATTAGTCTGTGAAGGTACTACCCAGTTTCTAAGACTAAATTCTTAATTGCAGCAAAATTAAAAAGACAAGACCAAATCAATCAGTGCGTATGGTCTATACTATTATTGCAAATGCATTTAAAATTAGCAGCAAAAAACTAGAATAATATTTATGTACAAAAAAACTAGTCAGCAGTAAGCTCGGCAATGGGATTAGCGTGTATAGTGACGCTGTTGATTCTCACATCCTTGACAGGTCTGTAGGTCTTGTCGTCAACTGGCAGCGCCTCCAGTCTGTCAAGAACGCTCAGGCCGTCAATAACCTTGCCGAACACGGTGTACTTATTGTCTAGCATAGACTGTTTGGCGTAGGCAATGAAAAACTGGCTCCCATTCATGTCTGGCCCGTTGTTAGCCATGGACACTGTGCCGCGCTGACTGTGCCGAAGACTCTCGTGAAATTCGTCCTTGAACTTGTCGTCCCAGATGCTGGAGCCGCCTTTGCCAGTGTTAGTGGGATCGCCAGTCTGCACTATAAAACCGCGAATGTTTCGATGAAATACGCAACCATTGTAGTAGTCTGTGGCGCATAGAGCGAGAAAATTTTCGCAAGTTTTCGGGCACAACTCGCATTCTAATTCGAGCTTGATGTCGCCCAGATCCGTGTGCAGCGTCACAGCCTGAAAGAAGGTTGTTGCCGAGGATGCGGGTTTGAAACTGGGATATTCAGTTAGCGATTGTGGCAGATATTGAAAAATGACCTAAAAGCTTTGTTCCGTGATTGTTTATACTTATACTTCAAGACTGAATGCGCGGGCGTGAAAGAGGAGTGAATGCGTGGGCGTGAAAGAACAGTGAATGCGTGGGCGTATAAAACAGTGAATGCGTGGGCGTGAAAAAACCGTGAATGCGTGGGAGTGAAAGAACAGTGAATGCGTGGGAGTGAAAGAACAGTGAATGCGTGGGCGTGAAAGAGGAGTGAATGCTTGGGCGTGAAAGAGGAGTGAATGCGTGGGCGTGAAGGGGGGGTGAATGCGTGGGCGTGAAGGAAGAGTGAATGCGTGGGCGTGAAAGAGAAGTGAATGCGTGGGCGTGAAAGAGGAGTGAATGCGAGGGCGTGAAGGAAGAGTGAATGCGTGGGCGTGAAAGAGGAGTGAATGCGTGGGCGTGAAAGAGGAGTGAATGCGTGGGCGTGAAAGAGGAGTGAATGCGTGGGCGTGAAGGGGGGGTGAATGCGTGGGCGTGAAGGAAGAGTGAATGCGTGGGCGTGAAAGAGAAGTGAATGCGTGGGCGTGAAAGAGGAGTGAATGCGAGGGCGTGAAGGAAGAGTGAATGCGTGGGCGTGAAAGAGGAGTGAATGCGTGGGCGTGAAAGAGGAGTGAATGCGTGGGCGTGAAAGAGGAGTGAATGCGTGGGCGTGAAGGGGGGGTGAATGCGTGGGCGTGAAGGAAGAGTGAATGCGTGGGCGTGAAAGAGAAGTGAATGCGTGGGCGTGAAAGAGGAGTGAATGCGAGGGCGTGAAGGAAGAGTGAATGCGTGGGCGTGAAAGAGGAGTGAATGCGTGGGCGTGAAAGAGGAGTGAATGCGTGGGCGTGAAAGAGGAGTGAATGCGTGGGCGTGAAAGAAGAGTGAATGTGTGAGCGTAAAAGAAGACTGAATGCGTGGGCGTGAAGGAAGAGTGTATAATTAGGAATATTTTAGCTGAAAAAAAACAAGAATAAACTATAAATAAACAAATTGTTAATGAAACCTCTATTGCCAATTTTATTTTGTTATTTCCAAGTGGCAGAAGGCCCTTAGTAACATAATTAACTAGTTACAAGGTAATCAAAGAGACCAAACAAATATAAGGCCTCTACAAGCAAATCAGGCAAAAAATTTAAAAAAGCAGAAAAGATATCATCACAATTTACGAAATTTTACAGTGTCTCGATAAAAAAAACAATTGTGCATGATTTGAAGCAGCTCAAAAAGAATTAAATCTGTAACAAAAAAGCAAAGCAAAAAGACAGCAAAAAGCAAAAAAGTTGTTTGGACGGAAACATTTCGTTAAATATTTGTTTAACCAAGGTTAAAATAAATCGGATTTAACAGCCAGAATTTTACAATAAAAACAGTAAGAACAGACAATGTTACTCACAAGTAGGCAACTGAGATTTTGTAATCCATTATTTATCGATAAAATATAGGCAAAAAGGAAATACCTAATTTTAATTTCAGATTTTTCAACATTTTTACGGTACACCGATGGACTAAGGATATAATAGGTCGGTGGCCTATCATGATGAGGATCTGGGAGGTCGGTGGCCTATCATGATGAGGATCTGAGAGGTTGGTAGCCCAGCATGAGGATCTGAGAGGCTGCTAGCCTAGCATGAGGATCTGGGAGGTTGGTAGCCTAGCATGAGGATCTGGGAGGTTGGTAGCCTAGCATGAGGATCTGAGAGGTTGGTAGCCTGGCATGAGGATCTGGGAGGCTGCTAGCCTAGCATGAGGATCTGGGAGGTTGGTGGCCTGGCATAAGGATCTGGGAGGTTGGTAGCCTAGCATGAGGATCTGGGAGGTTGGTAGCCTAGCATGAGGATCTGAGAGGTTGGTAGCCTGGCATGAGGATATGGGAGCCTGGTAGCCTAGCATGAGGATCTGGGAGGTTGCTAGCCTAGCATGAGGATCTGGGAGGTTGGTAGCCTAGCATGAGGATCTGGGAGGCTGCTAGCCTAGCATGAGGATCTGAGAGGCTGCTAGCTTAGCATGAGGATCTGAGAGGCTGCTAGCTTAGCATGTGGATCTGGGTTGGTAGCCTAGCATGAGGATCTGGGAGGTTGGTGGCCTGGCATGAGGATCTGGGAAGTTGGTAGCCCAGCATGAGGATCTGAGAGGTTGGTAGCCCAGCATGAGGATCTGAGAGGCTGCTAGCCTAGCATGAGGATCTGGGAGGTTGGTAGCCCAGCATGAAGATCTGAGAGGCTGCTAGCCTAGCATGAGGATCTGGGAGGTTGGTAGCCTAGCATGAGGATCTGGGAGGTTGGTAGCCTAGCATGAGGATCTGAGAGGTTGGTAGCCTGGCATGAGGATCTGGGAGGCTGCTAGCCTAGCATGAGGATCTGGGAGGTTGGTGGCCTGGCATAAGGATCTGGGAGGTTGGTAGCCTAGCATGAGGATCTGGGAGGTTGGTAGCCTAGCATGAGGATCTGAGAGGTTGGTAGCCTGGCATGAGGATATGGGAGCCTGGTAGCCTAGCATGAGGATCTGGGAGGTTGCTAGCCTAGCATGAGGATCTGGGAGGTTGGTAGCCTAGCATGAGGATCTGGGAGGCTGCTAGCCTAGCATGAGGATCTGAGAGGCTGCTAGCTTAGCATGAGGATCTGAGAGGCTGCTAGCTTAGCATGTGGATCTGGGTTGGTAGCCTAGCATGAGGATCTGGGAGGTTGGTGGCCTGGCATGAGGATCTGGGAAGTTGGTAGCCCAGCATGAGGATCTGAGAGGTTGGTAGCCCAGCATGAGGATCTGAGAGGCTGCTAGCCTAGCATGAGGATCTGGGAGGTTGGTAGCCCAGCATGAGGATCTGAGAGGCTGCTAGCCTAGCATGAGGATCTGGGAGGTTGGTAGCCTAGCATGAGGATCTGGGAGGTTGGTAGCCTAGCATGAGGATCTGAGAGGTTGGTAGCCTGGCATGAGGATCTGGGAGGCTGCTAGCCTAGCATGAGGATCTGGGAGGTTGGTGGCCTGGCATAAGGATCTGGGAGGTTGGTAGCCTAGCATGAGGATCTGGGAGGTTGGTAGCCTAGCATGAGGATCTGAGAGGTTGGTAGCCTGGCATGAGGATATGGGAGCCTGGTAGCCTAGCATGAGGATCTGGGAGGTTGCTAGCCTAGCATGAGGATCTGGGAGGTTGGTAGCCTAGCATGAGGATCTGGGAGGCTGCTAGCCTAGCATGAGGATCTGAGAGGCTGCTAGCTTAGCATGAGGATCTGAGAGGCTGCTAGCTTAGCATGTGGATCTGGGTTGGTAGCCTAGCATGAGGATCTGGGAGGTTGGTGGCCTGGCATGAGGATCTGGGAAGTTGGTAGCCCAGCATGAGGATCTGAGAGGTTGGTAGCCCAGCATGAGGATCTGAGAGGCTGCTAGCCTAGCATGAGGATCTGGGAGGTTGGTAGCCTAGCATGAGGATCTGGGAGGTTGGTAGCCTAGCATGAGGATCTGGGAGGTTGGTAGCCTAGCATGAGGATCTGGGAGGTTGGTAGCCTAGCATGAGGATCTGGGAGGTTGGTAGCCTAGCATGAGGATCTGGGAGGTTGGTAGCCTAGCATGAGGATCTGGGAGGTTGGTAGCCTAGCATGAGGATCTGGGATTTTGCTAGCCTAGCATGAGGATCTGGGAGGCTGCTAGCCTAGCATGAGGATCTGAGAGGCTGCTAGCTTAGCATGAGGATCTGGGTTGGTAGCCTAGCATGAGGATCTGGGAGGTTAGTAGCCTAGCATGAGGATCTGGGAGGTTGGTGGCCTGGCATGAGGATCTGGGAGGTTGGTGGCCTGGCATGAGGATCTGGGAGGTTGGTGGCCTAGCATGAGGATCTGGGAGGTTGGTAGCCTAGCATGAGGATCTGTGGGGTTAGTAGCCTAGCATGAGGAACATGGGAGGTTGGTGGCCTGGCATGAGGATCTGGGAGGTTGGTGGCCTGGCATAAGGATCTGGGAGGTTGGTAGCCTACCTTGAGGATCTGGGAGGCTGGTAGCCCAGCATGAGGATCTGGGAGGCAACCCCAGTCCCGTATGAAAGTGATTTATTGCTCAAAACCCATAGCAAACGGCCCGCAAGCTAAACTAACTACTGCTGAGCTTTGAAAGCCCTAAACGCAGTCAGAAACTGCTCCCTGGTCTGAGCAATGATGTCCGTCAACATCTTCAAGTCCTCATTCTTAGAATGCAGCGCCGATTGCAATGCCCGTCGCAACGACGCCGCCTCCTCGTAGCAGGCCGTCAAAGCGTCTCGCAGTCGCTCAACAGACTCCCTGCTCGGCGCCAAATCGTCCGACAGCAGAGCGGCCAGTTCAGCGTCGCTAGGCGTCTCCATGGCAACGCTTGTGGTTGACGCCACCTGGGAAGAAGGCGCTCCTCTGCCCTGATTCTGTCTGGAAGATTTTTCTAACTGACGCTCTAAGAGGGCCAGGCGGCGCATTGTAGCTTGCAGCTGGGCTGCCGACTTGGCCTCGCGATCAAGCAGGTGCTGGTACCTGCGGTCGGGGGTCGGTGGGGTGTGTTTGTTGAATTTCAAAAATTTTGATTTATTTTTCTCCGACTCGTCTTTTTTCCCGCTTACTATTTAGTCAGCCTACCTCTATCTGTTTCTGCTTTTTTCCGCCCTCTCTAACCTTCTGTCTTTCTATTCCCTCTAACCCTCGCCGTTTTATCCCATCTTTCTATACAAGCCTATCTTTTTTCTGACTACTTTTGCCTGTCGATTAAAACCCTACTGTTTTTCCCTAGTCTTTATCCCCCCTTTCCTTTAATTCCCTCCGCATCTTTCGCCCTCATCCCTTCGGCTCTGGCTCTCCCTCTCTTTCAACCCTTTTCTTCGTTATCTTTCTACTCTTTCTCTCCCTGTCTTCCTCTCTTTCTACCCTTTCTCCCCTATCCTTTTTCTCTTTTTCTCTCGCTCTTTACACCTTTCTTCCCTATCTTTCTACCCTCTCTTCCCCTCTTTCTTCCCCTTTCTCTCCCTCTCTTTCTACACTTTCTCCCTATCTTTCTACCCTCTCTTCCCCTCTTTCTACCCTCTCTTCCCCTCTTTCTACCCTTTCGCCCTCTCTTTCTTCCCCTTTCTCTCCCTCTCTTTCTACACTTTCTCCCTATCTTTCTACCCCTTTCTTCCCTGTCTATCTACCCTCTCTTCCTACCCTTTCTTCCCTCTCTCTTTTCTCTTTCTCTTCCTCTCTTTCTACTCTTCCTGTCTTTCTACTCCTTTCTGCTTTCTCTCTTTCTATACGTGTACCCATGCATTTTGTAAATACAATCTTACTAGTGAATAGACAGTAGACAGTAGACAAACAAAAAATCATGGCCCATTAAAATACCTAGTCTCCTGTACGCCAGCCAGCTCTCTCAGCCGGTCCCGTTCAACTTCGCAGGCGCTCAACAGGGCTCGCAGTTCGGCAACTTCGGCGGCGACAGCGGCTGCAGCGTTAGTGGATGATGACGGCCTATCAGTGCCGACGCGACCGCCGCTGCTGGTTGGGGGACGTGCCGAAACCGCTCGCTCAACTTTCTGTTTATTGAGGATTAGAGAGAAAGAGGCTGAAGATCGGTCTTGGAGGATCAATGAAGGCTAATTCAATAGGGATTCCAAGAGCTGCTAACTCACCTGAGTTAACGGCATGGGCAGCGGCAGAGGCTCTTTGAAGTCTTCATCATCGCCGATATCGTCAGAACGCCGCCTCCCTAGCTGCTGCTGCAACCGGCGAATCTGGGCCTCCTTGTCGGCTACGATCTCCTTTAACCTGTCAATCACTCGAGCCTCTTGGTCGCGTTGCACAGCCTGTCGGGCCGTCTCGCCGTGAGCCGCTCGTTCGAGCGTCGCTTTGGCTTCCAAAGCTTCTTCTAGAAGAGTTCGAGCTCGTTCCTGTTGACGCATTAGCGACGCGATCAGCTCGTCGTCATGGCGACCCTTCTCTAGCAGGGTCTGCACCTGCGACTTGAGCGACTTGTTGTCGCTGGCCAGAGTTTTAGCGCGAGCTTTGGCACCGTCAAGGCGTTCCTGCGTTGGAGGGTATAGGGGAGTGCGTGTGATCCCGATTACTCGTAGTATCCGAATTTCACATCTAAATTATACCAAATCATAAGTAATCCCAATTATACCAAATCACAAGAAATCCCAATTATACCAAATCACAAGAAATCCCAATTATACCAAATCACAAGTAATCCCAATTATGCCAAATCATAAGAAATCCCAATTATACCAAATCATAAGTAATCCCAATTATACCAAATCATAAGTAATCCCAATTATACCAAATCACAAGAAATCCCAATTATACCAAATCATAATAAATCCCAATTATACCAAATCACAAGTAATCCCAATTATACCAAATCATAAGTAATCCCAATTATATCAAATCACAAGAAATCCCAATTATACCAAATCACAAGTAATCCCAATTATACCAAATCACAAGTAATCCCAATTATACCAAATCACAAGTAATCCCAATTATATCAAATCACAAGTAATCCCAATTATACCAAATCACAAGAAATCCCAATTATACCAAATCATAAGTAATCCCAATTATACCAAATCACAAGAAATCCCAATTATACCAAATCATAATAAATCCCAATTATACCAAATCATAAGTAATCCCAATTATACCAAATCACAAGTAATCCCAATTATATCAAATCACAAGTAATCCCAATTATACCAAATCACAAGAAATCCCAATTATACCAAATCATAATAAATCCCAATTATACCAAATCACAAGTAATCCCAATTATACCAAATCATAAGTAATCCCAATTATATCAAATCACAAGAAATCCCAATTATACCAAATCACAAGTAATCCCAATTATACCAAATCATAAGAAATCCCAATTATACCAAATCACAAGTAATCCCAATTATACCAAATCATAAGTAATCCCAATTATATCAAATCACAAGTAATCCCAATTATACCAAATCACAAGAAATCCCAATTATACCAAATCATAATAAATCCCAATTATACCAAATCACAAGTAATCCCAATTATACCAAATCATAAGTAATCCCAATTATATCAAATCATAATAAATCCCAATTATACCAAATCATAATAAATCCCAATTATACCAAATCATAAGTAATCCCAATTATACCAAATCACAAGTAATCCCAATTATATCAAATCACAAGTAATCCCAATTATACCAAATCACAAGAAATCCCAATTATACCAAATCATAATAAATCCCAATTATACCAAATCACAAGTAATCCCAATTATACCAAATCATAAGTAATCCCAATTATATCAAATCACAAGAAATCCCAATTATACCAAATCACAAGTAATCCCAATTATACCAAATCATAAGAAATCCCAATTATACCAAATCATAAGTAATCCCAATTATACCAAATCATAAGAAATCCCAATTATACCAAATCATAATAAATCCCAATTATACCAAATCATAAGTAATCCCAATTATACCAAATCACAAGAAATCCCAATTATACCAAATCATAATAAATCCCAATTATACCAAATCATAATAAATCCCAATTATACCAAATCATAAGAAATTCCAATAATACCAAATCAAAGGTAATCCCAGTTATCCCAAATCAAAAGTACTCGTAATCCTAATTATCCCAAATCAAAAGTAATCCCAATTATCCAAAATCTTTTGGACTTTCCAAAACTTTTTTCAGAGATCATAAAACAAAATCTAATCTCGATTATCTCTAATATAATAACTAATCCCAATTATCCCAAATCCAACCGAATCCCAAAACCCACAATTCAATCAAATCCAACTAATCAGAAATCTCGCCAAACTTTAGTCCCAATTTTCCTGGGTCCTATTTTTATTTCATTATTCCTTTTCACTCACCTGCAATTTCTCCCTCTCGTCACGCAACTCTTTCAGCTCTTTCTCTGCCCGCTCGGCCGCCTCTCGCCTCTCCCGTTGCAGCCGCTGCAGCTCCTTGCCGCCACTGCCAGCTGGCGGGGCGGATTTTTCGCCCCTGAACGTAGAGACGGCGGATCCGCCGGCGGAAAACGCCTCGTAACCAAGCGAAGTGGCGCCCGTGGATTGCATCAGTTGGCCGCCCGTGGATTCGGCCGATTTTAGGCGCTGTTCCAGCTCGCGAACCCGCGACTGCAGCATCAGCACCTGCTGCTGCCGGCCCTTCCAGCCGCCGCTCTGGCCGGCCAGCAGCTGCGCCGGGGTGACGCCGCAGTCGCCGAGCTCTTCGGACAGGGCCTTCTTTGCGATGTTTAGCTCGCGGGTGAGCGTCTGCACCTGGGATTTTGAAGGACGATGATGAGGAAGATTTGAAACCGATTTTTTTAAAAATATTAGTTGGCTGCTAGAGCGATTCTTTTCTTATTTAATATTATTTAGCTGGATGATTTAAGCGGGGGAATTTTTCCCGCCAAGTTTTTACAGTTTAGACTCTTGAGGTTTGAGCTACGCTATTACTATCAGTGGCGCAACTAGGGGGGGCGGGGGGGGGCGACCGCCCCCCCTTTTCGGAGAAGGAAGAAAAATGCAGTAAGGGGGGACCAAGCGAATTTTCACGAAAAAGCCATCCGGACCCAAACCGCCCCCCCCCCCATCGAACCGAACTCATAGGGCCCGCCCCCCCCTTCACAAAATTCTGGTTGCGCCACTGATTACTATTCTTTGGATTAAGGCATAGAAACAGGCTTGTTTTAATGGTGGCAGCATAGAAAGAAGGCATTTTTACCTAGCGAGAATATCTATAAGCTACTCTCGTAAAATTATAGCTCGTACAAGATGAGCAGAAATATTCAGTTGAAAAAAAAGCTCAGAGAAAAAATCTAAGTGGTAAAACTTTTTGAAAATCTCGCTGCGCTAAAACTCGGCGAGAAAACTTACTGAGAGAAAATCACAGACCCAGCAACTAAAAAATCGTCCTGGCCCAGCTACAAAAAAATCGACCCCAAAAAAACCAAATCTGACCTGGGTCTATAGGGCGATAAATTGGTACTTTGAGCGATTCGTTAGTTTCTGAAGCGATTCTTTGGTTGATTGGGACGATTTTTTAGTTGCTAGGGAGATTTTTTAGCTGCTGGTAGCCAATTGGTTTGGTTACTAAGGCGATTATATTAAATCTATAAGACGATTTTTCGGTTTTTGTAGCGATTCGATGGTTGGTTAGTGACGCAATTATTTAGTTTCTTAGGCGAATTCTTAGAAAAAATTCTTAGGCGAACTAACTTGTCCACGCAAATCGGTCAGCTTAGCGTCGGTAGCCTTCAGTCGCTCTTTCAACTCTTTCCTCTCCTTGTTGGCATCTTCTGGTGCGTCGCCAGCTCCTCCGCTTGAAGCATTGGTTGTCTTGGCCGGAGCCGAAGTCACCGTAGCTGCTGTGGCTGCCGAACGCTCCAACTCGTGACACTTCCGGCCGAGCTGGGCCGACTTAGTCCGCTCCTTTTCCAGCTCGGCCGTGAGTTCACGGATCTTCTTGGACAGTTCGACAATCTTAGCCGACGCGGCCGCTTCATTGGAGGAGGCCCCGGCCGAGGGCTCGCCTGCTCCCATGGTCAGGCGGTCTTTCGCGCGTTGTAGGCGTTGAATTTCAAATTCGCGCTCGTTCACTAATTTTAACAAACGACCATTTTCATCAGTTAGAGCGCGGACCCGATCTCGTAATTCCAGTGTTTCTGTGCTGCTGTTGCTATTGTTGTTGCTTCCGCCAGAAGTGATGGATAGCCCCAAGTTGTCTTCAACCCCGCCAAAGGCTGTGGATTGCCTGGACTGAGGCTGCTGCTGCTGTTGTTGCTGTTGTTGTTGTTGTCGAAGCTCTTTAAGGCGCTCTAGCCTGCGCTGTTGCTGCTGCTGCAGTCTATTAAACTCGCTGTTTAATTCGCTTGATGCATTTTGCTGCTTCTGTTGTTGACCATTTGACATGACTGGCTGGCTAGCTGAAGTATCGAATAAAATCCACTTAGCTACTATTATTTGTTGCCTTTAGACCCACTCGTGCCCATATTGCTTTTGGGAACTCAAATTAATTAATTTCTCATGGTAAGTTATTTTTTTAATTTTGTAATTAAATAAAGGCCTATTTTAAATAGAGACCCGAGTGTCTATTGAAGTTTGGCAAAAAATATTAATTAAGCTATTGATTATCCCTTTACTCTAAAACTCCCTTGTGTTTTAGACCCTAGGTTAGTAGGGTAAAGCATTGTCAACCAAACAATAGTCATGTTTTTTCACATATTACATATGTAGAGCTATCTATTCTAAGTTGTTGCAAAAATATGAATCTTTAAAATGACATGCCACTTGTAATAGTTTCCTTAAAAATTAATGTGTGTTCAATACAAAAAAGTATCATTTTAATTTGATATTTTCAGCACAAAATAACTAATCAGAGCAGATTCTGGTTAAATAAAGCTAGTTTTTTCTGTGATTCTTTCTTTAACTAGTTCTAAACACTGAGCTGATTAATTTCACACCCTACACTTATGGGCTAAAGTTCAAAATTTTCCTACTTTTTTATTAAATATAGCAAAATAGGCAAAATTTTGATTTTTAAAGGCATATATAATTTTTATAAAATCTAAAAATACGAATACTAATATAATACTAAATTATGTATATATTATATTATATTATATTATTATATTATGTATATAATTTAGTATATATATATATAAATTTTATTGTTACTAGTTCTATGCATAGCTTGAAACTTGGCTTTTCAGTTGCTCTATATTCCCTTAGCAGTTTTCATGTGAGCTGCTGGGTTGTTGGAGTCCTAGAATTGTAGCAAATGGTTGAATGATTGGTGACTTGCAATCTATAGCACTGCTTCATTGACATTGGGAACCATTGCAATCAATCCTCAATGATTCATGTCCAGTACCAAATAATATAGCACAATAATATTGACAACTTTAGTATTAGGAACAATGGATTGTGGTACTGGAAGTTGGTTAACCATACTAGCAGTAGCTAAAAAGTTCTAAAATGGGTTAATATAATTTAGAGTGAGAAACCAAATGATTGCTGCAATAAAAACTTAATTAAATTAAATAATATATCTTACTTAGCCTATGCCTAGCATTTTACCATCTAGTTATTTTGTCAACTTCATATCAGTGCACCTATTTGCCCTGGTCACTTTGTCAATCAGTTGATAAAATGGTAATTGAGAAAGTGACCAGCAACTATATTCTATAGAATTACTAGACAAATTGCTTCATTATCCCTGTAGCTACTTTTTATTTTTAATTTTGTAAAATTCTTTCTTTAATTGTTGATGTATATTGGTTAGCTAACCCAATCCCAAAATTTCACCTATCAGGTGCAACTTAGTTAAGTAAAATTTGTGACTAACATATGAATATACATGCACAACAATTGGCCAAGTTGGCCAACCTGGCTGACTGATTTGGTGGCAAACTAAGGTAAGTTACAAAATTGGCAATGTAAGTAAGTTGCAAAATTGAGGAGGTACATAATAAAATTGGGGAGGTAAGTTATAAAACAAAGGGTAAATCATAAGATGGGAGGCTATATGCTAAAAGTTGGATAGCAATCATTAAGATATAGGAAAGATTGGTTTGTGGCACCTTTTTTGGCCCTTCAAATCAAAGCTTTTTACTCAAATTACAAATAATTTTTCAACTAAGTCATATTGAGTGACAAAAATTTCTAAGTTGCACATGTATACATAGGAAACTTTTTGGGGTGCGCGGTCATTTCCTCTGCTGGCAGACAAAACAACTACTTTGAAAAAGTATAAGATCTGTAAAAAAGTATTATTTTAAAACTTTTATTTTATTACACAAAGTGTATATATGATGATATATGTTGTTAGCGAGACAAACTTATGTAATTTTTGTTAAATAGCATCATTCATAGAAATATTATTAGAATTTTGAAATGGTCTTTCAAAATTTGTCTATCCTAGAATCTATCCTAGGAATTGTTCTATCCTATATAGGCTCTATTGTATTTTATAAAATATCTTTCCATAGGTATATTTTATACTTTGTGCAGTCATGATTTACAACAAATTATACATACATGACTGATGCAGTTTTGCAATGCTACAGGTCTATGAAAAAAGTTGAAAAAACTAAGTTGGAAGGAGACTAAATGGTTGGAAATGTTTGGTTCTGGCTTTGTGTATTTATAGGCTACATATTAGCTCTGGAACTTTCAGAAAGGTCCTAGCATTATAAAAAATTATAAATTATAAGAGATTTACATTACATTTTAATACGAAGCTTGATGACATAATTTGTTATTCCAACTAATGCCTACGTTAGCAGATGAATGGACCATATTATATATTGGCAGACCTTGGTTTATTTTTTGTGCTATAGGGATGCTATAGTATCTTGACTTTGAAAAGCACATCCTGAATTCCTGAAATTTGATATAGGATGCTATTTCGCATCCATACTTTCTTAATTCTTCACAATAAAATACCTCTTAAATAAGACTTTTAAAAAATTGCATCCTAAAATTAAGAACATGGTGCAATTTTGCATCCTGTGCCCAGCAAAAAAAACCCAGTGGCAGACGAAATGACTATATTGTATATTGGCAGACAAAAAGGTGGCAGATGAAAAGGGGGCAGACAAAATGACCGTCAACCCTTTTTGAAGGAGTTAGGCCTAACCCTCTATAAAGGCTCCAGCAAACTAGCATGTAATAATTAAATTAGCTAGGTATAAAAAATCATTTTTCATTGATAAGCCTTACCTAAATATTCCAAGCATGTCAATATACTAGTTTTATGATAATTAACTCCCCTAAAAGCAAGCTTGATTTATACAATTGCAAAAAGCTAGTACAAAAAATGCTACAATAATTAGTCCACTGAAAAAATCAAATTTAAATGTGTTGACTAATGATGATTTTGTGATTAGACAACAGTACTAGGCCCTAGTGATAATTAAAGTTAGAAATCAGAGTCAAACATGATAGATACAGTACAGCTACGCCCCCTTAGCGCCTTAACGTTAGCGCTAAAAGTTAGGCCTAAGGATTTTTCTTCAGTATACGTGTTTTTGAAAGGACTAGGCCCAACTCAAATTAAATGCTTCAAACAATATCTCGTACCGTACCGAATCCTTCACTAAGAAGCTTTGCTTTAGCACTCTGTCTCTGCTACTCAGCAGGCAAGAGGCCTTTTTTCTTAAAAAGGAAACCAGGAATAGACTACTTTTGTCTAGACGGTCGTTAACTAACTGTTTGACGTGGCGAGGCCCCGAGGCGTCACGAGTCTTGCGTTAACGTCACGAAAAAGAATCACATTTTACCTTTAAAAATGTATTTGCTATTAGCACACACTTTAAGAAATGTAAATGAGCAAAGTAGGCCTAGCTTTACATTATATATAGATTATGTATTTTACTGATCAAAAAGATTTAAAGAAAATCTTTTATTTACCATTTAAAAAATCGGGCAACTAATTGAACGAGATAAATGTTAACCGGACGATGTCGGTGTCCAGATATGGTTCAAACCGCGAATTGCATTCGTAGAATCGTGCGATTTCGTTTAAGCTTTATGCAGCTCCTACATTTTGAAATATATTATAGTTCTGATTGTTATACTTGCAAACCTAAGTATTTTTTTCTATGTAGCATGCAATGCCTTTTTCTCGGCAATTTTTATATTGTCTATCGCATTTTCTTTCACCTAATTGAAATTGAATCTTAATTTGGCATTCTTTCGTTTTAGAAGACGACTAGATTTACACTATTTAGTTTCGTTATAACTGACCAAAACAAACCACCGCTTTTTGATGGGACCAACGTACTCAATGGCTATTTTGCGAATTTCAGATGTGAATGGCAAGGCAACTGAACCGAAACGAAAGACTGGTGGCGCTTTAGTAGTCAATACTGACCCACCACGCGTCGTTGAGGTCTTATTTAATTCACGGTATGCATTTAATTTTAGGGAATCGGTAGTATAATTTCGCAAACATTAAGCGTCATTAAACTAGTCAAAAACAAATTACAATTAAAGATACAACCATTAGTCAGCAATTGTCCATAATAATAGACGCAAGTTTTTCATATTATTTTTTATATTATATGCACTTTCCACAGTATCGAAATTAAATGTATTGCGAAATTTTATAAAAAATACATATTGAGTTTGATAAAAAAACAAGAGACAGATACTCGCATTTGTGCACCTTGGAAAAGCTACTAATTTGTTTGTGCATAAATGTTTTATAATAATGACTGCATATTTCACGCATACTAAAATAGTTCTAGCATGTAGAAAATAGCTTCTGTAATGTCTGCAGCTGTTGTAGGAGAATCATAGCATGATCAGAGCATTTGCAACTAAATTAATCTCGCACTCAAGACAGAGTTACCAATTTAATAGCATTACAAATTCATATACCGTGAGGACACAGCCTATAATTGACATGCAATGTAAAAAGGCGCTCATTTTAAAGACACTAAATGGGCTACGATTTTGTATTGATTGAAGTACAGTGCGACTTGCTTGAATAAACAGATTGCAAACAGACAGTAATTGCGGAAAAAACTAAAATATGTTTTTCGTTTCAACGGGCTAGTGAAAGCTGCTAGCGAAATCAAATAAATAACTTGAAACTAACTTACAATAAAACTAAGTACTATCGTAGTAAAATAAAATAAAACTAAAAAAGTCACAGTTATTTAGAAATTATTTAGCAAAAAAGACAAAATTATCGGTAGAATCTACTAAATTAAGAAATAAAACTTTGAGAAATCCATTAGGGAACAAAGACTTGATGGCTACGTTTTCATCTTTAATTGTTCGTTAGGCCTCGTTAATAAAAAAACGGGACATCAAAAATTAACTAATGAACAAAGACCATTTAATAATGAGCGGCTAACGTTAAAAGAATTAGACCAGGCAAAAACCTGAGAGGTAGCCTTGATTATAAACAAACCTTTCTTTTAATGAAACTTAAGGAGTTAAAGCTAAAACAAACAACCCAGATTTTCTGAGTCAAAATCCCAAAAAATCCCAAATTTTTTAATGCCCATCGGCGCCATCATTCGAGCCCAAATAGACATCCGTTAAGCCGTGCCTACTAAATATTTCGCTTAAAATCCGGTCCAAATGCTCGTTAACGCCTCGAAGTCCTCGACAAACCCTAGCCGACCAGTGAAAATAGGCTGCGACCCGTTCCGAACTCCAGCCAACGGGATGGACGCGCTCTAGATCGCGTAGATTGTGAATCTTGTCTGCCGCTTTGACCAGTTTGGCTCGTTGCGATGCGTGAGGCGCGTGGAGCACCTGCGTTAGGGATGGGTGAGTTCGCGAGGGAGGGACATTTGACAGCTAGAGCTGCGATTGAACCACTAAATTAGAAAAGGAACAGGGAGGAACATAGAGACACGGATGATTGGGTCGCTAGGAGACACGTTGATTGGGTTGCTAGGAGACACGGACGATCTGGGTTGCTAGGATACACGTTGATTGGGTTGCTAGGAGACAAGGATGATGGAGTTGCTAGGATACACGGATGATTGAGTTGCTAGGAGACACGTTGATTGGGTTGCTAGGAGACACGGACGATTGGGTTGCTAGGAGACACGTTGATTGGGTTGCTAGGAGACACGTTGATTGGGTTGCTAGGAGACACGGACGATCTGGGTTGCTAGGAGACACGTTGATTGGGCTGCTAGGAGACACGGATGATTCGGTTGCTAGGAGACACGAATGATCGGGTTGCTAGGAGACATGGATGATTCGGTTGCTAGGAGACATAGATGATTCGGTTGCTAGGATACTGGCTAAGTCAAAAAGAGAAGACCGTCCACTGACTTGCAGTCTTTTCCGCTCATCAGCAGGCAATAGTTTATCGTCGCTGCATTCACGCACAACATCAGCAACTGAAGCGCCAAACAATTCTTCCAGCTCGTGAAAGCTAGTGTCAGTGTCCTCAACAGTATCATGGAGAATGGCAGCCTGGATTGCAACAATATCAGAAACACCAGCTTCAGCAGTGAGAATTCTGGCCACCCCTATCGGATGATTAATGTATGGCGTGGCTTCTGGATCTTTACGACGTTGGGATTTGTGCTTTTCAGCAGCAAAATTGACAGCCTCTAACAGATGGGCTAAAGTGCCTGGTACTTCTAGGCCTCCTGATGCACCATGATTAGAAAGCTTTTTTATGTCTGATGTTTGACTTGATTCCATTTTGGTTTAGAAAATTTGAGCTGAAAATGTTTAGCCAATGATTTTTGTTAGCTATTAGATATTATTGACTTACTATATTAAATTAACTAATAATAATAAGTTGAAAAACAAAATATAAAGCTATGTAGGCCCACATTAGCTTACTTACCAAAACAATCAAGGTATAGACTACTTGGACTCATATAAAAATGTTCCTGGCCATGGTAAGATGGGTGCATGAAGAAAACTTGTTGGAAAGAATAAAAACTCTAAATCCAATGCAATAGTTTTTGGACAATTTGACAAAATAGAAAAATTGATCAAGAAAATAATTTGCCAACCAATTAATCATTAATGCCATGCCATTTTTATATAGTTAGATACCACATATTTGTTCCAAAAGCTAAGTACTTTAATAAAATATGTAATAAGTAATACTCAATGACTTCATAAAAATAACCCTATAAAAGAAATTTTGAATAAATAACAATACTAAGACATGATTGTTCTGACATTAAAATAGACATTTTAGACAAAAAACATAGAGTTTTAAACATGATTTTTAGATATTTAAATTTATTTTAAATATGAAGTGCAATATTTATATGAAAAATGGCATTTATTAAATTACTTTACCTAGAAAAAATAAAACAAGTTACAGTCTTTAACAATATAGCTACAACTTAGCAGCTAAAGATATGCTAGTCATCATTTATTAA
The DNA here is from genome assembly GCA_950096795.1 of Macrostomum cliftonense. Taxonomy (NCBI): domain Eukaryota; kingdom Metazoa; phylum Platyhelminthes; family Macrostomidae; genus Macrostomum; species Macrostomum cliftonense. The sequence continues at coordinate 209,538 of CATNEM010000121.1, read as the reverse complement.
CAGCCTACTCGCTTGATAATATAAGAAATTCAATACTTTTGCTGGTAAAAGATATGCTAGAACTTAACACTGTAGCTTCTTGATAATTAGCTCTTGAAAAGTGATAAAATCGTTTAAAAGAAATAAGTTTATGGCACTCTTTCAGACTCACTAAATACCTAACAAAAAAGTTATTAATTGGTAATGAAGAGTTTACTAATTTTTTTAGACTTATCATAGCTACATTAGCTACAGCATTAGTATAATCATGTTAGGAATCATACATACAATGATACAATTTTATATTATGCTCTGGTTAGTCCGTTAGTCGTACTTTTATTTTATACAATTAACATGACATCAATTATTGATAAAATGAATATCTATTTTTAGAGTAAATGCACTCAAAATTTGAACTTAAAGAACAAAAATACGAGCCAAATTTACATCAAGTGAATTATAATTTGTGAACGAAATAAAGCATATAAATACTTCAATGCATTGGATGACCGTGCAAATGGTACGCACGAGCACAATTATTGACTTCAGAAGCCGAACTTTCTTGCAAAATTAAGTACTAAAATTGTTTAAAAATTTTTTGGCTTAGTATTGGTTTTTAAAGCGCACGGTACCAAAGCTCAAAAAATAAAAGTGCAATACGCAAGCTACTTTTTCCAACTTATATGCTGTACTTTTTGTAAAATTTGAGTTACCCAGTGAATAAGCCGTATATTTATCTAGACTAACCTTAAGCAGTTTTTGCCTATCTTGTTAAAAATGGACAGTTGTCTATAGTGATTTTAAAGTTCCGCGGTCAAAATAGGTTAAAAGCGACTCCAAATAGAAAATTTTTTTAGTAGATATAAACAGATTGCTAAAATTTGGGGTGACTCCTGGATGACTCACCTATTTATCGTTCGTTTTTCGTTTTTAATTTAAAAATTCGGTTTATCATAAAAAGATAGAGCGCAAGAAATAAAAAATTGAGGAATCGCATGTAGATTGCATCAGTAGGTAAAATAGAATTTGCGAAAAAATGCTGCTTATCAGGATAATTGCAATGCAAATAATTCCGAGATAAATACAAGCCTACAAGTAAAATCGAGGCCTACAAAGAATTTACGACCCGTACAAACAAAAGCCGACATAAAGAAAATGAGTAAATGATACCATGAAAATATTAATATACTACTGCTAGGCAGGAGCCCAGACAGTAGAACAGTGAATGCAGTAACATGTATATTAAATGTCTTTTCCGATACGCCAGAAAACGAATCGTTTTATGTTAGAGTAACGTTTTCATCGGTTATTTAATGCATATTATGTCCCAATGCCATTAATAAGTGTCGTATTAAAATCGAGTTAAAAGTCTTTTAGCTTTTTCACAGCCCCATTTTTCACATCGTTTTGTTAAGCTTTGAGGCACTATTAATAATTTTCTTTTGTGGCTATAAACCATGCTGTTTCTCATCACAACAGAAATAATTATAGCACACAATAATATCGAGTTTTTTTATTTCACTACGTCTAAAGCGATTGGAATGGTATCGTTGCTCAGGTTAAAAAAATAATTAAATTGTAGACCCGACAATTTGACCATTTGTACGAGCGTGATAGATCTATAGAAGGGGTTGTAGCCTAGTGGTTAGAGCGTCGGACTCACGACTTGAAGGTCGGGGGTTCGATTCCCGACTCCACTGGTACAATTTGTGTCCTTTAGCAAGACACTTAACTCTGCATTGCTTCAGTTCACCCAGCTGTTAAATGGGTACCAGCATCAGCTGGGGTAATTGAAGGTGGGTGTGGCGTCCCCCCAGTCCATGGACTGAACAGCTGTACGCAGTCTTCAGAAGCGCCGCGCAATGGCTGCGGCTGTGCTGTTGGCTGCACATCTGGCCCGATTGGGACAGGTGTAATCAATTATTATTATTATTATTATTATTATTACGAGCGTACAGTTGACGACACGTAGATGTACAGCCGCAGCCAGCTGCACTAGCTGCGCATCCGAGGGCTGTGTGCAGCAGCTGCTCAGTTCTCACCCAAATTTTTACCAGCTCACACTGCATGGTAACCCAATCTGATCTGGGTGGACTGAATCAATTCGGGATTAAGTGCGTTGCTCAATGGCGCAAGTTGTCTCAAAATAACTCGGGCTCGAACCTATGACCTTAACCTAGCCACTAGGCTACAACTCCACGAAAATTGCTAAGGTTACTGCCGGCAGAATTTTGGTGTACCTAATAGCTCCTAGCAACAAACATGTTGCAGCCATGTAAAATCACGTCGTTAATTAAGAGGACGTGCATTGAATGTGCGAAGCAATATCAAGAACTTCTTTCATCATAACTTTAAATCGCTATCTCTGATAAAAACTTTTTTTACTATTGTATTAGCACGTAAAGCGCAGCATAAAGATCGGTTAGTAACAAAGACTGCTAGGTCTTTCAACAAGCAAGTGCAATCTGTCAAATTTTCTGCAGCAATAAATACGATGTTTGATAGCTCCGAGCTCTTATTTTATGAATCAGGGTTGCCGTGTGAACTTGCCGTCTGGTTGAATTACATTTATATGTGGCGGGCCATGTCAAGGATGCTAATAATATTCAGGTTGGGGAGCGACCTCGATTGACCCAATTCGATAAGCTGCGCATTTTAGGGGGGAGGGGGGAAACCATTTCGCGCGGGCTTCAGCATCAAAATTCAATGCCCCCGTCCGCTTGCTATCTGCCACTCGATCCTTTACAACTTGCGATAAGAATCTGAAACTGATGACGTGTCGTCTGCAGTCCAGCTCTCTTTATGAAGAGAAGGCCTTGTTGCTAACACCTTGTATGTTTGATTCGTGTCTTCTTTGTTAGCTTTTCTGCTGATGCTAATCTATCTATCCATCTATCTATCTATCTATCTATCTATCTATCTATCTATGTATCTATCTATCTATCTATCTATCTATCTATCTATCTATCTATCTATCTATCTATCTATCTATCTATCTATCTATCTATCTATCTATCTATCTATCTATCTATCTATCTATCTATCTATCTATCTATCTATCTATCTATCTATCTATCTATCTATCTATCTATCTATCTATCTATCTATCTATCTATCTATATATCTATATATCTATATATCTATCTATCTATCTATCTATCTATCTATCTATCTATCTATCTATCTATCTATCTATCTATCTATCTATCTATCTATCTATCTATCTATCTATCTATCTATCTATCTATCTATCTATCTATCTATCTATCTATCTATCTATCTATCTATCTATCTATCTATCTATCTATCTATCTATCTATCTATCTATCTATCTATCTATCTATCTATCTATCTATCTATCTATCCATCTATCTATCTATCTATCTATCTATCTATCTATCTATCTATCTATCTATCTATCTATCTATCTATCTATCTATCTATCTATCTATCTATCTATCTATCTATCTATCTATCTATCTATCTATCTATCTATCTATCTATCTATCTATCTATCTATCTATCTATCTATCTATCTATCTATCTATCTATCTATCTATCTATCTATCTATCTATCTATCTATCTATCTATCTATCTATCTATCTATCTATCTATCTATCTATCTATCTATCTATCTATCTATCTATCTATCTATCTATCTATCTATCTATCTATCTATCTATCTATCTATCTATCTATCTATCTATCTATCTATCTATCTATCTATCTATCTATCTATCTATCTATCTATCTATCTATCTATCTATCTATCTATCTATCTATCTATCTATCTATCTATCTATCTATCTATCTATCTATCTATCTATCTATCTATCTATCTATCTATCTATCTATCTATCTATCTATCTATCTATCTATCTATCTATCTATCTATCTATCTATCTATCTATCTATCTATCTATCTATCTATCTATCTATCTATCTATCTATCTATCTATCTATCTATCTATCTATCTATCTATCTATCTATCTATCTATCTATCTATCTATCTATCTATCTATCTATCTATCTATCTATCTATCTATCTATCTATCTATCTATCTATCTATCTATCTATCTATCTATCTATCTATCTATCTATCTATCTATCTCGCACAATACTGCACTGGCACGTTGTTACGCCTAGACTTTGAATTACAAGAGCTTGTTCTTTTTTTGTTTTTAATAGCTTTGCAAGCATTCAATTCTAACTTACAATAGTAAAGACGCCTAATTTTAGGCTACCATGCAGGATTACGTAATCGTTTCACGTTGTGTTTGCTAATTACCTTGTAATTTCTCTAATTCATTGAAAATGTGAGAGTCGAAGGGTAACGAAGGGACCGGGTGAAGATAAATGGAAAGGCCAGGGGCAAAGAGCTGCGAGAGTGAGTGTGCATAAAATATCACTGCTTATTTTTTTGTTCACTCAAATATGTACTGCATGAGCTGAGGTCACCTACTGAGAGATTACGTATAAAAGAAGACTAGCGTAAAAACGCAAATTTACCAACCTAACATTGTCCATTTTAAATAAGCATCCAAAAATAGAAATTTTTCCTTTTTCCTCAATTGCTCTTTCTTCATTGGCTGTTGACTGATTGTGTCAAATCTGTGTTAAGCGGGGAAAAAGCACGACCTCCCCCCACGAATCGCTCAAATCTTATATGTTGTCGCAAGCCCCACAGTGACTTAATAATCCCAGAATTAAAACGCACGAAGCAAAAACTGTTGGCGATCGCAAAGATATCATCATGATTAAAAGTCAGTCTTCGTATCATCAAAAAGCCGATCTAAATGGTCGGAGGAGCTCCAGTCATCAAAGGCGAACAACATTTGCTTCGGCGGCCTACACTAATTGCCAATTTGGGCAAAGAAAATTATTTAGATTTGCTGCTGAAAGCAATCATCGACATTGGACAGATGCTGATGGTGATTCTTCAGGTAGGCAGGTATTTTGTTAATTGTTGTTTGTGAAGTATCTTGTGTTGTGAAGTTTTAGTTCGTGAAGTTTCTTGTTTGTGAAGTTTCTTGTTTGTGAAGTTCTTGTTTGTGAAGTTTCTGGTTTGTGAAGTTTCTTGTTTGTGAAGTTTCTTGTTTGTGAAGTTTCTTGTTTGTAAAGTTTCTTGTTTGTGAAGTTTCTGGTTTGTGAAGTTTCTGGTTTGTGAAGTTTCTTGTTTGTGAAGTTTATTGTTTGTGAAGTTTCTTGTTTGTGAAGTTTCCTGTTTGTGAAGTTTCTTGTTTGTGAAGTTTCTTGTTTGTGAAGTTTTTTGTTTGTTAAGTTTCTTGCTCGTGAAGTTTCTGGTTTGTGAAGTTTCTTGTTTGTGAAGTTTCTTGTTTGTGAAGTTTCTTGTTTGTGAAGTTTCTTGTTTGTGAAGTTTTTTGTTTGTGAAGTTTCTTGCTTTTGAATTTTTTTTGTGAAATTTCTAGTTTCTGAAGTTTCTAGTCTGTAAAGTTTCTGGTTTGTAAAGTTTTTAATTCGTGAAGTTTCTGGTTTGTGAAGTTTCTGGTTTGTGAATTTTCTTGTTTGTTAAGTTTCTTGCTCGTGAAGTTTCTTGTTTGTAAAGTTTCTGGTTTGTGAATTTTATTGTTTGTTAAGTTTCTTGCTCGTGAAGTTTCTTGTTTGTGAAGTTTCTGGTTTGGGAAGTTTCTGGTTTGTGAAGTTTCTGGTTTGTGAAGTTTCTTGCTTGTGAAGTTTCTGGCTTTGGAATTTTTTTGTTTGTAAAGTTTCTTGTTTGTGAAGTTTCTTGCTTTTGAATTTTTTTTGTGAAATTTCTAGTTTCTGAAGTTTCTAGTCTGTAAAGTTTCTGGTTTGTAAAGTTTTTAATTCGTGACGTTTCTGGTTTGTGAAGTTTATTCTTTGTGAAGTTTTTTTGTGAAGTTTCTTGTTGGTGAAGTTTTCTGCTTTGACGTTTGTTCTTTGTGTTAGCGCTAGCAACAAGTTTTTGCTAGTTTTTAAAGCATGAAATTTTTTGTCTGTTGATTCATCGGTTTCTCGAAGTCTCTAGTCGGTAAATTTTCCGTTTTCCGGGAATTCGATTATTGATAGCTAACAGTTTAATCTGTTGTCTAATTACTTTTTACAACCTTGTGGTTGAATAGGAGGTGATTTTTTTAAATCAGTCACTGCAATTTCCCACGACTCTCGGGCGCTATTTTTATGACCTGCGGTCTTAAGTGTCCACCTACCGCGCTGACTTTACGAGCCTCAAAATCAAACTGAGCCGATTCTTTGTTGCTAAGCTGCGTATAGCAATTTCCAAGAACTAAATTTATTATCTCATAAAGGTCCCAGTTTAGTAGGCCTTGACTGCCGTCTTTTTTTACAACGTTTTAGCAACATTTTATAGCGATTTTACTTCATGAAAAAAGGCACTTGACTACAAAACTTTTAACTTGTGTAGCAAAGCATGACAAAGTGACACCACAGCGCCCGCCCCAAACTTCACCTCAACAAAGTGTCGAAACACCACCAACGATTCTTATCCTTATTTATGTCACCTAGCTTCGCGATCGAACGATTACGATAAAATCAAATGGCTGACGCAATTCTAACCATATAGCTTCCAATTATATTATAAAACTGTATCTAGACAGACTGATCTCAGTGACTCAGAGATGGGGAGACCCTCGAGGGAGATTGTGCGCGCAGTCCGAATTTTTCGATTTTTCTTGCGCCGTGGGCTCGAGGGGATCAAAATATCCAATGCAGGAGGCCCCGGGGCAAGTTTGATTTCTGGAATTTCAAAATGCGGCCAATCTTATGGCGCGCAGTCAACCAGGGGTTGAATGTCTCTGGTCTTGTCAGTCTATCGGAACCAAATTTATAAATATTATTTTTAGCTTATGAATCAAATAACACTGAAGGTCTATCTATCTATCCAAGCGAAGTTTTATATCGAATGCGTCACTATAGCGACTAGAGGAGGTCAACCAGAAGATTTTTAATTTTATAAGCTTACTACTCGTAAGACCGCTAGCAGCAGTGACTCAGTTAGATTCTTATATGATTCTAGATTGGTTAATTTAGTTATTGCAGATTTTAACTTAAAGGAATTACCAACCATACTATTCAAACAGCTCCATGAAACTTGTGTTGGCTTCTAAAAATATTGTGTTGTCCAGAAAGTTCTGTCCGTTTTTTTACACAGAAGTTTGCTAAAGTTTTTTTTAAGAATAATCTGGTTTCATTCAGTAATGTATGCGCCATCACTATCCACCACCTGTCGCCAGCGGTGTGGCAGTGCTCCTATTCCATCCTTGTAGAACGTCTCTGGCTGAGAGTCGAAAAATCTAACAAACTCCTCGATGAGGGCTGGTTCATTGTCGAAGCTCTTGCCTTGCAAGTGCCAGTCAAGGCACGGAAGAGCCAGTAGTCTGCCATCACAGTCTGGCTGGTTGGCAGCACCTCCCAAAGAATGATGCCCTTGGCATCCCACCAAACAGACAGCATCAGCTTCTTAGGATGAAGATCAGGCTCTGGCTCTGGCTCTGGCTGCTGATCAGCACTGACCCATTGGCCATGGGGGTTTCTGTTAACATACAAGCACCACTTTTCATCTCCAGTGATTATGTACTGCAGCCACTCTAAGTTGCGTGAGCGGGACAGCAAAGAGGTGCAGGTGTCTGAACGGCAAACTTGGTTGGCCTGAGTCAGGACATGGGGTACCCAACATCCAAGCTTTAGAACCTTGCCAATTGCCAGCAAGTGATTGTGCACAGCGGATTTGGAACACTGGAGTATAGCCGCCAGTGCTCGGGTGGTCAGTCGTGGATCAGCTTCAATGGTGGCCCGCAACTGATCAACATCGACTTCTGCGGGCCGACCAGACCGCGGGTCATCTTGAAGGCTCCTGTCTCCACCACGGAACTTGCTGAACCAGCGGCGGCATGTGCGCTCACTGAGGGCATCAGGGCCCATCACTTGGCATATTCGTCGATAGGCCTCAGCAGCAGAGCTGCCTTGGTCAAACTCATAAAGCAAGCAGTGCAAAATATGCTCCTTATTTATAGTGCCATTATTGCTGGAAAGATGCATGTATCTGTTAGATACTGGTAATGATAGAAAGATGGGTAACATATGTTCCTAATAGGCAAATATGAGCAAAAGTAACAAATAAATATTAAAGTTATAATGCAAAAAAAATCTGACAGAACTAGAGAGGGGCGGTGTAGAAGGGGGAGCTGTAGAGAGGGGCGGTGTAGAAGGGAGAGCTGTAGAGAGGGGTGGTGTAGAAGGGAGAGCTTTAGAGAGGGGTGGTGTAGAAGGGAGAGCTGTAGAGACGGGTGGTGTAGAAGGGAGAGTTGTAGAAAGGGGCGGTGTAGAAGGGGGAGATGTAGAGAGAGGCGGTGTAGAAGGGGGAGATGTAGAGAGAGGCGGTGTAGAAGGGGGAGATGTAGAGAGGGGCGGTGTAGAAGGGGGAGCTGTAGAGAGGGGCGGTGTAGAAGGGGGAGATGTAGAGGGGCGGTGTAGAAGGGGGAGATGTAGAGGGGCGGTGTAGAAGGGGGAGATGTAGAGAGAGGCGGTGTAGAAGGGGGATGTAGAGAGGGGCGGTGTAGAAGGGGGGTGTAGAGAGGGGCGGTGTAGAAGGGGGATGTAGAGAGGGGCGGTGTAGAAGGGGGAGATATAGAGAAAGGGCGGTGTAAAATGGGAGCTGTAGAGAGGGGCGGTGTAGAAGGGAGAGCTTAATTTCTGAACAAAGACAGCTTAACAGTTGCGGCACGTCTTGTGTTTCCTGGAATTTCAGCTGAGGATCAACATCGGGCCCTAATGGAGGTCAACTAGAGGTTTTGGGATGCGAAAACAAAAAATTCAACAATAAAAGCCCCACAACAGCAACAAAAAGAATTGAAGAGCCAAAATTCTACGTGTGCGGCATTTCTCGGATGCAATCTCCCCGAGCCCAAAACCCACCTCCAAAAACTTCCCATGATTAAGAATTTTTTGTGTGCAGAAAGTTGAATCCAACTTAATTCCGAAGTGTTTTTGCCTACATCTTCTTGTCTTGTTGCCATCATCTGCGAATAAGTGAACTACGCAAAATGACTAACCTCACCCCCCCTAGAAGCAGTTACTGCCGCTTCTATACTACGCACCTAGTCTCTTGTTTCTACTTCTTTTTTACCCGGCTGTCCAGCGGTTTGCTGGTGTGGACGAAAATTTTTTACTGACTAAATGCTGGAGCAATATTTGGGCCTTCACGTTCCTTAAACTTAATATCCCCTAAATTTCACGTTCCCTAAACTTCAAATCCCCTAAATTTCACGTTCCCTAAACTTCACATCCCCTAAATTTCACGTACCATAAACTTAATATCCCCTAAATTTCACGTTCCCTAAACTTCAAATCCCCTAAATTTCACGTTCCCTAAACTTAATATCCCTTAAATTTCACGTACCATAAACTTAATGTCCCCTAAATTTCACGTTCCCTAAACTTAATATCCCCTAAATTTCACGTTCCCTAAACTTCAAATCCCCTAAATTTCACGTTCCCTAAACTTCAAATCCCCTAAATTTCACGTTCCCTAAACTTCACATCCCCTAAATTTCTCGTTCCCTAAACTTAATATCCCCTAAATTTCACGTTCCCTAAACTTAATATCCCCTAAATTTCACGTTCCCTAAACTTAATATCCCCTAAATTTCACGTTCCCTAAACTTAATATCCCCTAAATTTCACGTTTCCTTCACATCCCCAGCTCACATTTTTACCCAATCTGACCTGCATAGACTTGGGATTAAGCTTCCTACCTCAATCGCACAAATTGTCTCCTACAACTGGAACCTACGACCTTCAGATCATAAGTCAGATACCCTAACCATACAAGGCTACCACTTCTTATAATTATACAAATTACAATACTAATAATAATAAATTTTTCTGTATAACTACTTCCCTAGGGTGCTACAGAATTCAACTGTCGGGAACAGAATTCTGTGACTGGCTTAAAGCCATGGTTAAAAATCCCAATTTTCTCCCAATTTTCTAGGCGCAAGGAACAGTATCTCGTATGCATATTTGCCTCCAAGGAGTCACGACAAAATAGTCACGACAAGAACAAACGCGAGTTTAGTCTTTTTTCATCCTTTTAGCAATTGATGCGGAACAGAGGCTGGATTCACTCAGTTTGAGCGGGAAATTTCAGCATTTTCAGCATAGTTTCATTTGGTCCTAATTACATTCATTACCGGCGTTTTGATTGTTTGCTTTGAAGAGCAATTTATTTTTTTTTTCAAAAAACAACCCACTGAAATGAACAAAGATTGCCTCGACAAAGACCTCAGTACAGTTCGTAAGCAGGAAGTGTGACGAGTTTTAAAGCAGAAAAAATCGACAAAATTGCATTAAAAAATCAATACAGGTTTTTTTTAGAAACAAAATAGAAAGATGAGAACAACAAAGACTAAAAAAATCGTAGAGAAAACATCAGGAAAGAGAAAAAGCAAAGATTACTGCGGAGCAAGAATCATGAAATTATATTTAGTACTTGTAAAAGTGCATTTTATCGCAGAGAAAAAATGTTATAATCAGCACTGCAGCGGCACAGTACAGCAAATAGCAAGGAACTTTTTCCCCTAGTAGAGAAAAGCGAGCTTCCCTAGCAAATTGGTGCAGAACCGCCAGCTTTTACCCCAGGGACAGATAAACCCGAGGCCCTCAGCAGATAGCAACCAAATAAGTTCTACTTGCTCAGGGAATTCGTTCAGTTTTTGTTTATCAGAATGGCAGCTTGGCGAACGTAGAAAAAAATCTGCCTGCCCTTGTTGAGCCTTTGACAGGCTTCCCTTTGCGCCGCAGTGTAGGGATCCAAGCGCGAAGTTCTTTGTATATTTGTACTGTTAGTTTTAACGCCGAATGAATGCTGCGTATTTTTAGGGTTACCTTTCGACAACCATTCACTTGGGCAGATAATCGATGGGGTCTACATCCGTAGATATTTGCAAGAACTTTAGTGAAAGCCATTCACTCACTCACCCACTCACTCACTTACTCACCCATTCACTCACTCACTCATTCACTCCCTCACTCACTCACTCACTCACTCACTCACTCGCTCACTCACTCACTCACTCACTCACTCACTCACTCACTCACTCACTCAATCGCTCACTCATTCACTCACTCACTCACTCACTCACCCACTCACTCACTCACCCACTCACTCACTCACTCACTCACTTACTCACTCACTCATTCACAAACCCTTAAACTTGTAGCTTGCATTGCCTATAGCAATCAAAAGATTCCAAAAAGCGCAGCATTCACCTTGGCGCGTTCCCAAGGTCCTGGCCTTGTGTCAATAATCAATCCAGTGTCGCAGTGGGAAGGCGAAACGCGATTTAGTCAAGGTGCTAATCGGATTGACATTTCTTGGCCAAAGGTTTCCCTCAGCTTTCTTTGACCTCAATAATGGCAAACCTCTGGTCTGTAAGCGCCGCTTATGTCCCCTAAGGTGTGAAAAATATTTAGCAAAATATTCAGTGAAATGGCTCGTAAATGGTAAACATTTGTTGATGAATATGAATTTCATAATAGAGTAGATAAAAAATTAATGCGTCTAAAGGAGAGGAACAACATTTTATGCAACTAGGTTGCATCGTAAAAAATAGCATATACACCTGTCAGTAACTACTGATTAGTAGGTTATCAAACATTTCTGCTTTGCTTACGATGCAAAGTTTTTCTATGAATCAATCTACCAATCAGTTAATCAATAAATGCATCAACCAAAATCAGTCTAAATATGTATAGAAAAATACATACATATTTATCTATGTATTAATGTATGCATGCATGTATGTTTTTATGCATGTCTGTATGTATGTATGTATGTATGTATGTATGTATGTATGTATGTATGTATGTATGTATGTATGTATGTATGTATGTATGTATGTATGTATGTATGTATGTATGTATGTATGTATGTGTGTATGTATGTATGTATGTATGTATGTATGTATGTATGTATGTATGTATGTATGTATGTATGTATGTATGTATGTATGTATGTATGTATGTATGTATGTATGTATGTATGTATGTATGTATGTATGTATGTATGTATGTGTGTATGTATGTATGTATGTATGTATGTATGTATGTATGTATGTATGTATGTATGTATGTATGTATGTATGTATGTGTGTATGTATGTATGTATGTATGTATGTATGTATGTATGTATGTATGTACGAGTATGTATGTATGTATGTATGTATGTATGTATGTATGTATGTATGTATGTATGTATGTATGTATGTATGTATGTACGAGTATGTATGTATGTATGTATGTATGTACGCACGTATCTATCTATCTATCTTTCTGTCTATCTAGCTAGCTAGCTATCTATCTAGCTGTCAACTATCTATCTATCTATCTATCATCTATCTATCTGTCTTTTTATTTATCAAGTATAGATTTTTTATTATCTTTTGATCTGTCTACCCGTAACAAAGCAAAAGGAGTAAAGACATTTAGTGCCTTTTCTGTAAGCTTAAATGTACTTTTTCTATTGGGATGACTCATCCACTAGGTAGCGGGTCATTATAATCCCCAGCTAGGCTCTGTATTTTTGTCTAGCAGTATTCAAACGCCAAACTGGGCGAGAGACATCCATCATATTGTTTTTTTCGCATTCTAAAAACTGTCCCAGCGCACCAGCTGAGTGGGCGGCTGCAGGAAGTGGCAGCAACATGCGGCTAGGCAATCGAGGGGCCAAGGTGGGTATTCGAACTTCGACTAAACCCCCTTTTACCCTGTCCAACTGCGCAGCCTCCTGCAGGCGAATATCTACGCATCTTCAGTGGCCCCTGCCGCCCTCATTCCAATTTCCCAACCAATATCCTCGTTTCTAAATCCTCTAAAATCCACTGCCTTTCTCTACCCCTCCTACCCAGATCCCTAGACTTTTTCAGGCTGCCTCCAATGGACATTCGACATTCGATAGTAGCATTATTCTAGTATGCAGATGGATGGATAGATAGATTTGGGGCGTACATTTTAAGGTTTTGTTAGTTTCAGCTCCTCTGTTCCTCTCTTTCCCTGCGTTTCAGTTTTTGTCTTCCCTCCCATTTTATCCTTCATCGAAAGCGGCATAGAGCGAAGGAAACTCATTATTCACTGCTTCTACAAAAATCAAACTTTCTATTTCTTCTCCTTGTTAACCGCGCGTTTGTTGAAGAGAAAAGAAAGTTTTTTTTCTTAGTTTCAAACAGAATAAGAATCCTGTAAATTTTGCCCCTAGCGAGGGCAAAATGCAGTCCAAGTCCGATGCGCTTCGCCTTTCCTATACATGCCTTCTGCCTGGTTAGTGTGACTTGGTCCTAAAGGATGCATTGTATAGTTTTAAATTGATTTGTGTTCATATGTCGCTATGGAGTCCTAATTCAACATCCTTGTCCCCCTCTTCAGAGACATCCTACGAATCCTCTAGCGAATGCAGCGGCGCACGTTTCGATCCCAGTTGGCGCAGAAGCAGCGTGCAGCTAAATCGGCTTAACTGCAGCAAACCGAGCGCCGAAAAGTCTACGTCGAATAAAATCAAGGTAATTTGTCTGTTCTAGTAATTAGAAGATAAAAAACTTTTACAATTTTTTTAGTTTTTCGATTGTGCTCACACACAGAACTTGATTCGTGGCATCAGCATGAAACGAACAAAGAGTGCTAGCAAACTTCAAGCTTTGAACGTTGATGATGAAGCCAATCAAGTTAGACAGCAGCGTCAGCATCCTGGTCATTGTTTCCAGCAGTATCCGATTCCTCGTCAAGAACAGCAGCAACCGCCGCAGGCGAGCAGGCGTGTTCTTCCGCCGCCGCCTCCGCCGCCGCCACTGCCGCCTCACCGGACTCCGAGTCCGCTGCATCAGCGAAGAATCCTGCTGACGCCCACGACAGCGGAGGCGTAAGTTTTTTAGTGAATGGCCCAGTTGAAAATATTCCATAAATTCTCGTGATCAAAATTTTGATCTGGTAGGGACTTTGACCCCCTGAACGCCTGGCCTCGTTCACATTTTCATCAAATGAGTTAATTTTTGCGTCCATTTTGTGTCTTGATCAAATTAATGGTCAGAGAAATCGGTGTACATTCGTGTGATTTAGGGGATGCATGAACGAATAAAACTATGTACACGTAGTTTTCTAATCAGTAAGAACAATTAACGACCCACCTCACCCACTAAAGCAAACACAAACCCAGTTTACATCAAAGCTGTACAACTCTGGGGGAGAAAGACATATAAACTATAAAAGACTATAAAAGCACCAAGATTGACGAATAAAACGATGTACACGCAATATTCTAATCAGTAAGAACAGTTAACGACCCACCTCACCCACTAAGGTAAGCGCAAACCCAGTGTACTTCAAAGCTGTACAACTGTTGGGGAGAGAGACAGAGCAAGAAAGAGAGGCCGAGAATCAATGTACATTTCCTTTTTTTTAATGCAAAAGTGCACACGAACCAAGTCAACAAGCTGGCAACAAAATTTGTATCAATAGTAGGCCACTCTCTGATGATCAAGTCCGTTTTTTGACGACTTTATAGTCACGATAAAATCGTCAAGATTTCTCACCACGTTACTCAGTATTTTGGTAATCATATATTTTGTTGGCAAACAGCCCGCCGAACTCGATGTCATTAATTATAATTGCAACTTAGCTGGTGCTAAAGGAGCCAAGGCTGTTGCTGTTGCAATTTGAATTGCACCCATTTGCTCGCATATATAATTAGTCGGCTTGCATAATTTCGTCAAATGCTATAGTTGGTAACTGGGTCTCGCATACCTCACTACAGTATATATAAATACAAAATTTTTAGTGAAGAAATTGCGCACAGTTAAGAATTTTACTTTCACTCATATCGTTTTTTTCCTAACAGATTAAGACTTATAGGTTTTTGAGTAGCGAGTTGAAGATTCAACAATATTGAATCCCTAAATTAGTAGCCATGCTATTATCCGCTATTCGTAGGCTGGGATTTCGATCCCCTCATTTAACAGTTAATAGAAATTCGGAATGTTTTATTCGCGAAGATTTGGACACACCCGTGTATGGAATTATAATGTAAGTGCGAGCCAATTAATTAGTCGACATGATTTTCCCTTCACCTGTTCCCCAACGGATTTTCTCAGATTTTTTAAATCAAGGCTTGATTTGTTTTACTGAAACCTGAAAATTTTCAGCTCACCTGAAGCTTCAAGGTCGGCTCAGTCTCAGGCGGAGCAGCTGCGCTCTGCCGGCAAAATGGATCCAGGAAATCCGCTTCCGTTTTGTGTAGTCGGCGGACAGCATGACAAGTGAGTTCCAGGCTGAAATAAAAATTCTGAATTGGGTTGTGTATCAGTTGTGCGGGCGCATCCGAGGGCTGCTGTGTACAGCTGCTGCTCAGTCCTGACGGGCTGGAGGGGCTGCAACACCCACACTAAATTTTCCCAGCTTAAACCAGCTGATACCGAATCTCAGCTGGGTTGGACTGAAACAATGCGGGATTAAGTGCCTTGCTCAAGGGCAAAAATTGTCTCCTAGGGGCTGGGACTCGAACCCACGACCTTCTGGTCATAAGGCAGATGCCCTAAGCTCTAGTCTAAAACTTTTCTAACTGTGTAAGAAATGATCAGAGAACAGTTGTCAGGTAGAGCTAAAATGTTTTTTTAGATGACAGCAAAAATTTAGGTAGCAACTTCTTTAAAATGAAGGAAGTTTTTTTAATTAGAAAATTTTCCAGCAAAAATTTGTTTAATTTTGATTTTTGCATAATTTTAAGCCTGTTGACATTATTTCATGAAAGAAGTAAGTCTTCGCCGGAAAGTAGACCAATCCTATTGTTTCAACGTACAACTTACACACAGTACAATGACAGAAAGACAGAAATTTCTAAACCCGTCTGCATAGGTCAACAGAACAAACTGCGGGTCACCATTAATTTTCCATGGCTGTTTACGCTCGTATTTTTGCCGAGCAGAAAACTGCTCTCGGCTACTTAACTGGGCGAGTTTAGCTAGCTATCTGCTTGGAATGGCACACAGTACGCAAGCATGCGGGTAGTGCAGAGAGGTGAGAAGGGGTACAGACAGAAGGATAGGAAGCTAACTGGGAGGTAGAGAAAGAGCGCTAAAATTTGCACACTTAGGCACTTCTGGAATACGTAGACGAGAGTGGACATTTACTGCGCTCAAGGAATGAGCTCAAAAAACCGAGCTAAGACGAAAAATGAAGATTGAGTAAAGTGGGACACTAGTAGTCGAGAGAACGATCTAAACAAGAAATTGAAAAGCAAAGGAAAGCAATACAATAGCATGACTTACACTAAATCAATATTCGTACGAATGCAATCGTCATTTCGAGTTGGTTCTCGGGACAGTCGAAGACATTCGCTGCCTATTCGACCAGATGTTGATAGCGGACCCGTGACGTACGAAAAAATTCGTGACGTGCATTGATAAAATGTAGTAATCGATCGATTGTTTTAATTGACCAATTAGCTGCATTGATTTCATTTTCAGATTGTTGAAGATTAATCGACCAGATTTAGAGAACATTCGGCACCGAGAGAATTCGTTGAAGCTGTGGATTTTTGAAGTAAAAAAATTGCCATCGGCGTCCAAGAAAAGGTGGGTGACTTTGTAAGTAAAATATTTATGTCTTAATTAACAACTGAGTCTAGAATATACGAAAATCGATCGCGATTATATGACTACCTTGAAACTAATCACTGAGTCTATGGCTACCTTTGAAATCAATCACTGAGTCTATGGCTACCTTTGAAATCAATCACTGAGTCTATGGCTACCTTTTGCAAACTGAATCGCTAACTAAATAAGCATGTTTAGAGAAATGAAAATATATTATGCCTGTGAACCGTCTTTAGTCTCCGTAAAAAGAGATTCAAGAAAAAAGGGGGCTAAAATGACTAGTCCAATATACTAAAATCGTTGCATTTCAGATACTATTGCGAAATCTATCTCGACCACATCCTCTACGCGAGAACTACTAGCAAAGAGAAAACTCCAGACGCCGATCCATTCTGGGGAGAGAAGTTCGAATTCAAGTGAGTAATATTTTCGTATTATCTGCTTTCGGAAATAAAAGTACGAATACTACTATCAGAGTGCACTCAATTTCAGCAACTTGCAAGACGTTGCACTGATAAGTGTTCGCCTTTATCGCGATACAGCCGATCGAAAGAAAAAGAAGCAGCCGCAACAGCAGCTTCACCTCGGTCGCGGCGGCCCCAATAGCACTGGCTCGTCGGCCATCGGAGAGTTCCTTGGCGAAGTGCAGCTCGATGCTCAGGACATTCGCGCGGCCGCAGAGCGTTGGTTTCCTCTGCAGCAGCAGCAGCAGTCGGAGAGTCGTCGAGCTCAACAGTCCGCTGTGACTTCGTCAATTCGTCTTCGAGCCCACTTTCTTAGCGTGGACGTTCTACCATTGCGTTGCTACGCCGGTTTGCGTCACCTGGCAACGCAACAACCCCTCGCATTGGCCTCGGCGTTGGAGCCGAGATTGCCAGTTCGAGCCAAAGAAGAGCTGGCGGCCAGGCTGGTGTCGTTGGCGCACGCGATTGGCAGCGCCGAGCAGCTGATCGCCGATCTTTGCATGGCGGAGGTCCGCTGCAGCAGCGGCGGTGGCAGCTCCGAGGCGGCCGCCATATTTCGCGGCAACAGCGTGGCTACCAAAGCTGTGGAGTTTTTTCTGCGTCTCACCTGTCAAGCCTACCTGAGAACGGTGCTCGTGGAGCCCCTATCCGTTCTGCTAAAGCCAGCTCCAGGTGCCTCGGTTGCGTCATACGAAGTAGATCCGCAGCGGGCGATCAGTGCTGACCAACTTGCCGCAGGCCAGCGCAACCTTCTGGCGCTAGTTGAACTTTTTTGGTTGCGGATTCGTTCGTCGGCGGAGCTGCTGCCGCCAGAGGTGCCACGGCTGTTCGCTCTGATGCGGCAACGCCTGGCTGAAGCTGATCGTCAGCAACTCGGCGACACTCTGGTCGGTGCCAGCCTCTTCCTGCGCCTCATCTGCCCGGCCATTCTCGGCCCGTCATTGTTCGGCCTCTGTGCCGAGCTGCCCGACGCTCGGGCTAGTCGAGCGCTGACCCTGGTTGCCAAGGTTGTGCAAAACCTGGCCAACGGTTGCGCAAGCGTCTCGGAAGGCGGAGTCAGCAACGGCTGCTTCGGATCAAAGGAGCCGCATCTACAGTTTCTAAACGGATTTATCGAACGAAACACGTCGCAGATGCGGCTATTTCTTCGGGCAGTTTCACGGCCAACGCCGAGACATCCGCAACTGACTGCGACGCCGTCGGCTGGCAGCGGCGGTGCAGTAGTGATTGACGTCGGCTACGAGCTTGCCCAGCTGCACTCGCTCCTGTCCACCGGCGGCTTCTTGTCCGCAACGGCGGATCCTTCGTCCAGTATTTTAGCTCTCGTAGCAAAGGAGGTGGCGATCATTGATCGTTGCCTGCTGACGGACAATATTGTTCACAATGACGCAGTGAAAGGCGGCAGTAGTTTGGAAGATCCGTGGGTGTACAGCAACGTCAGCGACTGTCCGTCTCCACAGCAGCAGCAGCAGCAGACTGATCGGCAGCAGCAACATCAGCAAGTTCAGGACGACTGGAAGCGGATGGTCGAGGAGGCGCAGAGCTTTACGACGGGCAGCAGCAGCGGCTATCAGAGCTTCACTCCGACCGCGTCTGGCGCGGCCGCCGCCTCGCCTGTGCAGTTCTACAATCCGACGTATCAGAAAACCGTCGCGCTGGCCACGGCTGCGACCTCGGCAACGACAACTTCTGTCCAGGAGGACGAGTACGAAGACGAACTAGACGCTGACGATCTTCTGCACCGGGGCTCAACAAGCTCGTCATCGAATTTGGCCAGCTCGGAGGCTTCGTTCGAGCCCGGTCCACCGCCGCCGCCGACTCCACAACAGCGGCAGCCGCTGACGTCCAAGCAGCAGCAGCAGCAGCACTGCATGCCTGACAGAATGACCCGATCCTACTTACCTGACGCAGCCTCGTCGTCTTCCTCTCGATACAGCAGTCGAGATGCTCAACCAGTGTCGATGATGAACCGCGACGATGTCAAAGTTAAGTCGCGATCATTGGGTCCAGGCGGCGAAAGTTCGGGCCGCGTGCGAATGGGAGTTCGGTAAGACCTACTGATTGCTCCGATTATATTTACTCACGCATGCTCGAAACTAGACGTAAAATCTGCTATCATACCGTAAGCAAAGTGAATAGGATTAAAATCTAAACTTTCCATCCTAGTTTCTTTGTCATTACAAATATCTTTGATTCAATAACTGCCGTCTTTTTTCAACAGCGTACGACAACAACAACAACAACAACAACAACAACAACAACAGCATCAACAGCTACAGCATCAACTACAGCAACAACAACAGCAACAACAACAACAACAGCAGCAGAAGCAGCAACAACAGCTACAGCATCAACTACAGCAACAACAACAGCAACAACAACAACAACAGCAGCAGCAGCAGCAACATCGAACGGCGCTAGACTACGAGTCCGAACTTGCCAAGCTGCAGCGCGAACTGTCAGAGACTCGACTTCGACTCCAAGCTACGGAAGCTCGCCTACGAACTAACGAATCCGAGAAGGCAAAGCTGATGGCGCAGTTTCAGCAGCATCATCAGCAGCAGCGGCTGCGCAATCAGCAACAGCAGCAGTCGCAGCGGCAGCAGCAGATATTGCCACGAAGTAGCACCGAAGCTGGAACCTGGGAATCCGAAGACCAAAGTGTCAATCAGATACAGGAGATCATGCACCGATTGCGCAGTTTGGAGACCAGCCTTCAACAGCAGCAACGTTCAAACGCTTCCAGTCCTGCTGTGAGACAGTGAATTCAAAATAAATAACTATAACCTGTGTCCGTAGCTTAATTTGCTTCTAATAATTTTTGTTGCGAATTGCTTTTTTCTTTGATATTTTTTCTGACTTATTCGCTCATGAAATAACATCTTGAGTATTCTGCTAGTTACATGCTGCTTACCAATTGAAATGCAAAACTCATTTCGTCTGCAACAATCAAACGCCCTTTATTCCTTATCGCTAGCTTTTTAAAAAATCTTTAGATTTAATTTTAGCTACTACAAAACCTTCAAGCTTCTTTGGACCTCAACAAGTCATACTGTTTGTTTTACTTAGCTTCATCAATGTGGCAATCAATGTAATAAAACTTACTGGCCCTTGTACAGCAATTTTGTCACAGTACATGTAAGACTGTTAGCGTCCTAGAAAAAGTTCTTGCATATTTTTGTATTTATTATAATATTTTCTTATACTGCCTAACGCTTTCTTAGAGACTAATTTACCGCTCTGCCTACTGAAGACTGTTTCAAGCAAGTAGTATGGTTGGAAATATACGCAACATTGAATTGTGAGTATGAATTAAGAGAAAGCTTTACTTACAAGCGTTTGTGTCTTAGTAAGTAGATTTATTTTTTATA
This sequence comes from Macrostomum cliftonense, assembly GCA_950096795.1. Classification (NCBI taxonomy): domain Eukaryota; kingdom Metazoa; phylum Platyhelminthes; family Macrostomidae; genus Macrostomum; species Macrostomum cliftonense. Next base: position 189,084 of record CATNEM010000121.1, on the reverse strand, counting down.
AATAAATATATTTATTTACAAAACATAATAAGAATTTTAAGACTTCAAAGCACTTTTACATACTTAACGCGAAAGCATGGAGCAAAAGATACCATTCAGAAAAAGGATTTCACAATTAGATAGCTGGGAGAGGAACTTTTAGAACCGGGAATTCCCCGATAAAGGAGCGAAGAGGAGGGAATTTCAAGGCACGGAATTCCCCAACTAGAGAGCGAAGAGGAGGGAATTTTAAGGCACGGAATTCCCCAACTAGAGAGCGAAGAGGAGGGAATTCAAGTCACGGAATTCCCCAAATAGAGAGCGAAGAGGAGGAAATTTCAAGGCACGGAATTCCCCAACTAAGGAGAGAAGAAAAGGGAATTTCAAGGCCCATTAAATTAACCATACTTTCTACGCCCAAGGACCCTCTAAACTCTAGAAATATTGATATTTTGCTACTATATGTTAACCGATTGAAAAGTGAACTATAAACGACCTCTTATATTAAGTACTAATTACCTTTGCTGTGCCTAGATACTATATATGGGAAATGAAGTTTACTTGCACATTTTTTTAGCAGAGCTGCAATACAGTTCACGAGAAGCGCAGTTGCACCAAGTAGCAAGTGAATTGAAGTCCTCGGTGTCAGGTGTCATGTAGGGTAGGTGTTAAAGTCATTTGCTACAATGGACTAACAATATTATTATTTGCGGTTTTTCCACTCGGAAAGGAAAGCAACCTCAAATGCCTCCAGCAGGAAATTCGTTTGCAAATTTTTTTAAGAAACTTCGCGAAAGGAAACTTAAAGGGCAAAATTTTGAAATACATAAAAATGCATTCATACATGTAGTTTCCCTTTTCCGTAAATTGTAAAAAAACTGATCGCATCAGGAAATTTCACTGAGGCTTTTGTACTAATACAGCATTTATTCCATAGGTTGATTTGACTTACTTATCGAATACTGGTCATCTCTCTTCGACCTGTCTAAGGCTGTCTGTGTGTCTTGTCTGTCTGTCCGTCTGTCTGTCTGTCTGTCTGTCTGTCTGTCTGTCTGTCTGTCTGTCTGTCTGTCTGTCTGTCTGTCTGTCTGTGTGTCTGTCTGTCTGTCTGTCTGTCTGTCTGTCTGTCTGTCTGTCTGTCTGTCTGTCTGTCTGTCTGTCTGTCTGTCTGTGTGTCTGTCTGTCTGTCCGTCTGTCTGTCTGTCTGTCTGTCTGTCTGTCTGTCTGTCTGTCTGTCTGTAGTGTGTCTGTCTGTCTGTGTGTCTGTCTGTCTGTCTGTCTGTCTGTCTGTCTGTCTGTCCGTCTGTCTGTCTTTCTGTCTGTCAGTCTGCCAGTCTGTCTGTCTGTCTGTCTGTCTGTCTGTCTGTCTGTCTGTCTGTCTGTGAGTTACTCATTCAGCCAGTCCCTCTACTATGACTCAGTCAGTACTCTGTGTCCCTTCATCTTCAACGACGATTGAAACTCTTCCTCAAACGTTTTTTTAATTCAAATTTTGCTGCTCAATGCTCAGGCAGCCACTGGAGAGAGATTTTTGGGTGGCGTTTGTGTACTTATGAAAATAATCAACGTGTACTCACTGAACTCACTAGTGACGTGTCCGTCCTCCTCCAACTTCTATAATTGAGAGTAAAACCATCCAATAGTTTTCAAAGAAGACTTTTGGCGCTAAAAGAAATTTCCCATTTCCTCAATAATTCAGCTGCCCGACCAATCAGAACTGAACACGGCATAGTAGGTGGAGCTGGCCCCACGTGGTCTTGGGATTTCCCGCAATACCCCTCTCAGCCTCAGTCCTCTTTATCCCCAAAAAAATAATCTCCCAAATTTGGAACCGGCGACAATCAGCATTGGTGGGATTAAAAAAATGACGCAAGATTTTCAAATCAGCAATTTTTCTTTCTGGCACGAGGAAAACCCCCCGATTTCCTATTGGTTACTGGCACGCCAAGTCAGTTAGCTTTCACTTTGTAATGCGATCCGCCCCCGCAGTGAGCTACTAGCTAGGGGTTATCAGGTGCAAATTTTTCAAGCCCTATAAATTCGTAAGAAATTGATGCGATTAAGGATGACAAAAAAGTTTCTCAAGGATTTGTTTCGTTGTTACTGTACTTGGCTATGTCGCGAATATTTGCGTCTATCGCAGCTTCCGCAGCACTTGAGATCACTTCAGTCGGTGAAGTTCCTGCCGTTATTAGACCTGACTGTCTGGAGATTCTGTTTGACAGGGTGCGTCTGCTGTTGATGCAGCTTTGCGGAGGCTGCGAAACTTGGTAAGGATTGCATCATTGTTTACTTGATACAAGTTTTTTTATAGACTAGTTTTATGACGTTAGTTGACACTTGATTATGACATCAGGTGACACTAGATTATGACATCAGGTGACAATAGATTATGACATCAGGTGACAATAGATTATAACGTCAGATGACACTAGTTTATGACGTCAGCTGACACTAGTTTATGACGTCAGCTGACACTAGTTTATGACGTCAGCTGACACTAGTTTATGACGTCAGCTGACACTAGTTTTATGACGTCAGCTGACACTAATTTATGACGTCAGCTGACACTAGTTTATGACGTCAGCTGACACTAGTTTATGACGTCAGCTGACAATAGTGTATAATGTCAGCTGACATTAGTTTATGACGTCAGCTGACACTAATTTATGACGTCAGCTGACACTAGTTTATGACGTCAGCTGACACTAGTTTATGACGCCAGCTGACACTAGTTTATGACGTCAGCTGACACTAGTTTATGACGTCGGCTGACAAGAGTTTATGATTCTAGTTGTCATTATTCCTAATTCTAATCCTTTCCGTAAAATCTCCCAGCCAATCCTTGGAGCCAGACATCCCGGAACCTCCATCGATTCCCGGCTACCCGTTGCTAGGCAACGGCCCGGATTTCCGCTCCAACGCCGTCGCCTTCCTGCTAGATTGTCGCCAAAAATTCGGTGACCTATTTAGCATCGGATTTCCCGGAGGTCATCGAATCCACGTGCTGATGGATCCCCATAGTGTTGGACAGTTCAGCAGGAATCGAGCCCTGGACTTCGGCCCAATTCACGAGCAGGTGACGCGGAATGTCTTCGGCTTCAGCATGCCGGATTCGCACCGGATGTTAAGAGACGCAGCGAAGTCGGCGAGAGCCGGTCTCAAAGATGACATTGGACGCTACGCGGCGTACGTCGAGGAGGGACTTCGGGCAAAGTGGACAGTTGAGGGCGAATGGAAACGAGAGATGCTTGACGATTTTCTGAGCGACACACAGTTCAGAGCGATTTTCAACTGCATCTTCGGAAGGTACTTTAATAAAATTCAATTTACAGTTAGTTAGTTAGTTAGTTAGTTAGTTAGTTAGTTAGTTAGTTAGTTAGTTAGTTAGTTAGTTAGTTAGTTAGTTAGTTAGTTAGTTAGTTAGTTAGTTAGTTAGTTAGTTAGTTAGTTAGTTAGTTAGTTAGTTAGTTAGTTAGTTAGTTAGTTAGTTAGTTAGTTAGTTAGTTAGTTAGTTAGTTAGTTAGTTAGTTAGTTAGTTAGTTAGTTAGTTAGTTAGTTAGTTAGTTAGTTAGTTAGTTAGTTAGTTAGTTAGTTAGTTAGTTAGTTAGTTAGTTAGTTAGTTAGTTAGTTAGTTAGTTAGTTAGTTAGTTAGTTAGTTAGTTAGTTAGTTAGTTAGTTAGTTAGTTAGTTAGTTAGTTAGTTAGTTAGTTAGTTAGTTAGTTAGTTAGTTAGTTAGTTAGTTAGTTAGTTAGTTAGTTAGTTAGTTAGTTAGTTAGTTAGTTAGTTAGTTAGTTAGTTAGTTAGTTAGTTAGTTAGTTAGTTAGTTAGTTAGTTAGTTAGTTAGTTAGTTAGTTAGTTAGTTAGTTAGTTAGTTAGTTAGTTAGTTAGTTAGTTAGTTAGTTAGTTAGTTAGTTAGTTAGTTAGTTAGTTAGTTAGTTAGTTAGTTAGTTAGTTAGTTAGTTAGTTAGTTAGTTAGTTAGTTAGTTAGTTAGTTAGTTAGTTAGTTAGTTAGTTAGTTAGTTAGTTAGTTAGTTAGTTAGTTAGTTAGTTAGTTAGTTAGTTAGTTAGTTAGTTAGTTAGTTAGTTAGTTAGTTAGTTAGTTAGTTAGTTAGTTAGTTAGTTAGTTAGTTAGTTAGTTAGTTAGTTAGTTAGTTAGTTAGTTAGTTAGTTAGTTAGTTAGTTAGTTAGTTAGTTAGTTAGTTAGTTAGTTAGTTAGTTAGTTAGTTAGTTAGTTAGTTAGTTAGTTAGTTAGTTAGTTAGTTAGTTAGTTAGTTAGTTAATTTGTTAGTTAGTTAGTTAGTTAGTTAGTTAGTTAGTTAGTTAGTTAGTTAGTTAGTTAGTTAGTTAGTTAGTTAGTTAGTTAGTTAGTTAGTTAGTTAGTTAGTTAGTTAGTTAGTTAGTTAGTTAGTTAGTTAGTTAGTTAGTTAGTTAGTTAGTTAGTTAGTTAGTTAGTTAGTTAGTTAGTTAGTTAGTTAGTTAGTTAGTTAGTTAGTTAGTTAGTTAGTTAGTTAGTTAGTTAGTTAGTTAGTTAGTTAGTTAGTTAGTTAGTTAGTTAGTTAGTTAGTTAGTTAGTTAGTTAGTTAGTTAGTTAGTTAGTTAGTTAGTTAGTTAGTTAGTTAGTTAGTTAGTTAGTTAGTTAGTTAGTTAGTTAGTTAGTTAGTTAGTTAGTTAGTTAGTTAGTTAGTTAGTTAGTTAGTTAGTTAGTTAGTTAGTTAGTTAGTTAGTTAGTTAGTTAGTTAGTTAGTTAGTTAGTTAGTTAGTTAGTTAGTTAGTTAGTTAGTTAGTTAGTTAGTTAGTTAGTTAGTTAGTTAGTTAGTTAGTTAGTTAGTTAGTTAGTTAGTTAGTTAGTTAGTTAGTTAGTTAGTTAGTTAGTTAGTTAGTTAGTTAGTTAGTTAGTTAGTTAGTTAGTTAGTTAGTTAGTTAGTTAGTTAGTTAGTTAGTTAGTTAGTTAGTTAGTTAGTTAGTTAGTTAGTTAGTTAGTTAGTTAGTTAGTTAGTTAGTTAGTTAGTTAGTTAGTTAGTTAGTTAGTTAGTTAGTTAGTTAGTTAGTTAGTTAGTTAGTTAGTTAGTTAGTTAGTTAGTTAGTTAGTTAGTTAGTTAGTTAGTTAGTTAGTTAGTTAGTTAGTTAGTTAGTTAGTTAGTTAGTTAGTTAGTTAGTTAGTTAGTTAGTTAGTTAGTTAGTTAGTTAGTTAGTTAGTTAGTTAGTTAGTTAGTTAGTTAGTTAGTTAGTTAGTTAGTTAGTTAGTTAGTTAGTTAGTTAGTTAGTTAGTTAGTTAGTTAGTTAGTTAGTTAGTTAGTTAGTTAGTTAGTTAGTTAGTTAGTTAGTTAGTTAGTTAGTTAGTTAGTTAGTTAGTTAGTTAGTTAGTTAGTTAGTTAGTTAGTTAGTTAGTTAGTTAGTTAGTTAGTTAGTTAGTTAGTTAGTTAGTTAGTTAGTTAGTTAGTTAGTTAGTTAGTTAGTTAGTTAGTTAGTTAGTTAGTTAGTTAGTTAGTTAGTTAGTTAGTTAGTTAGTTAGTTAGTTAGTTAGTTAGTTAGTTAGTTAGTTAGTTAGTTAGTTAGTTAGTTAGTTAGTTAGTTAGTTAGTTAGTTAGTTAGTTAGTTAGTTAGTTAGTTAGTTAGTTAGTTAGTTAGTTAGTTAGTTAGTTAGTTAGTTAGTTAGTTAGTTAGTTAGTTAGTTAGTTAGTTAGTTAGTTAGTTAGTTAGTTAGTTAGTTAGTTAGTTAGTTAGTTAGTTAGTTAGTTAGTTAGTTAGTTAGTTAGTTAGTTAGTTAGTTAGTTAGTTAGTTAGTTAGTTAGTTAGTTAGTTAGTTAGTTAGTTAGTTAGTTAGTTAGTTAGTTAGTTAGTTAGTTAGTTAGTTAGTTAGTTAGTTAGTTAGTTAGTTAGTTAGTTAGTTAGTTAGTTAGTTAGTTAGTTAGTTAGTTAGTTAGTTAGTTAGTTAGTTAGTTAGTTAGTTAGTTAGTTAGTTAGTTAGTTAGTTAGTTAGTTAGTTAGTTAGTTAGTTAGTTAGTTAGTTAGTTAGTTAGTTAGTTAGTTAGTTAGTTAGTTAGTTAGTTAGTTAGTTAGTTAGTTAGTTAGTTAGTTAGTTAGTTAGTTAGTTAGTTAGTTAGTTAGTTAGTTAGTTAGTTAATTTGTTAGTTAGTTAGTTAGTTAGTTAGTTAGTTAGTTAGTTAGTTAGTTAGTTAGTTAGTTAGTTAGTTAGTTAGTTAGTTAGTTAGTTAGTTAGTTAGTTAGTTAGTTAGTTAGTTAGTTAGTTAGTTAGTTAGTTAGTTAGTTAGTTAGTTAGTTAGTTAGTTAGTTAGTTAGTTAGTTAGTTTGTTTGTTTGTTTGTTTGTTAGTTAGTTAGTTAGTTAGTTAGTTAGTTTGTTTGTTTGTTAGTTAGTTAGTTAGTTAGTTAGTTAGTTAGTTAGTTAGTTAGTTTGTTTGTTTGTTTGTTTGTTTGTTTGTCTGTTTGCTTGTTTGTTTGTTAGTTAGTCAATCATGAACAAATCTTGTTTTTAAACAGGTCTGACGACACCGCATTCAATCACTCAAATGTGCGGCTTCTATTCGCCGATATTCACTCGTCTTTCAACTACGTTTGGCTTGGCTGCCCGATTTGGCTGTTTCCGCGTACCTGGTTGGCATGGAGACAGATCCGTTTGGCCCATCCGTCGCCTAGGGAGCTGATTGACAGAGCCGATTGCAGTGCCTACATCCGCAGTGTGATGCAGACAATGCTATCTGGCGGTCAGTCTCTTGGCAGCATGATCGGACACAATCTGGTCTACCTTCATGTCAACTATAACACCAAGAAGGCCACCTACTGGGCTGTCAACAATCTTCTATCTAACCCGGATGCAATGGTCGCCTTGACAACCGAAATCGACGAAGCTATCAATAGGAAACTTGGTGGAACCACACTTGGAGATTTGGATTTCGTTGAGTTTTCTCCTGAGGAGATTGACAGGTTGCCTCTACTAGGTGAGACATTTTTTAGATTGATTTCGAACGGCTTAGAAGATGGAGAGAAAATATGAAAGTTATTCGTATGAATAAAAGTACATAAAAGAGGAGAGATTAAAAAGTAACAGGAAAAATAAGAAGATAAGAGAAGATAAGAGAGATAGGATGGAGAAAGCGGCAGAGAAATATACTAAATGGGAAGGGAGAGCGAGGGAGAAATAGAGACCGGAAAAGATAGTACGGATAGAATAAAATAGGGAAAGAGGATGTCAGGGGGAGGGGAAGGAAGAAAGAGCAAAGGAATAGAGGGGGGAGAAAATGAGGGAAGAAAAAGATGGGAAAGGGAGAGAAGGGGAAGGGAGAGAGAGGGAAGGGAGAGAGGGGGAAGGAAGAGAGGGGAGAGGAGAAAAGGGGAGAGAGAGAGAGGGGAGGGGAGAGATGGGGAAAGAAGAGGGGGAAGGGGTGAGAGTCCTTGATAAAAAATAATAAAAAAGATTCAATTATTTTTTGTTATTCAATTTCCTCAAAGCGCAAATAAAAAGTGATCTGCCTTCCGCAATTTCAGACAGCCTCATCAACGAAACATTTCGCCTCTCCTCCGGCGTTTTCATGATTCGTCACGTGACCAAGGACGCCACAATTCAGCTCGCCGATGGTCGCCGATTTCGGTTGAGACGCGGCGACAAAGCGGCAATGTATCCGCCGGCGTTGCATCGGGATCCTGAGATTTTCCTGGAGCCGAATGTACGTCAAAGCGCTGTAGTTTATCGCATATTTGATGGGGGTCAGCTGACTGGAGATTTGAGATCACACTGAGCTGGTCGAAGCTGACACACAGGGGGTCAGCTGACTGGAGATTTGAGATCAGGCTGAGCTGGTCGAAGCTGACACAGAGGGGTCAACTGACTGGAGATTTGAGATCATACTGAGCTGGTCGAAGCTGACACGGGGGGGGGGGGGTCAGGTGACTGGAGATTTGAGATCAGGCTGAGCTGGTCGAAGCTGACACAGGGGGGTCAGCTGACTGGAGATTTGAGATCACACTGAGCTGGTCGAAGCTGACACACAGGGGGTCAACTGACTGGAGATTTGAGATCAGGCTGAGCTGGTCGAAGCTGACACAGAGGGGTCAACTGACTGGGATATTTGAGATAACACTGAGCTGGACGAAGCTGAAACAGAGGGGTCAACAGGGACTGAAACTTTCATGCTTTTTTTCCCGAAGCTTCACAGCAATCTTAAGAACCAGCATTCAAATCCCTCAAAAAATCCCATAATTCAGGAATTCAAACACGACCGTTTCCTACCCGGCGCTAGCAGCTTCGAATTTCGAAATCGCCGGCTCCAACGACCCATCCTTCCGTACGGGTTGCTGTGCCCCGGCCAGCGGCTGTCCCTCGCCCAGATCAAATGGTTCCTGGTGGCTCTCTTGGCTCAGTTCAACGTGCAGTCGGACGGTGATCATCAAACAGCCGAGTACGATTTTGGCAGCTACGGGCACGAGATTCTGCCGCCAATCAAGGATGTGGCAATAAAATTCACTCGACGCTTTGGTCGACCCGTGCCGCGTCTTATCGTGGAGTGAAGCAGATGGCACCATCCACTAAACTCAGATAGCGCCACCCCAAACTCAGACAGCGCCACCTCCCCAAACTCAGAAAGCGCCACCCCCCAAACTCATATAGCGCCACCCCCAAACTCAGATAGCGCCACCCCCCAAACTCAGACAGCGCCACCCCCAAACTCAGACAGCGCCACCCCCAAACTCAGATAGCGCCACCCCCAAACTCAGATAGCGCCACCCCCCAAACTCAGACAGCGCCACCCCCAAACTCAGATATCGCGCCCTGAAAGAACCCATTCTTTGTGCCGCAAAAACTGCTTTACTTTAAATCATCAGTGTGATTGATGATAGCACTAATTCGCTACACAAACGTAAGCGAGTATTAACATATATTTTTGAATAAGTCGGACTAACATGCATTACCGACTAAAATAGTTAAACTGTTATTTACCTTCGTGTACAGTTAGCCTATGTTTTTGCACTTCTATGCTATTTTTAGAACACGGGAAACCCTCCTTAGGAGAGGAAATTCCCCCGCACTTTGACCGTCCGCTTAACTCTCTGTCCAAGGGATAATGAGAATTAAGTCGGAAAAAATTTTCGCCTTGACGAGAAACTTTGCAAAACCTCATTATTTATATATTTAGTCTATTTATTGCATTTTTACTTTTGTAAGCTTTCTTGAGCTGCTAATGTTGCCGTAACAATCAATCAATTAATTGGTTTGCATGCGTCAAAACTTATTTATTATCGAATCAATTTACTATCCCCGCTCATTAGCTTGGGCGTAAACACAAAGCGCCGATTTTAAGGTGTTCAAGTTGCCTTATATTTTTATTAGTTATAATTTCACATTGTTTTGAGTATTAACGGTTTTTTGTACTAATAAAGTCATTTATTTGAGAATATTCAAACGAAAAAATAATTATGACTTGCAATTATTCTGTTTTTGTCCTAAATACTACACAAAATCTAGAGAAAAACTCGTAAAAATGGTTTAAAAATGAACTTACTGCAGGCTGAGTAACGCATCCTGGTTAGGGACGAAAGCACAAAAATATCACTGCCTAAATTTTCCTCCACGGAATTATTGTACAAACAAGTACTCATAGTGAAAAAAATAGTGAAAGTGTACACTGTACAAGGAAAAAGGAGACTCTAATCTACCAGGTAAGAAGTTGCCAGCTGCCTAGTGTAAAGGCGAGTGCAAAATGACTTCATGATAAACTTCCCTGCTCCTCAAATTCTCGGGCGTGAGCAAGTCTGATTATGCTGACTCAGCGTCTTCTACTCACCGCTCTGTGTGCTGTTTTATCTATCTATTTATCTATCTATCTATCTATCTATCTATCTATCTATCTATCTATCTATCTATCTATCTATCTATCTATCTATCTATCTATCTATCTATCTATCTATCTATCTATCTATCTATCTATCTATCTATCTATCTATCTATCTATCTATCTATCTATCTATCTATCTATCTATCTATCTATCTATCTATCTATCTATCTATCTATCTATCTATCTATCTATCTATCTATCTATCTATCTATCTATCTATCTATCTATCTATCTATCTATCTATCTATCTATCTATCTATCTATCTATCTATCTATCTATCTATCTATCTATCTATCTATCTATCTATCTATCTATCTATCTATCTATCTATCTATCTATCTATCTATCTATCTATCTATCTATCTATCTATCTATCTATCTATCTATCTATCTATCTATCTATCTATCTATCTATCTATCTATCTATCTATCTATCTATCTATCTATCTATCTATCTATCTATCTATCTATCTATCTATCTATCTATCTATCTATCTATCTGTCTATCTATCTATCTATCTATCTATCTATCTATCTATCTATCTATCTATCTATCTATCTATCTATCTATCTATCTATCTATCTATCTATCTATCTATCTATCTATCTATCTATCTATCTATCTATCTATCTATCTATCTATCTATCTATCTATCTATCTATCTATCTATCTATCTATCTATCTATCTATCTATCTATCTATCTATCTATCTATCTATCTATCTATCTATCTATCTATCTATCTATTTATTTATCTAAATACCTATTTTACTACTTAATAATCTATCTGTTTGTGAACATTATTATTGTCTAAAAGGGCAATACCTAGCAGCTCTCTACCAGTTTCTTCATGCTTTTTTGTTCGTAAATGAAGCAATCAATTAACAAGAGCTTGACAAAAATTTTTCTGCGCAATTGTAGTTAGGCAATTTTTATGCGAGCAAATGGTTATGAACCTCTTTGGCAGTTTCCAAGGCATATTTTCCCTAGCGTGGGCGTATGATCGTTGTTTAAGTATTCTTAGCAAAACAAAAAATGGAAAACATAAAGTACACGTCACTGCGTAGATGATTTTTATAATTATTGAAGCGTGTTACTATGGCGTCATAATTGTAGCAACACGGAATTGACATCTTTAGAAGTACATCCATTCAAAATTACAGTTAAAGATATTTGCTTTCAGCCTTGTGCCTGAAATCTAAAAACAAGTAGCACGTTGGGCCTGACCTGCACTTGAATTATACAACTTGCAAACTATCTAAAAGTGGAATCGAACCTCTGCTAGGACTGTCGCAACCGGTTTCTGCTCTCTTGAGCGTCTTCAGGCGACTTCACCGAACTCGGTTGTCGATCTTTCACCTCTAGCTAGCTTAGCAGAATTCCCAATTATACCCAAAGGTCTTGTATGGCGTAATTTCTCGGTCTTTCCTACAAGTTTATAGCGCTTTTTACTAACTTTCTACTTGCAGTAGACTGTCTCCTACACTAACTGACAATTGTGCTTCTATAGCAGTATGAGATTGTTATATTTTACGAGTAAATCTTTACTGCAGAGTTTTATTCAAATAAAAATTCCCGTTTTAAAAAGTTATGTTTTTTAAACCTTGCCACAGCTACAAAAGTGGAGACTTTGCGTTTATGATCTTACTAGCCATTCGTACACTGTACTTACCTCTGCGCCCAATTCAATTGCTCGAGTTGCATCTGTATTCAAACCCACTGGAGCAGATGCAAGGTTCTATGAAGTAATTCTAATTGGCGTTAGACCACTTAGGAATGGCTACCAGTTATAACTGTGTATATCTTGTCTCGAAGCTAGACAGGCAGCAAGGTGAGTTGGCAACAAAAGACTATTCATCAAAAGAGAGAAAACTAGAGGCGTAGAGAGGTAGGTGTGTGAACAAGTACATTGGAAGCTGTGTATTTTAAAGCTACATAAAACTGGTATTACTTCTCTCGGGCATTGTCAAGTTGGTTACCAGCTCAAACGCATGACGACAATCCGAGAATTGGAGATTCGAAAATTAACTATTAAAACATGTCCAACATGCGGGCACGCAGCCTCCCAAGGGTTCGAGAAGCCCTCGAGAAAGCCGAACGAGCTCGATTTTACAAACAACGAACTAACAAATACACCGACGAGGTTCGTCTGATGAAAGCGATGAGCGAGCTGGAGAAGGAGCGGATTGCCGCACTGGCTCGCATCAAAGAACGAACTATGGACCTGAGAATGCAAGCCTTGCACATCAGAGACGAAGAGAAAGCCTATCTGGAAGCTGATGAGGCTGGATTTGATGAACTAAAACGGAAAATTCAAATTAATAAGCAAAGAAATTTTCTTCAGGAGGTTAAGTACAAGCCGCGTAAGTTTACAAAATGTAACGTTCAAGAGAAGTACCAATCAAGTAGTGCTTTGTCTGATTTCATACATTTTTGCAGTAATGGTAATGTGTGTTTGTTCCTTGAAGAACCACAAGCAACTACTATATCCCTAACCATAAAAAATCAGGCCGAACTCGAGACGCCTTCATCCGGAGATACGAACTCTGGAAAGCCGAGGACGCTGCTGAAGAAGATTGGCGAGTTGAAATGCCGCCAAGGCAACCGAAAGTGAAACTGAACGAACAGTTGATCTACCCGGCCAAACGGGAACGAAAGCAAAATCGTCGACAGTATCTGGAGATCACTCGACGACCAGATTCGAAGCTCGGAGCGAAAGCTTTACTTCGACTGCGCGATTTGTATTCGGACGATCAAACTGAAACGGATCGATTGTTCTTCGAAGAGCTCGAGCAGCAGCTGAGCGCTCGTTCTGATGCAGCGGATAGCCAGCTCCAACAAGCCCCGACGACTCAGTGGCAACCAATGACAGAGCGATTCGAACAGCGCTCGGAGGAGTCACCGTTCGTGACGCAACAGCTGGTCCAGATGCAGGCCGTTCAGAATCAGGTAACAAGGGTTTGTCTGCTTGGTATTTAGAAGATTCTTCACGGTTTGCTTACGTATCGGACCATTGTGAGCACAGCGAAATGTAGGCAAAAAAGACTTAAAACTTCAAATGATACCCAAAAATTGAAGAGTTAACAGAGGTTACTCACTCGGACAACTGCCCCTACACAAAATGCATAAAAAATCACGTAAAAGTTTTATTTTTCTATCCCAATTTTACGACCACGCCATTTCGATCTGCTTCGGCGCTACACTTCACAGGCCATGCAACGAATTCTGGGACAGATCGAATCTACCCGACGCTCCATCAGATTCTGGGAAGTCCCTATCAGCCAATGGAGTCGCGAAAAACTCGACGAATGCTATCAGCGCAGGCGCTATCGAATTAAACGACGCAAACAGAAGCCCAGCGAGGAAAATCATCAGCCCGATGACGAATTTGAAGTCGATCTGGAGAAAGACGACGAACTCGAAGAAGACCAAGATACCGAAGTCAGCGTTCGGCTTAAGGATCGAATGAAGAAAAACTCGAAGGCTAATAGACAGGACCATCTTCCAGATAATCAGACGAGCAGCGAAAGCGACGGTGAGACGACAACGACAGCTTCGATTGTTGCTGACGAGGAGCAGCAGGATCGTGTACGGAAGCTCAGCAAACGTTTAAGTCGAGGATTTCGACCTGATGATTTCAAAAAGCGTCGACAGTCGCTGATGCACGAGCTGGACGAGGAGGGCGTCAGTCCGGAGGAGCGGCAACGCCGGATGCGCGAGTTCGAGCAGGCCTGGACGGAGGTGCTCAAGTGCAAGTACATCCGGGGCTACGAGCCGCCGGAAATGCGACTGCCGGAAGGCCAGACGGCTACGGACTTCGTTTTCGGCGAGGCGCAGGTAACGACGCTGTTCTGTTCTTTAATTTCAATTGGACTCGTTCAACTTTCAGGCAAAATGAAGAGCTCAACTTGCTACCATTCACAGGCTCGAGTATTGGACAAGATTGTGGAAGAAGCTGCGGCAACGTCTGCCACTGTTGATGCTGCTGATCAGGAACCGTCAGCCAGAACTGATGATCTAACGGTTGACAAGCCTGAAGCTGAAACTGGAGATGAAGTTCATGTCAATATTTCTGAAGCTGAGAATGATCAACATGCAATTGGACTGAACGTTGCTGCTGAAGAAGAAGATGCCAAAAAAGCATCTGAAGATTCCCATGAGGACGCCCACCAAGAAGACGAAGAAGAGTAAAAAATAATTCATTACCAACCTGTGTAGAAACAGATATCTTTAAAAGTAATTTGTATCGTGATCAACAGGCACGGCTGTTTGTATTCTCTTTTATGGACCGTGTTTGTACAATAACTTGGCATGCCAGATTCGACGTAGATGCGCTTTACCTGTCAAATCTATTACTTGCTCAAAGAAAAGAACGATTTTGTTTGCTCAAATTACTGCAGATGTAAAACGTTTTTTTCGTATTACATCATTTTACAATGAAATTATATCAAATTTTATCACTCATCAAAAAAACTCTGTTTGTGCTTTATGTGCACTGCGAGAAATAATAGGACATTATTTCTCGCAGTGATTTAGACCGTGATACTGTTAAACATAGCAATGGTACGTTGTCTATGACAAAACCATATAGACAACAATATTGTCTCACGACTATTAATAGACAAAAGTCGACTATAAATAGACATGCATTGCCACATATTTGACAATGCACGTAGAAGTGTGACAGTCATTAGTGGAAAGCTTCTTAATCGGAAGTTAGTTTTCAGCAGTTTTTACCGCAGACAATTGATTTAACTACAGGACTTAGCGCTGCTGAGCCTTCAAGGCAGCTGATGAATTGTCTAAAAATGCAGTTAACAATTGAATTAAAATGGTTGTCTATTTGTTACGTACATACAAGTTACAATTTCGTCATGTAATCGTTTCTCCTATTGTACTAGCTGTTCTGGTAGTTCTGTAGTGCCAACTGCTTTTCATTTTCAAATTCTCTAAATTAAACAGGTTACTACCTTTGTCTATGGTAAATTAAAAAACTGCGTTAAGCAATGCACATTTCACTCAAGCGTTGTTATAACGCTAAATCATAGTAACAATGGGAGATTATTTATATGGTTCTAGAGTTAAGCAATAAGCAAATTCACGAGTGGCGTAGCCACGAGTGATCTTTGCTTATTGCTTAACGATGGAACCATATGAATAAGCTTATTGTTACTGTGATTTAACCATAGACTAACTAACATTGCTTAATGCTAAGGGGTGCATTGCTTAACGCTCGTTGCTTAACGCTGCCTGAGCGAATTAAAAATGTTTTTGACTGCATTGGTTTTGGCCATAAACTACGAAATGAACAGAGTACACTTGAGAGAGGCTTTGAGAGGGGGAGAGAGTATGAGACTTGCTTGCAATAAATTACTTTTTTCCGAAAATGCATCTCGTTAATTGGAAGCACTTGCCAACTGATTCTCTGAATGGAGTAACAAGCAACGAGTTATTTCTGCACTGAGTTCAACCGATCACGCTGATGACTGCGATAAGTAAGGCACTGGAGCGACCACTAGTAGCTGCACCTAAGTTAAATGCCGAAGTCGAATCTTCTAGCAACGTACCTGCCGTAGCTGCCGACGAGGTTGTTAGCGTGACTGTATCGCCGACTGAATCGGCTGGAGCTTCCAACGGAGTTGCTAGTACCTACACTATTACTACTGATACCGAGCCAGTTACATCAAATGACAGCGATAAGAAGCCTACAGTCGTCCTGAATTTCAACGGCAAATTCGAAAACTGCACATTTCAAATCAAGGGGACGTAATTCGGCATGGTTGAATTGTGGTTTACTTTAATAATCCATTAACAATTGAATTAAAATGGTTGTCTATTTGTTACGTACATACAAGTTACAATTTCGTCATGTAATCGTTTCTCCTATTGTACTAGCTGTTCTGGTAGTTCTGTAGTGCCAACTGCTTTTCATTTTCAAATTCTCTAAATTAAACAGGTTACTACCTTTGTCTATGGTAAATTAAAAAACTGCGTTAAGCAATGCACATTTCACTCAAGCGTTGTTATAACGCTAAATCATAGTAACAATGGCCACCGTCAATCAGAGAATCAATCAAATCAGATCTCGATACAATAGAGAGTTGCTGCATCAGCAACAGCAGCAGCAGCACCCGGAGCAGCCGTCGTTGCAGCCTTCAACTCAGACGTAGAATCATAACAATCTTGATCGGGGATGCCTGCTGCCGCCCACGCACATTCGCAATCCCCTTCTAGCTTCAGTGGATGTCGAGCGAACATTTCGACGATTGCAGAGGCATCGAAGTTCGTTGCTAGAGCTCCGGTCAATGCCCTCGACTGGCTGCCAGAAGCAGCAGCAGCCAAGGCTGAAAGAGAATCTCACAGCTCCGCCAGTGCCGAAGCCGATGTCCGGGGCGCACCAGCGAGACTTGGACAGACTTCTTGGACACCGAGAACGATCCAACTCCAGGAATCCTTGTCACCAGCCTAACGACCAATCATCAGCAGCTCCCTCTGATCAAGTATTTCGAGCGCCACACTCGAATCCAAGCGTGCCGTTCATTATTCAACGGTTTCTAGCCAGCATACCCTGCAAGCCGCCAATAAGACCGCCTCCGTTTCGTCCGAACTCCAACCTCGGCAAGAGCTGCTCGCTGTCCCGAGTTTCCCTGCAAGCGTTCCCGCCGACTGCTCACACTGAAGGAGTCGCTCCGTCAGCTAGCAAGGAGGTCAACTTTCCAGCCGCCGTAGCTGAAGGAGAGACGGACGCTGAAGCCAGCTCGGGCAGCCTTGACGGCTCATCATTCGGCGACGTCACCACCCTCGACGAGGAGGCTTCTGGCGAGCCGAAGGCCCCGTCGCCGACTGAGCCGGCATCGCCTCGAGAACACGAGCATCGGCAGCTGTCGCGGCACCGATCGCGTGCAGCAACCAGGTTCCGCAGCTCGTCGCTGGATCTTCACAGAGTGCGCTCTTCAAGAAATCAAGCGGAGCCGCAGCCCCAGCTGAAAAATAATCTCACAGCTCAGTCAGCATCCAAGCCGAGGTCGCGAGTTCAAGTCTGCGACACCGGAGGACACACTGCGCGGTCGAGCTCCAAGGACCGCTGTCAGCAGCTGATTGACCAACAAGTGCCCGCAACCCAGGTATTTGGGGTCAAAGATGCGGCAGCAGTGCAAAACTCCTTGGTAACAAAAGAGGATCGGCGAATGCTGAACGTGCTGAATCAGTTCAAGTGCCACGCGGAGGTGCTGGACACGACCAAGCTATTGGGGCAGTGTCGAGTGGAATTTTTCAGCATCAGCGGTCCCGACTGGCGTCGGCTGAGCTACTGCATTGACAGAATTCAGAGAATATTTCCCCAGTGGGAACTCAAAGGTCAAATGCACAGTTCTGGGGTCAGGTGAGCTGCTATTTTCATTTGCTTTAAGGAAGTTGTTGCCTGGCAATTATGTAACGCTTGCGATGGCCTGCTGCTTCAACGCCAAGTTTGCAATTTCACTCAGATTCGCATTATCATTAGGCTAAGGGCCAAGTTTTGTTGCTTTTGTCATAGCCCATCTTTTTCTGTTTATTCTGTAAGAAGAAATTTCATAGCTGACTTGAACTTTTTCACATTATATTAGCTACTTAAGGTGTATATTACGTGTGTATTGCCAGTGAAGATCGGTTCCCGTCTATGTGGGGATGTTTCCTATTTTTTTGCCCGAAACATATTATGATTTGCACTTTTTCAACCCATTACATGCTTGTAAAATTGACGTTAACATAGTTCTTAGTTGTCGGTTAGATCCTGTACTCGCTTCTGTAGTTTTTTATCCAATTATAAAGAGAGTATTTATGGTTTCTTTTGCGTTGAATTTTTCCATTTAATTTTTTTCTGTACCTTTTCTGGGCGCATTAACGTACTTCATGTATATAGTTGCAGGAGAAATGGCTGTAGCCTTGATGATGCGCTTCATTCTTAAGGCTTATAGCGGCAAATGCTTTCAGTTTCAATAGGTATAAATATATCATATTTTGAAGGCTTTTCTAGCCAGTTCTTTGTTCTTTTTGATCTGAAAGATTTATTATTTTATTTAGGTTAGATGGCAACACACCGGAGGCTACAATAACAAAAGCTACTGTCATGTCTATTAAGCTGTGTGAACGTCATATGCATGTAAATTTGTAAGTGTAAGCTACAGGTAATTATGAACGTTTTATTTTTTAGTTTTAACGACGATGAATTGCTGTCAGCCGCCCCGTATATTACCAAGAGTTACTAGGGCACGGATACATCTTCATAACCACATGTACAACATTTTACCTCCTTTTTTTGAAAAAAGTATTTTTCAAGAGAAACAGACAGAACTTCAATGCAAATACTTTTAGAAAAATATCTGAGATTGCGGAAATTCAGTTTAAACAAAGTACCTTCCTTTTTAAACAGATACAATTTAGACTCTCTATGACCGAAATTGTCCCCAAATGTTGCGCATGCGCGAAATTGAAATTCAAAAGAAACAAAGTTACATTCTATTTCGACAGAGATTTTAACACATAGATACAGTTTTTATTACACTAATTTAATTTTTTTCTTGCTCTGTATAACTGCACAATCTTTGCGCAACAAGAACCGATATGAACGCTGAAGATTAGATTGAAGAAGACGATGTATTGCTGGAAGAAGAAGGAATCGATAAATGGAGGCTTCCTGAGCTCACCAAGCTACCAAGCAGCATGATATAACATCGCAGAAGCACCGATGAGCGTGCGGACCCTGAGCTCACCAAGCTACAAAGCAGCATGATAAAACATCGCAGAAGCACCGATGAGCGTGCGGACCCTGAGCTCACCAAGCTACCAAGCAGCATGATATAACATCGCAGAAGCACCGATGAGCGTGCGGACCCTGAGCTCACCAAGCTACCAAGCAGCATGATATAACATCGCAGAAGCACCGATGAGCGTACGGACCCTGAGCTCACCAAGCTACAAAGCAGCATGATAAAACATCGCAGAAGCACCGATGAGCGTGCGGACCCTGAGCTTGAACTAAGCTGACTTAAATATTCGAAAAACGAATTTTTTCCAATGCTTGATTGAATCAGAGGCCAACAAAGGTCAAAGTTGGCACTGGCAGAATGGCGATTTTACTTTAGATTGCGTCAGAGTTTTTCGCTCAGGTAGAATGAATTCGCTCTACTATAGTCAGATGCCTGCTTGCCTATTTGGAGATGCCGCATGTTGATCGTGCCTTCGATGCTGCTGCGCTACAGTCAGACGCCCGAGCACATTCTGGCTCAGTTCTATCGTCCGGTGGATGACGTCAGCGATGGGGATAATCCCGATGGCGATGGGCAACAGGGCTCCGCTGCTGTCAGGGCTAAGGCAGATTAGCTAAATAGGTGATTGAGCGGGTTTTTGATTGGCTGAGCGGTTTGGTTTGACGGGGCTTTCGTTTTTTGCTGCTGCAGGATTTTTTGGATTTTTATATCTGTTCTCTCAGTCCCTTTCTTTCATATTTTCTGTCCTTTCTGTTTATTCTCTGTCTCTACATGAAAAGCTGCCTGCCGCTACTCCAGCCCTGGATGCCTGCTCCAGCGCTGTAAAGGAAGGGGCGGCCACTTTACAAAAAGGAACACCACACCAGGTAAAGGCCCTCCTCTGGGACACCGATTAGAGGAGATCTACTCAGCAGATCTCAGGAGATCTCTACTTGCTGAGATCTACTAAGAAAGACGTAAAGAATAGTCTCAGTATACAGTCAGGACAGAGAGCAGCTGAATCTGCCCCGGCCAAATTGTATAAAACGTACAGTATGCCTGAAGGCCGAGGTGGCTTCATCCAGGAAGCGGCCGGTAGCTGAAATCCATCTGCCCACTGAAAACTTCCGGCACACGGCGCTTGAAGTGCCATCGATCGGCTGACTGGCAGGAAACAGAGTGCCAATGCTATCGTAGGAACCGAATCTGTCCAGCATCGCAAAACCATGCTGACTCAACACCACAACGAAGTGCTCAACGCCCCTCTGCCAGTCATCGATTTACTGCTGATCGATGACTTTTATACCGGCCGAGCCCGCATTCAACACGGGTACGCTAACTGCCGAGAAGGTGAGCCGAGCACTCAAGACCATGCGCCCTGATGCCGCTGCTGGCGTGGACGGTGAGTCGCCAAGAGTGCTGAAGCAACCAGAGCTGACTCACACCATCACCACCGTACTTAACGAACACTGCCCGCTTGTAGGCAATCCTGGCGCCACCGCTGCTGGCAACTTGCGCACCCCAAGATCGTTTCCATCCTTAAAAAAGGTATTGTATTTGTACATGTACGAGCCTATGTCGATTGTCTTTGTAGACTTCCGAAAGGCATTCGATTCAGTATTTCAGCGGGCAATGGCGTGGCTGCATGAGCACCTGGCGTACCTTATTTTATTTAGGCCTAGCTAATTTTATTTCCGCAGTGATGGACCCGTACAACGACAACAACGCATTCGTTTAGACCAGCGATAGCACTGACGTTAACTTTGGTCAGAGAAATTATTATATATATACAAGGACTTAGTAGAAGGACGCGACACTCCAAATATTTGAAGGCCGATTTCATTTGCACTAAAAAGATAGAACTTTTACAGTGTATCTATATTTTCTACGGTTAGAACTTATAATTTAAGTGTATTTTTCGGACTTCTAGTGGTTCTGAAGATATTTTATACATAAGGCCACCCGACTTATGCCTTACAAATTGATAGTTCAATGCATGCAGCTACGACAGATGCATGTAGAAATAGGCATTTAGCATCTGTGTGAACAGTGAATGAACATTTTTAGTTATATGCAGGATAATTTTATGCACGCGAGTGAATATAGCATTAAAAATTAACATGAAAAGCGTCAAAAGCCCAACGACTCTTGAAAACACGGAAAATAGTTTTAGCCCTTAAAAAGGTTTCGAAGAATTATAGCGCCGATTTAAAAAGCAAGTTAGATTACGCCTCCAGGGTCCACCCGACGCGACGACTCTAACCTGGACCACGATACACACACATGAATTCGTTGCCTCGATAGTCACGTTAGCTTGGCAAGCCCAAGCTCAAGTACGTGTACTTTAATCTGAGCTCTTAAAAAACCCTGAAGTTACTCTAAAATAATTAATTATCGTTATCGATTATTTAAGATTGTTTCGCAATCGCAAGAGGGTCTGATTTGACTTAGTGGCGCACCTTGCTTTTAATGTTTAATGTTTTCAATATGTTTTTGTTTAGTTCCACCAGGCCCTAGGCATATCTTAAGAGAACTTGCATGTCTAAAAATTAACTCAAGGCAAAGTCGAATTATATTTGCCTTTTATTCTTCATTTTAAAAGGAGACCAATATAGCAATAATAGGTATTTCCAGTGATTATTTTGTAGGGGACCTACTAGGTCTATGCAAGGAAAGGTTTAGTAAGAATAATAAATTAGCATTAGAAACTGTTTAAAAAATCATAGGCTAAACTTTTTCACATAGCATTTAGTTATCTATATTTGGATAAAGTATTTGTTAGCCAATAATAGTAATGCTATTAGTAGGCCTATTCTTTACGGGTGCAGGTCACTTCAGCAAAAAGATGTTTTGGCAAAAGACTTTTGGAGAATGGTCACATTGGCAAAGACATTTCGGCGAATTATACCTTGGCTTGGCATTGCTTAGAGCACAACGAGTCAACTTAAAATAATTATTATATAAAGAAGTGGATGAGACCTTTTAATGTTGTTATAACAGTCACACAATTGTTGCAGTTGTGGGGGTTGTTCTCATCTCAAATCTTAGTGGATTGCAGTAAAACAAATACAAAAGAGAAAAACTTAAAATAAAATGAGTATAAAGCAATTGTAAATAAATATTTCAGTTGTTTACACTTTGTTTATACAATTTACAGTGCCCTTTGCTTTAACGTATGAATGGAAAAGTTGAATTCCATATATTGGGAAACGCAACAATTTTGTCACTATATAAATCTAATTTCAGGGTATAATACAAGCTAATGATTTTAAGTTGACTAAGCAATGCTAGTATAATTCGCCGAAATGCCTTCGCCGATGTGACCGTTCACTGAAATGTCTTTCACCAAAAATTGTTTTTGCTGAAGTGACTGTAAGCCTTCTTTACAAGCAGCTTTTTTGTTCTATAGGCCTAATGTTAAAGTATTCTGCTAGAGCCAATAGCAACTTGTTAAGGAACAGAAAAAACTTTTGGCAATCCTGGACTTTTCCATTTTTAATTATTTTACTACTATAAAAGCAAAATTAAAAATAGAACATGTTTAATTAAACAAGTATAACAGTGCTTTTTCTTCTCTCTAGACTCTGGTTTCTAAGATTTTCTGGTTGCATTTTGTAGTGCCCAGCAATAAGCATTGATTCCTATCCAAAAGGTGTTCCTATAGATCATAGGGTCACAGCTTTTATTCCCTAAATTATTGAACTTAAGGCTTTAGAAATTACTTCAGTCCCTAATCTTAGTCCTATACTGCATAATATTGGTGCTTGGCCTAATAGCACCATGACTCAATCTTTGGTACTCTGGCCCAATAGCATTTTGGCTTTCTTTCTCTCTGGCATTCTGGCCCAATAGCACTGTCTATGGCTCTATTGGCACTAATGGAACTTTTTAGCTAAGGCTAGTAATGACTAAGTTCTTTACCAAATCCTCTTCATAGAACAATTTCTTACATAAATGTATTTCAAAAGACTTCATTTTTAATGCTTTTCAAGTTTATATTCTGAAATTTGTTTATTTTCCTCCCACAAAGTTCTCCTTTTATACAAAAAAATTTGCAAATTTGTCAATTTTGTCATCTATTGATAATGGTTTTTAATTAAAAAGCTCACTATGCCCATATTTTTGTAAGTTATTAAAAATTAATCAACTTTAGGTCTTGATAATATAAAAGGGGTAATCATTAGCTTGGCTATTTCTAACATTTTATTTCTAAGATTTTATATCTATTTTAGGATATAACAATTTATCACATCATGAAGCACTGTATGCCAACAGTTTTAACATAATAAACTATCTTATATTTATGTTATGCATAAGTTACCTATAAATGTATATATAAAAATATAAAGTATACAAATGTAAAGTATAGATTAAAATGTTATCTAGTTTGTTGCTAGCTAGCCAGTATGTACCGTAGACTAAAAACAAAAAGAACTTACTATTTTATATCTTGGGCATTAAGATACGCTTAGGCAAGTAGGTCAATAAAATAAAGAATTAAGTTATAGGGATGCATAAGCTATTATGCAAGCACAATTACAATGGTATAAATAAACCGTCTATATAGAAATCTCATATTTTTTCTATAGCTTTTTTTAATTTTTTCCTTGCAGTGTCTAACAAAAAGAATAATATTATTTGGCAGTTAGTTCAAACTGCAAATTTGGAATTGAAAATTTGCAATGGTTAAGCCACAAATGTGGCTATCCCTTTTAAAGGGATGCATACAGGTTGTCTTGTTTTTAGGTAAGTTTCAAATTCTTAAAGTTTCAGTGCAAGAGTTTGGCTTTAAAGTAATATCAATTTTTCTTGTGAACATTTCAGGAAGCCTAATTCGATACAACTTTTTCTCGCTTGTGTATCTGCTATTCTTATTAGCAAGTCCCCTTGTGCCATTTCGAAAGCTAAGTAAGTTTTACTCTTTAATGATTTTGTTTACATTATGTTGTAAGAAAACTAGCGACATGCTTCTAATTGCGTCTTTGGATGCATTTTTATGGTACTTTTGATTTACTTTTAATTCTAATTACAGTGTACTTTATTCGCATATATCATGTACCCTTATGTAAATGTGTCATTTTCAAACTCAATCAGAACCATTCCTGGCCTACAACATCTCCCTAATTGTGTGCAGCAGTCTGTTCACATTGGCTCAGTCTGTATTTCAAATTGTCTTAGCAGCGAATCCACCTTATGGAAGTCTGGTCAGCGACTGTAAGTAGTTGATTTTGTTTGGTCATTATCTAGAGTGATATTGTTTATTTGTTGTTATTATTTATCTTTCAAGTCAAGGCCACATACCCTATGCAGGCTCCCTAGACTCAATTCTGCGTCAAATTGGTCTGCAATCGTACGACAATACACCGGCGCATCATCTGCTACGCTTGTTGCTACCCGAGCCGTTGATTTTAGCTGTCAGCTTAGCGTCCGTCTGTATTGGCTGGCGGTGTCGTCACAACCTGTTCCACTATGCCGATGCTGCTCCTCCATCGCCTCAACCATCGCTAGCTATAGACGCAGCTTCTAACAATGCCCCGTTAGCTAGCGAAGATCATTATACCGTTGCTATGGGATTGAGATATCTTCGTTCTATGCTGCTTCATTTTCTATTGCTTTGCCTACTGTGCTCTTGCGCTGTCTGTTCGCCATCTGTTGCTACTAGCGTTTATATGGTGGCCTTCCTGCTGGCTGTTCTGGTCTGGTCTATTGCCGGTCCGGGACCTGATTCCCTGCCTATCGAACGGGGTCGCCAGTGCCTAGCTCTGTATGCCGGCCTGCATCTTGTTGCGCTGTTCTGCTATCAGCTACCCGTTGTACACGGTATACAGGGTGTTGAGCCGAATTCTACGGCTGCTAGGTTTGTGTTTATTGATGTTTGTCTCATATAATTTGTTCATTCTGTAGAAATTTTGGTCATTAAATTGCTTTTCTTATAATTTGGTCATTCTGTAGAAATTTTGGTCATTAAATTGCTTTTCTTATAATTTGGTCATTCTGTAGCAGTTTGGGTCATTGAATTGCTTGTCTCATAGAATTTGGTCATTCTGTAGCAGTTTGGGTCATTGAATTGCTTGTCTCATACAATTTGGTCATTAAACTGCTTGTCTCATATAATTTGGTCATTCTGTAGCAGTTTGGGTCATTGAATTGCTTGTCTCATATAATTTGGTCATTCTGTAGCAGTTTGGGTCATTGAATTGCTTGTCTCATACAATTTGGTCATTAAACTGCTTGTCTCATACAATTTGGGTCATTGAATTGCTTGTCTCATAGAATTTGGTCATTAAACTGCTTGTCTCATATAATTTGGTCATTCTGTAGCACTTTGGGTCATTTAATTGCTTTTCTCATAGAATTTGGTCATTCTGTAGCAGTTTGGGTCATTTAATTGCTTGTCTCATATAATTTGGTCATTCTGTAGCACTTTGGGTCATTGAATTGCTTGTCTCATATAATTTGGTCATTCTGTAGCAGTTTGGGTCATTGAATTGCTTGTCTCATACAATTTGGTCATTAAACTGCTTGTCTCATACAATTTGGGTCATTGAATTGCTTGTCTCATAGAATTTGGTCATTCTGTAGCAGTTTGGGTCATTGAATTGCTTGTCTCATACAGTTTGGGTCATTGAATTGCTTGTCTCATATAATTTGGTCATTGAATTGCTTGTCTCATACAATTTTGTCATTCTGTACAACACATTTTGTTAAAACACATGCCTAAACAACCCACCCTTTAAACAGAATGATGGGCCTATACTACATGATTCAGTCCAACTGTTCCACTAACGAAGTTTATTTCAATAGGCAAATACGAGTAAACGAATACGTTGAGCCAATACTATTGATCAGTTTCTACTTCTTTGCCTGTTTGGTCATGTACCTGTGGAAAACCGATCCGTTTCGGCAAAGGGTGAGTGAAAGAATTTTTTCAAAATTGTATTTCGATTTTCAATATCTAATGCTGTCACCGATTTAATTTTATTTGAATTGCAGCCTTTTTGTTTCGAGTAAAGAGCTTTCTATTAAACAAAATAAAGGTGCAGATCTGGAGGGAAAAGGGGGAGAGTAGAGGGGAGAGTCAGGGGTAGAGCAGGAAGGTAAGGGGAAAAGCTAGAGGGAAAGGGGAAGAGCGAGCGAGTAAGGGGAAGAGCAAGAGAGTCAGGGTAAGAGCGAGAGAGTAAGGGGAAGAGCAAGAGAGTATGGGGAAGAGCAAGAGAGTCAGGGGAAGAGCAAGAGAGTCAGGGGAAGAGCGAGAGAGTAAGGGGAATAGCAAGAGAGTATGGGGAAGAGCAAGAGAGTCAGGGGAAGAGCAAAAGAGTCAGGGGAAGAGCGAGAGAGTAAGGGGAAGAGCAAGAGGGTAAGGGGAAGAGTGAGTGAGTAAGGGAAGATCGAGAGGTAAAGAGGATAGCGATAGTAAATCAACAAGAGGGAATAATAAAGGAAGAAAGAGTCTCACGAAGAGAAATACAGAGGATAAGAACTAAGATTTTAATGTGTTTGGCCAATCCAGTCTCTGCTCCACTAGCTTCATGCATCAACGCTACCAAAATTGCTCTTATATTATTTTTAATCTATTTGTTTTCAACCCGTCAAAAATCTAGCGTCGCGTGTGTGAATTAACGATACAAGTGCCAACCCCTGACACAGTTGATCAGTCCGTGAGTAAAACTTTATTATACGAAATTAAAATTAACAAAGTCCATTTTTATAACTATTCGAGCTTACTCATTTAATAGTAACTTAGTCTGCTTTGAACATTTTTTTGTTTTATTTTTGCTTTACAACTAGCATGCTTTACGTTTTCTTGCTCTATGAATTTTTTATGTTGTTGCGTGTTTTAAAATTTGCTTTTTTTATCTACTTAGTTTCCTTGTTGTGGCTAACACTAAATAATTAGTTTATGCATTATTAAATTGTATTAACTTTCCTATGGTATAAGTTATCTATTATTGCATCATAATATAGTCTTGCTTATTTGCAGGCATCATCCTATTTACCTGAGTCTGAATTGCAGGTAACAGTCATTAGTAGTTAGTTTAACACTTTGTAGCCTGATATTAACTATAATTGGATGTTTTTGTAGTTTTAATATCTATTGCCTTGGAGTGCTTATAACGTTGAAAAAAATTTGATAATCAGATTTGTGAGTTTATGAGTGTTGATTCTAAAAATTATTTAGTATTTTGTCTGCAGTATATCTTTTAATTTGAAAGAAGCCCAGATAACTAAATTTAGATCATAAATTTATTTAGTAAAACAAAAAAGAATTACTAAAAACAGTATTTAACTAACTTAACAACTGTCAATCACTGTCAAGGACGTTTATTAGATGTCAGTCCAGAGACTCAATGTGCCGCCAAGGACGTTTATTAGATAGCAGTCCAGAGACTCAGTGTGACGCCAAAGACGTTTATTAGATAGCAGTCCAGAGACTCAGTGTGACGCCAAGGACGTCTATTAGATAGCAGTCCAGAGACTCAGTGTGACGCCAAGGACGTCTATTAGATAGCAGTCCAGAGACTCAGTGTGACGCCAAGGACGTCTATTAGATAGCAGTCCAGAGACTCAGTGTGACGCCAAGGACGTTTATTACATAGCAGTCCAGAGACTCAGTGTGACGCCAAGGACGTCTCTTAGATAGCAGTCCAGAGACTCAGTGTGACGCCAAGAAAGTTTATTAGATAGCAGTCCAGAGACTCAGTGTGACGCCAAGGACCATCATTAGATAGCAATCCAGAGACTCAGTGTGACGCCAAGGACGTCTCTTAGATAGCAGTCCAGAGACTCAGTGTGACGCCAAAAACGTTTATTGCGTAGCAGTCCAGAGACTCAGTGTGACGCCAAGGACGTTTATTGCGTAGCAGTCCAGAGACTCAGTGTGACGCCAAGGACCACCATTAGACAGCGATCGAGAGACTCAAAGTGACGCCAGGGAATGTAATTAGATTGAAGTCCATGGACTAATTGTGTTGCCGAGCCGATCAAGGTCTCAAATCGGAGCAGAAAATAATTCCGACGATGACAATAATTGCCATAGTTTAAGATCAATGGATTCAGTGTGACGTTAAATACTCGGATCATGTATAGATAGCGATCTATATGGATTCTAAATTAGCCTGTATAATGTTAACTGATTAAAATTTTGTTTAACTGAATAGTAGAACTGTAAGCTTGTCTCATATACTCGTGAAGAAAACGCCATCATTCTCCCGCAACCTGCAGTACCTCCTGGGCCAATCTGAGTCAACTCCGCTCTATCAGAGCACCGAAGCCGCTGCAGGAGCTGTCAATCGTCAATTATCCTCATCATCTGCTGCTCCCGGTCCCTCGCAGTTGCCAGCTTTGAGCGAAGCTTGCGAACCACCAGGTGGAGGTAGCGAACAGCCGCTGGGGGAGATGCCGGAGCAACAGGAGCTGCAGCAGCAGCAGCAGCAGCAGCAAGAGCTTCAACATAATCGAAAGCCCAGTCGCTTAGTGCAGGCAATCAGCCAAGTTGGCGTTCCCTTATTAAGCCGTGGCATAGCCCGAATCCGCGCCTTCCTCATGAGCCTCAGTCACGTGCTAGCCCTAATCATCATGATGTGCTGGAGCGTTACTTACGTCTCCTTGGCAACCGCTCCGTTCCTATTAATTGCCTGCATTCTATGGCTATTGCCGTCTACTAGGAGAAGTACGTTAACGCTGAGTCCGCTATTAGCTTTGTACGGCACCGGCTTGTTGCTAACAAATTTTGTGTTTAATTTTGATTTGGCCGACATCTATTTTGCCAATTTGAATGCCCGCGTGCTGGATCAGGCCGGTTTGCAGCGGTATGACCAGCCTTTGGCTACTTTCGGGACTCAAGCCGCTTTTTGCTTTGCTTTCTTCATCGGCGTTTGGACTCTGCTTGCTGAGAGGCGTTTAGGGTCTTCTGCTTCTGCGACTGCTGCCGCCGCTGCTGCTGCTGCTGCTGCCGCGGTTTCTTCTAGTAGCGCCGCAGTTGCCGCCGCGCCTTCTGGAGCTTCGGCCTGTTCTTCGGGTTCAACGTCGAGTTTAAGAATGCGTCGATTTGGCGCGCCGAGTCGCTCCGGCGGGTCTGGTCGGCGAGTTGAAACTCTTCTAGCTGAATTAATGAGCAAATATTCGGTAGTTGTGTGCTGCGTCTTCTGGCTGCTAATGTGCTCCTGGCTCGAAGTCAACGTTAATAGGGTCATCGTGATGGCCATGTTCCTCTACTTTATCTTCACTTTTAGGGTGAGCTAAATTATTTATTTTTTATTGATTTATTGTTTATTTCTACGTAATTTTTCTCTCTTATAAGCAGTTTGTGTCTCATTGAGAATTTTGTGTCTTATGAGCAGTTTGTGTCTCTTACGCTCGTATGAGCAGTTTGTGTCTTTTATGAGAAGTTTGTGTCTTTTATGAGTAGTTTGTATCTGTTATGAGCAGTTTGTGTCTTTCATGAGCATTTTGTTTCTTTTTTGAGCAGTTTGTGTCTCTTATATGAGCAGTTTGTGTCTCTTATATGAGCAGTTTGTGTCTCTTATATGAGCAGTTTGTGTCTCTTATATGAGCAGTTTGTGTCTCTTATGAACAGTTTGTGTGTCTTGTGAGCAGTTTGTGTCTCTTATGAGCAGTTTGTGTGTCTTGTGAGCAGTTTGTGTCTCTTATGAGCAGTTTGTGTCTTTTATGACCAGTTTGTGTCTCTTATGAGCAGTTTGTGTCTTTTATGAGCATTTTGTGTCTCTTATGAGCTGTTTGTGTCTTTTATGAGCAGTTTGTGTCTATTATTAGCATTTCGTGTCTTTTATGAGCAGTTTGTGTCTGTTATGAGCAGTTTGTGTCTCTTATGAGCAGTTTGTGTCTTTCATGAGCATTTTGTTTCTTTTTTGAGCAGTTTGTGTCTCTTATGAACAGTTTGTGTGTCTTGTGAGCAGTTTGTGTCTCTTATGAGCAGTTTGTGTCTCTTATGAACAGTTTGTGTCTCTTATGAGCAGTTTGTGTGTCTTGTGAGCAGTTTTGTGTCTCTTATGAACAGTTTGTGTCTCTTATGAGAAGTTTGTGTGTCTTGTGAGCAGTTTGTGTCTCTTATGAACAGTTTGTGTCTTTTATGACCAGTTTGTGTCTCTTATGAGCAGTTTGTGTCTATTATTAGCAGTTCGTGTCTTTTATGAGCAGTTTGTGTCTCTTATGAGCAGTTTGTGTGTCTTGTGAGCAGTTTGTGTCTATTATTAGCATTTCGTGTCTTTTATGAGCAGTTTGTGTCTGTTATGAGCAGTTTGTGTCTCTTATGAGCAGTTTGTGTCTCTTATGAGCAGTTTGTGTCTTTCATGAGCATTTTGTTTCTTTTTTGAGCAGTTTGTGTCTCTTATGAGCAGTTTGTGTGTCTTGTGAGCAGTTTGTGTCTCTTATGAGCAGTTTGTGTCTTTTATGACCAGTTTGTGTCTCTTATGAGCAGTTTGTGTCTTTTATGAGCATTTTGTGTCTCTTATGAGCTGTTTGTGTCTTTTATGAGCAGTTTGTGTCTATTATTAGCATTTCGTGTCTTTTATGAGCAGTTTGTGTCTCTTATGAGCAGTTTGTGTCTCTTATGAGCAGTTTGTGTCTTTCATGAGCATTTTGTTTCTTTTTTGAGCAGTTTGTGTCTCTTATATGAGCAGTTTGTGTCTCTTATGAACAGTTTGTGTCTCTTATGAGCAGTTTGTGTGTCTTGTGAGCAGTTTGTGTCTCTTATGAGCAGTTTGTGTCTTTTATGACCAGTTTGTGTCTCTTATGAGCAGTTTGTGTCTTTTATGAGCATTTTGTGTCTCTTATGAGCAGTTTGTGTCTTTTATGAGCAGTTTGTGTCTATTATTAGCATTTCGTGTCTTTTATGAGCAGTTTGTGTCTGTTATGAGCAGTTTGTGTCTCTTATGAGCAGTTTGTGTCTCTTATGAGCTGTTTGTGTCTTTTATGAGCAGTTTGTGTCTATTATTAGCATTTCGTGTCTTTTATGAGCAGTTTGTGTCTGTTATGAGCAGTTTGTGTCTCTTATGAACAGTTTGTGTCTCTTATGAGCAGTTTGTGTGTCTTGTGAGCAGTTTTGTGTCTCTTATGAACAGTTTGTGTCTCTTATGAGAAGTTTGTGTGTCTTGTGAGCAGTTTGTGTCTCTTATGAACAGTTTGTGTCTTTTATGACCAGTTTGTGTCTCTTATGAGCAGATTGTGTCTATTATTAGCAGTTCGTGTCTTTTATGAGCAGTTTGTGTCTCTTATGAGCAGTTTGTGTCTCTTATGAGCAGTTTGTGTCTGTTATGAGCAGTTTGTGTCTTTTATGAGCATTTTGTGTCTCTTATGAGCAGTTTGTGTCTTTTATGAGCAGTTTGTGTCTATTATTAGCATTTCGTGTCTTTTATGAGCAGTTTGTGTCTGTTATGAGCAGTTTGTGTCTCTTATGAGCTGTTTGTGTCTTTTATGAGCAGTTTGTGTCTATTCTTAGCATTTCGTGTCTTTTATGAGCAGTTTGTGTCTGTTATGAGCAGTTTGTGTCTCTTATGAGCAGTTTGTGTCTCTTATGAACAGTTTGTGTCTCTTATGAGCAGTTTGTGTGTCTTGTGAGCAGTTTTGTGTCTCTTATGAACAGTTTGTGTCTCTTATGAGAAGTTTGTGTGTCTTGTGAGCAGTTTGTGTCTCTTATGAACAGTTTGTGTCTTTTATGACCAGTTTGTGTCTCTTATGAGCAGATTGTGTCTATTATTAGCAGTTCGTGTCTTTTATGAGCAGTTTGTGTCTCTTATGAGCAGTTTGTGTCTCTTATGAGCAGTTTGTGTCTGTTATGAGCAGTTTGTGTCTCTTATGAGCAGTTTGTGTCTCTTATGAGCTGTTTGTGTCTTTTATGAGCAGTTTGTGTCTATTATTAGCATTTCGTGTCTTTTATGAGCAGTTTGTGTCTGTTATGAGCAGTTTGTATCTCTTATGAGCAGTTTGTGTCTCTTATGAACAGTTTGTGTCTCTTATGAGCAGTTTGTGTGTCTTGTGAGCAGTTTTGTGTCTCTTATGAACAGTTTGTGTCTCTTATGAGAAGTTTGTGTGTCTTGTGAGCAGTTTGTGTCTCTTATGAACAGTTTGTGTCTTTTATGACCAGTTTGTGTCTCTTATGAGCAGATTGTGTCTATTATTAGCAGTTCGTGTCTTTTATGAGCAGTTTGTGTCTCTTATGAGCAGTTTGTGTCTCTTATGAGCAGTTTGTGTCTGTTATGAGCAGTTTGTGTCTCTTATGAGCAGTTTGTGTCTCTTATGAGCTGTTTGTGTCTTTTATGAGCAGTTTGTGTCTATTATTAGCATTTCGTGTCTTTTATGAGCAGTTTGTGTCTGTTATGAGCAGTTTGTGTCTCTTATGAGCAGTTTGTGTCTTTCATGAGCATTTTGTTTCTTTTTTGAGCAGTTTGTGTCTCTTATATGAGCAGTTTGTGTCTCTTATGAACAGTTTGTGTCTCTTATGAGCAGTTTGTGTGTCTTGTGAGCAGTTTGTGTCTCTTATGAGCAGTTTGTGTCTTTTATGACCAGTTTGTGTCTCTTATGAGCAGTTTGTGTCTTTTATGAGCATTTTGTGTCTCTTATGAGCAGTTTGTGTCTTTTATGAGCAGTTTGTGTCTATTATTAGCATTTCGTGTCTTTTATGAGCAGTTTGTGTCTGTTATGAGCAGTTTGTGTCTCTTATGAGCAGTTTGTGTCTCTTATGAGCTGTTTGTGTCTTTTATGAGCAGTTTGTGTCTATTATTAGCATTTCGTGTCTTTTATGAGCAGTTTGTGTCTGTTATGAGCAGTTTGTGTCTCTTATGAACAGTTTGTGTCTCTTATGAGCAGTTTGTGTGTCTTGTGAGCAGTTTTGTGTCTCTTATGAACAGTTTGTGTCTCTTATGAGAAGTTTGTGTGTCTTGTGAGCAGTTTGTGTCTCTTATGAACAGTTTGTGTCTTTTATGACCAGTTTGTGTCTCTTATGAGCAGATTGTGTCTATTATTAGCAGTTCGTGTCTTTTATGAGCAGTTTGTGTCTCTTATGAGCAGTTTGTGTCTCTTATGAGCAGTTTGTGTCTCTTATGAGCAGTTTGTGTCTCTTATGAGCAGTTTGTGTCTCTTATGAGCTGTTTGTGTCTTTTATGAGCAGTTTGTGTCTATTATTAGCATTTCGTGTCTTTTATGAGCAGTTTGTGTCTGTTATGAGCAGTTTGTGTCTCTTATGAGCAGTTTGTGTCTCTTATGAACAGTTTGTGTCTCTTATGAGCAGTTTGTGTGTCTTGTGAGCAGTTTTGTGTCTCTTATGAACAGTTTGTGTCTCTTATGAGAAGTTTGTGTGTCTTGTGAGCAGTTTGTGTCTCTTATGAACAGTTTGTGTCTCTTATGAGCAGATTGTGTCTATTATTAGCAGTTCGTGTCTTTTATGAGCAGTTTGTGTCTCTTATGAGCAGTTTGTGTCTCTTATGAGCAGTTTGTGTCTCTTATGAGCAGTTTGTGTCTGTTATGAGCAGTTTGTGTCTCTTATGAGCAGTTTGTGTCTCTTATGAGCAGTTTGTGTCTGTTATGAGCAGTTTGTGTCTCTTATGAGCAGTTTGTGTCTCTTATGAGCAGTTTGTGTGTCTTGTGAGCAGTTTGTGTCTCTTATGAGCAGTTTGTATCTCCCGAGCAGTTTGCTTTAATGCTTGTATGTATTTTAGCCTTTTTTTAAAGTATTTTTTGCATGAGCTATGCTTATTTACTGCCTTTCTTATGCTTGTTACTTTAAATGATCAACCTTATTTTAGGTGTCATTCTCATTCTGGAAGCGCCAACTTCTTGTGATATTCATTGTTTTGGTTCTCTACTCGATGCTGGTGCTGTTGCTGATTTACGCATATCAATTTGACAGCGTGCCGCAATTTATTACTAAGCTGACCGGCTTGCAGAAGGCTGTGTACGTCTGCTTTTTCTTGTCTGATTGTCTTTCCGCCCCCCCAGTCTGCGAGAAGAAAGATCTGCCCCCAAATCCGCCAGAAGGCAGGCCGCTTTCCGCCCCCAAATCCGCCAGAAGACAGGCCGCTATCCGCCCCCAAATCCGCCAGAAGACAGGCTGCTATCTGCCCCCAAATCCGCCAGAAGACAGGCCGCTATCTGCCCCCAAATCCGCCAGAAGACAGGCCGCTATCCTCCCCCAAATCCGCCAGAAGACAGGCCGCTATCCGCCCCCTAATGCGCCGGAAGACAGGCCGCTATCCTCCCCCAAATCCGCTAAAAGACAGGCCGCTAACAACCCCCAAATCTGCCAGAAGACAGACCACTAAAAGGCCTCTAGCCCCTGGAAAAAATCATTCATATAACAGCCATCCACTTACTGCTTTTTCTGATTATTTTTCATTTCAGTCTGAAAGACATCGGCATTGAGACCTACGCCACACCGCAACTATTCCTAAATCTGCTATTCCCAACCTCATTTATCATTGTGATAATGATTTACGCAAAAAATTTTCACGCCACATTCCTACGATTGATTAGCCTGCGCGCCAGAGATTCCACCGATAATGCCGCGCTAGATCGTGACGACGATGATGATGATGAGGAAGAAGTTGAAGGTGAAGTGCGACAGGAGGCTGGCAATGATGCTGGAGGCGTTGTAGGAGGCGACGATGAAGCTGGCGTTGGACGAGCGGCTGTTGGTTCGACGGCGTCTGGGAACTTGGCTACCGGCAAAAGTGGTGAGAGAGAGAGAGATCTAGTCCAGTTTATTAGTGGCAAAAAATTCGTAAATTAACTTTCACTATTTTTATTATTAGCTAATCGTCATCTGGGCATTAACGCGCTACTACTCCGCTTCAACCGATTCTATAACGCTTATTCTAATAAGTTCTCGCCGACAGTTTGGCGACTAATGGAATTGCACTGGTATAAAATTGTCGGCTTGGTTATTGTGTGCGTGTCCGCCACGCCGATGGAGGGAACTAATGTGAGCATTTTTTATATAGATGAGATTTTTTCACTGGCCACACAGGGATTTCCCTACCCCAACTAGCCACCCCAATATGTACACTAGCCACTCAGGGATTTCCCTACCCCAGCCAACCACCGCAATTTGTACACTGGCCACTCAGGGATTTCCCTACCCCAGCCAGCCACCCCAAATTGTACACTAGCCACTCAGGGATTCCCCTCTCAACCCCAACCCCAGCCAGCCACCCCAATTTGTACACTGGCCACTCAAGGATTTCCCTCTCAACCCCAACCCCAGCTAGCCACCTCAATTTGTACACTGGGCACTTAGGAATTTCCCTATCACCCTGAACTCCAGCCAGCCACCCCAATTTTTACACTAGCCACTCAGGGATTTCCCTACCCCAGCCAACCACCGCAATTTGTACACTGGCCACTCAGGGATTTCCCTACCCCAGCCAGCCACCCCAAATTGTACACTAGCCACTCAGGGATTCCCCTCTCAACCCCAACCCCAGCCAGCCACCCCAATTTGTACACTGGCCACTCAAGGATTTCCCTCTCAACCCCAACCCCAGCTAGCCACCTCAATTTGTACACTGGGCACTTAGGAATTTCCCTATCACCCTGAACTCCAGCCAGCCACCCTAATTTTTACACTAGCCACTCAGAGATTTTCCTATCACCCTCAACCCCAACCAGCCACCCCAATTTGTACACTGGCCACTCCGGGATTTCCCTATCACTTCCAACCTCAGCCAGCGACGCCAATTTGTACACTGGCCACTCAAGGATTTCCCTTCCCTTTCCTAAACCCAACACCAACTAATCACCCATACGTACACTGGATACCCTTGGGACCCCAGCTGTAGACAATAACTTATTGTATATCTAAGGACAAATTTACGCAATTTTAAACACTATCTATTAATTTTGTTTCAGTTTGACGCCTCCAGTCTAATTTACGCCGGCCTGGTGCCGCTTTACCTGTTGGCTCCGCAGCCAGTTTCCATAGTCTACCTAGCCTGGAGCAGTTTGCTTATTTTGGCTAAAATGATTTACCAGTTAAATCTAGTTAGAGAACCGTTGCAACGATTTGTTGACAGCAATTGTTCGGTAAGGTTTTAAGTAGGATAATTCTGCATTGGTTGGGAGCGTTAGTTAGGCTACTATGTAGTAATTAAATATAGTGACCAGGTTAAATTGATGGTAGGAGTAGTAGCTTGTGTAAGAATAGTCAATTGAGTAGGTAGGGTATCGTTAAGAGAAAGATTGGAACAAGTTCCATGGTAGATTCAGCAGGCAGATAAAGTAAGTAGATTGGGTAGAGTAGGTAGGCATAATAGAGTGAGGTAGAGTGAAGTGGGTAGGCATAATAGAGTGAGGTAGGGTGGAGTGTGTAGGCATGATAGAGTGAGGTAAGGGTGGAGTAAGTAGGCATTATAGAGTGAGGTAGGGTGGAGTGAGTAGGCATTATAGAGTGAGGTAGGGTGGAGTAAGTAGGCATTATAGAGTGAGGTAGAGTGGAGTAAGTAGGCATTATAGAGTGAGGTAGAGTGGAGTAAGTAGGCATTATAGAGTGAGGTAGGGTGGAGTAAGTAGGCATTATAGAGTGAGGTAGGGTGGAGTGAGTAGGCATTATAAAGTGAGGTAGGGTGGAGTAAGTAGTCATGGTAGAGTGAGGTAGGGTTGCATGAGTAGGCATTATAGAGTGAGGTAGGGTGGAGTAAGTAGGCATTATAGAGTGAGGTAGGGTGGAGTAAGTAGGCATTATAGAGTGAGGTAGGGTGGAGTAAGTAGGCATTATAGAGTGAGGTAGGGTGGAGTAAGTAGGCATTATAGAGTGAGGTAGGGTGGAGTAAGTAGGCATTATAGAGTGAGGTAGGGTGGAGTAGGTAGGCATTATAGAGTGAGGTAGGGTGGAGTAAGTAGGCATTATAGAGTGAGGTAGGGTTGCATGAGTATGCATTATAGAGTGAGGTAGGGTGGAGTAAGTAGTCATGGTAGAGTGAGGTAGGGTGGAGTGAGTAGGCATTATAGAGTGAGGTA
Source organism: Macrostomum cliftonense (assembly GCA_950096795.1). Classification (NCBI taxonomy): domain Eukaryota; kingdom Metazoa; phylum Platyhelminthes; family Macrostomidae; genus Macrostomum; species Macrostomum cliftonense. The sequence continues at coordinate 152,558 of CATNEM010000121.1, read as the reverse complement.
GGGTGGAGTGAGTAGGTATGATAGAGTGAGGTAGGGTGGAGTAAGTAGTCATGGTAGAGTGAGGTAGGGTTGCATGAGTAGGCATTATAGAGTGAGGTAGGGTAGAGTGAATTAGTTAAAAAGAGCTTACAATGAAGTCAGCAGCCAAAAAAATAAAGACCACCCCAACTCCGCCATCCAGCAGAATGCAACTCAGCCAGATCCGCAATCCAACGCCACCAATCTACCCTCTGGTAGTTGGGCCGACAATTTCCGCTACTTCGGCCTGTACGTGCCTAACTTGCCGTCGACCCAGAGCGGTCCCGGAGGCAGCCTATTCAGCCATCTGATGCTCCATGCCTCCGTTACCGTGTGTTTAGCCGTCCAGCACATTGTCCGTTTAAAACAGCGCCAAAAACGCCTACTAAACGGCGAAGCGGCTAATCCTCCTCGACACCGTTTAGTTTTTCCCGAATTTACGTTTATCGAGTTCGAATCGTTCTATTGCGAAAGGATTAGCAGCGCTAGCGGCGGTGTTCGTCCTCTGGTGGGCGCCCTGGGCGGCAATAATCATCGCGGCGTTCTGACCACTGGTTGGCAATTTTTTGCCAATTTTTTTGGCTATAAACTTGGCTTAGAGTTGGCCTGCGTTGCCATAGTGATTAGCGCCGGTTTGCGTTTGGACGTTATTAGCTGCGTCTATCTGTTGTTTTTGTTGTTGTTTAATTTCTTAAGGCGCGATACTATTAAACAATTGTGGCCGCTATTTCATTTGGTTGTCGGTTTGGGATTTAGTCTGCAATTCTGTTTGGCTTGCGGATTTCCGCCATTTCTCTGCCTGAATTATCCTTGGTTTAGTCCCGCTACTAGGGCTCTGTTTTCCGATAATGCTAGGCAGTGGCTGTTCCTGCCTGCCTACGGGGTGCCGCCAAGGGCTGAAAAACTTATTGGTGAGTTGGCGTTGCTTTCTGGCTCGGGTAGTTGGAAGATAGTGTAGTAAATAGGTGTAATTAGGCGGGTCAGCTATATACTCGTAGATTAGGTAGCTAGTAGACAAGATGTTTTTTGGGTAGGTTGTATATTGGGTAGCTAGTAAATTAGGTAGCTAGTAAATTGGGTAGCAAGTATATTGGGTAGCTAGTATATTGGGTAGCTAGTAAATTGGGTAGCTAGTAAATTGGGTAGCAAGTATATTGGGTAGCTAGTATATTGGGTAGCTAGTAAATTGGGTAGCTAGTAAATTGGGTAGCTATTAGATTGGGTAGCTAGTAAATTGGGTAGCTATTAGATTGGGTAGCTAGTAAATTGGGTAGCTAGTAAATTGGGTAGCTATTAGATTGGGTAGCTAGTAAATTGTGTAGCTATTAGATTGGGTAGCTAGTAAATTGGGTAGCTAGTAAATTGGGTAGCTATTAGATTGGGTAGCTAGTAAATTGGGTAGCTAGTATATTGGGTAGCTAGTATATTGGGTTGCTAATATATTGGGTAGCTAGTATATTGGGTAGCTAGTAAATTGGGTAGCTAGTATATTGGGTAGCTAGTAAATTGGGTAGCAAGTATATTGGGTAGCTAGTAGATTGGGTAGCTATTAGTTTGGGTAGCTAGTAGATATGTGAATTTCTTGCTTTTAGGAAAGTTACGAGTATCTTAAACTTCTATCTTAAGTAGCTATTAGATACTATATGGTTAGTTAATAGTAATTTTAATAATATTATAGCTACAAGTTCATGTAACGGGAATAGGCATTTAGTTTGAAAGATTTGCTTATTTGAAGTCTACAAGAGTACAGCTGTTGTACTTTTACCCATTGAAAACATTGCCAACTTACTGCTTGCAAAATGATTGCAGTGGACTATTTCCTATTGCTGGCCATCACCTGTCAGCGTCACGTTTTTAGCGTTGAAAACACGCCAAATGCTCCTGGTTACGTGAATTCAAACAGTCCAATTTGGAAGGATGTGGCATCGGAATTGAAGCTGAGGTGCTCGTTTTTGGATGTCAAGTAAGTTGGACCGTTACTTTTGTTTCTCAGTTTACAGACACTGACCCCTCAGTTTACAGACACTGACTCCTCAGTTTACAGGCGCTGAACCCTCAGTTTACAGACACTGACCCTCAGTTTATAGGCACTGACCCCTCAGTTTACAGACACTGAACCCTGAGTTTACAGGCACTGACCCCTCAGTTTACAGACACTGACCCCTGAGTTTACAGACACTGACCCCTCAGTTTACAGACACTGACCCATCAGTTTACAGACACTGACTCCTCATTTTACAGACACTGACCCCTCAGTTTACAGACACTGACCCCTCATTTTAGACACTGACCCCTGAGTTTACAGACACTGACCCCTGAGTTTACAGACACTGACCCCTCAGTTTACAGACACTGACTCCTCAGTTTACAGACACTGACTAATCATTTTACAGACACTGACCCCTCAGTTTACAGACACTGACCCCTCATTTTACAGACACTGACCCCTGAGTTTACAGACACTGACCCCTGAGTTTACAGACACTGACCCCTCAGTTTACAGACACTGACTCCTCATTTTACAGACACTGACTCCTTAGTTAACAGACACTGACCCCTCAGTTCAATAAACGAAATTCTTCGTTTTTTAATTGTATTCTTTCTTAGGTCTTTGTTAATGCAGTAAATTCGACCCTGATCCCTCAGTTCAAGAAAAGAAAGTATTTGTTCTTATATTGTAATACTTTATTAGGTCTTGGTTAATGGAGTAAATTAGACACTGATCCCTCAGCCCAAGAAATGAAAGTCTTTGTTTTTACATTATAATACTATATTAGGTCTTTGTTGATGTATTTACAGTGAAAAATAAACAAATTGATGAATTAATCCTCCGCAGGATTAGCGAGCCAGTGAGCATGCTGTTCAAATTAATATTCGTGTGGCTATTCTGGCTGTGCCTATTTGTTCTACTACTATTGGGCTTTCTATCCTTTAATTTATTGTCATTCTTCTACATACTGGCCGCATTTTATCTATTCGCCAAGGGTCACCAGTTTCTGCTGCAGGATCGAACGCGTTTAGTTAGAATTTGGAGTTTAGTAATCGGTTTGAATGTGTTCTCTTTGTTGTGCAAGTGCGGCTTGCAGCTGATTGGCTGCTCTAATAACATTCAGCTCAGTGATTGGTCAACTCAGCTGTTTGGTATTCAGTGCCTAAACATGCACGTGTTCAAGGATTATACAACGCCTACAACTTCTGACGGAGAGTTGGCATCCGTTAATAATCCCGGCATAGTGATGGACATGGTCTGTTTTGTGCTGCTTATCCTGCAGAAACGCGTCTTTCTAACTAAATACTTTACTGAAGTGCGTCTAGACACGGAGATTCAGAATTCGTTCACGTCCAAGGGTGCCAGAATTATCACTATCACCCTGCGCCGCATTATGGAAGCTAATCAGCGCGAGGAGCGCAATGAAATTGCCTACGTTAGGCGCAAAGTGCAGCATTTGCAATCTAGGAAGCGGCAGAAGCGCGAGTTGACTGATCATTTTCAGGTGAGTGAAATTGTCCGTCTCAGATCTACATCCGCCCCAGATCTACATCCACCCCAGATCTACATCCGCCCCAGATCTACATCCGCCCCAGATCTAAATCCGTCCTCTATCCGCCCTCTATCCGCCCCAGATCTACATCCGCCCCAGATCTACATCCGCCCCAGATCTACATCCGCCCTAGATCTACATCCGCCCCAGATCCACATCCGCCCCAGATCTACATCCGTCCTAGATCTACATCCGCCCTAGATCTACATCCGCCCCAGATCTACATCCGCCCCAGATCTACATCCGCCCCAGATCTACATCCGCCCCAGATCTACATCCGTCCTCTATCCGCCCTCTATCCGCCCTAGATCTACAACCGCCCTCTATCCGCCCTCTATCCGCCCTAGATCTACAACCGCCCTCTATCCGCCCCAGATCTACACCCGTCCTCTATCCGCCCTAGATCTACACCCGCCCTCTATCCGCCCTGGATCTACACCCGCCCTCTATCCGCCCCAGATCTACACCCGTCCTCTATCCGCCCTAGATCTACACCCGCCCTCTATCCGCCCTGGATCTACACCCGCCCTCTATCCGCCCTAGATCTACACCCGTCCTCTATCCGCCCTCTATCTGCCCCAGATCTACACCCGTCCTCTATCCGCCCTCTATCTGCCCTAGATCTACAACCGCCCTCTATCCGCCCTCTATCCGCCTTAGATCTACACCCGCCCTCTATCCGCCCCAGATCTACACCCGCCCTCTATCCGCCCTAGATCTACACCCGCCCTCTATCCGCCCCAGATCTACATCCAACCCAGATCTACACCCGCCCTCTATCCGCCCTAGATCTACACCCGCCCTCTATCCGCCCCAGATCTACATCCAACCCAGATCTACACCCGCTCTCTATCTATCCGCCCCATCCACCCTCTATCTATCCGCCCCATCCACCCTTTATCTATCCGCCCCAGATCTACATCCGCCTCTATCTATCCGTCCTCAGATCTAAATCCGCCCTTTATCCGCCCTAGATCCATAACCGCCCTCTATCCAATAGCCTCTATCTATCCAAAAACGTGTCTCTATCCACCCTTAATCTAGAATCACAAACTATACCCCAAATCTAGACCAACCTATATCTAGCTACCCTAAATGACCCTTTATCTACATCAGCGCACGCACATTAAAAATCGCCATTCCATCTCAGGTGGTCCGATCCGGCACCAAAGACCTGTTCTACACTGTAGACCAGCATGGCAACAAGGTCCTATCAATCGAAGAGCCGAGCGACATTGACGAATCCGATCCCCAGATGCAGCCGTCAACAGCGGAAACCCTATTCGAACAGGGCGTACTAAAAGCCAACGAATTCGCCCAGAAACCTAGCCAAGTATTTCGAAAAACAATAGGCAATCTTAGCCGTCGACAATCCCGATCCTATTCGATGACCGAGGACGAAGCTTATCGTAGAATATCGGCGGAAAATCGTCCGCCATCGTCTGTGGCATCGTCGGACGAGTTTCAAGCTTCTGGCGGCGGCGGCGGCGGCGGCGCGGCATCCTCAGCGGGACATTCGCACTATAATAATCGAATGCCGATTCCCGAGGAGGAGGACTCGTCGGAGACGTTGGCGGTTGAAGCGGGTGACGGACAGACAGAGAAAAGCGGAAATAAGATAGCACAACCAGATCAGGTAATTATTGTGCAGTTTTGTTTTTATGGACTGACAGAATGTTTGTTGCTATGCGGTTGCTACGGGCAACAAGTTCATGTACAAGCATGATGTACTATGATGGTGGCTTTTTTTATGAACAATTTGTTGCAGTTCAGTACGCATAGAATGGCTTGGGTAACAGTTACCATTAGGACAGCCTTGGTTGCTATGCGGTTGCTATGCACATGTACCCAGTATTATAATTGGAATAACCTTTGTTGCTATGCGGTTACCATGCACATTTACCCAAAATTTATGATTGAAATACCCTTTGTTGCTATGCTGTTACCATGCGCATTTACCAAGCATTTATGATTGAAATAGCCTTTGTTGCTATGCGGTTACTATGCTCATTTACCCAGTATTATGATTGTAATAGTCTTTGTTGCTATGCGGTTACTATGCCCATGTACCCAGCATTTATGATTGGATTAGCCTTTGTTGCTATGCGGTTACTATGCATTGCACATGTACCTAGTATTTTTTTATTTAATAACCTTAGTTGCTATCTGGAAAGTACAATTATTGTAAATTATGGTTAGAAACTACAAGATTACCAATAAACAAGTTTAATTTTGTAAAAACCCTCGCCCCCAGGTGAAAATCACCGTTTCCGAATGGCCCCCAATCGACCCGGAAGCCTCTTCTCACGCGGCCATCGCCGAAGTTGCTCCACCGGACGCAGATCTGCTAGAAAGCCTGAGCGTACTTCGGCCAGCAACAGAACCAGCCAGACCTATCCTTGAAGTCTCCGATGAACAGGCGCCTAAGAAGAAGGCTCCTTGTTGCCGAGCTCTGCTGCACCTGGTCGAACTGGTGTGCGAAAAATTGGATTATCAAACGGCGGATTATCGCAACATCAAGGAGCAGATGATGGCCAGCCAGTTGGAAGCCAAGGCTGATCGTCTTGCGGAAGCGGAGCCTCTGCTTCACGACGATATCGACTCGGCCGCCTCGGGTCGTCAGGTGAAACTGCGTATTCGAAACTTCCCCGAGGAGTTGATTTCTCCAAGCGGTCGGGATGGAGCTCGCGAATTGGAAACTGTGCAACCGCTGCCACCTACGGAGGGCTGGTCGCAGGCTCTGTCCAGGTTGGCTCTGCTGTTGCAGTACCTGGTGTTGAGTAGGTTGACGCCTATCTGTTACATTGCCATGGTAACGTACTATCTGGTGAAGTTTACCCTGTTCGCGCTGTACTATCCGTTGGTTGTGTTTCTATGGGGCATGATGTCATCGCCTTATCCCACGAAACGATTCTGGTTCGCCTCGATGACCTACACTATGTTTCTAATATTGTTCAAATATTCGTTGACTTTCTCGCCAATTAGTAAGTTATTATTAAATAGCGAAGATTTATTCGCTAAATGGTTGTCGTTTGAAGCTAAAGCGTCCGAATCTACCCCGGTTGCTGAGCTGTGCCTTCTGGCTTTGCTGTTTGTTCAGCGTAGCAACTTGAAGCGCTACGGACTGTGGAATATATCTAGGCGAAATTTGCAACCAGGAAATGGTCAGTACTTTTGTTGCCTATGGTTACCAGTGGCTGTGTGAATGGGGGCGGATTTCTAATCTAGCTTGTAGTCAGGGGTGGCTGTGTGAATAAGGGCGGATTTCTAATCTAGCTTGTAGTCAGGGGTGGCTGTGTGAATGGGGGCGGATTTCTAATCTAGCTTGTAGTCAGGGGTGGCTGTGTGAATGGGGGCGGATTTCTAATCTAGCTTGTAGTCAGGGGTGGCTGTGTGAATGGGGGCGGATTTCTAATCTAGCTTGTAGTCAGGGGTGGCTGTGTGAATGTGGGTGGATTGCTAATCTAGCTTGCAGTCACCGGTGGCTGTGTGAATGTGGGTGGATTGCTAATCTAGCTTGCAGTCACGGGTGGCTGTGTAAATGTGGGTGGATTGCTAATCTAGCTTGTAGTCACGGGTGGCTGTGTGAATGTGGGTGGATTGCTAATCTAGCTTGCAGTCACAGATATCTATGTGAATCGGAACTAATGACGCCTTATTAAGCACTAATAAAAAATCAGCTAAATTTCACGTTCTTTCACACAATTTAGAAGCCAACCAATCAGCTGACAGTGAAACCGCCATGAACGCGGAGGAGCCGTCGAGTTCATCAGCAACAGCAGCCGTCGCAGCTCCGGAAGCCAGCGTCGTTCGCAAGCGGAAAACTGCCAGCTCTCAACTGGACGCTAAGGCCGTGGATCCGTGTGGTGACGCGCCTTCCGCTGCTGCTGGTGATCAGGCGAATGTAAGTTCAAATTCCCAGGCCTGAAACCTTAAGAATTTAAAGGCAATGATCTTAAATCTTTAAAAGACAAAAAATTATACGAAAGTTGTATTTATATTAAAGGCTATAATCCAAAAGTAAGGCTAAGACTTCAGGACTCTGATCCAATGATTGTGAGTGAGACCTCAGGACTCTGATCCAATGAGTGAGAGTGAGACTTCAGGACTCTGATCCCATGATTGTGAGTGAGACTTCAGGACTCTGATACAATGATTGTGAGTGAGACTTCAGGACTCTGATCCAATGAGTGAGAGTGAGACTTCAGGACTCTGATTTAATGATTGTGAGTGAGACTTCAGGACTCTGATCCAATGATTGTGAGTGAGACTTCAGGACTCTGATCCAATGAGTGAGAGTGAGACTTCAGGACTCTGATCCAATGATTGTGAGTGAGACTTCAGGACTCTGATACAATGATTGTGAGTGAGACTTCAGGACTCTAATACAATGAGTGAGAGTGAGACTTCAGGACTCTGATCCCATGAGTGAGAGTGAGACTTCAGGACTCTGATCCAATGAGTGAGAGTGAGACTTCAGGACTCTGATACAATGATTGTGAGTGAGACTTCAGGACTCTGATTTAATGATTGTGAGTGAGACTTCAGGACTCTGATCCAATGAGTGAGAGTGAGACTTCAGGACTCTGATCCAATGATTGTGAGTAAGACTTCAGGACTCTGATACAATGATTGTGAGTGAGACTTCAGGACTCTGATCCCATGATTGTGAGTGAGACTTCAGGACTCTGATACAATGATTGTGAGTGAGACTTCAGGACTCTGATCCAATGAGTGAGAGTGAGACTTCAGGACTCTAATCCCATGAGTGAGAGTGAGACTTCAGGACGCTGATCGAGTGATAGTGAGACTTCAGGACTCTGATCCAATGATTGTGAGTGAGACTTCAAGACTCTAATCCCATGAGTGAGAGTGAGACTTCAGGACGCTGATCGAGTGATAGTGAGACTTCAGGACTCTGATCCAATGATTGTGAGTGAGACTTCAGGACTCTGATCCAATGAGTGAGAGTGAGACTTCAGGACTCTAATCCCATGAGTGAGAGTGAGACTTCAGGACGCTGATCGAGTGATAGTGAGACTTCAGGACTCTGATCCAATGATTGTGAGTGAGACTTCAAGACTCTAATCCCATGAGTGAGAGTGAGACTTCAGGACGCTGATCGAGTGATAGTGAGACTTCAGGACTCTGATCCAATGATTGTGAGTGAGACTTCAAGACTTTAGTTATTAAGCACTATTACCATTAGCACAGCAATTATTATAAAGTAATAAATTTTGTAGGATATTTTCAATTGCCTATTATTTTCACTTATTATGTACAGTAACTTTTGATTTTGAAATGCATTCATGCTATAAATTTTCGTTTATAAGCTAGTGACTGCACTTGCTTCCTTACCAAGTTGTTAGGCCTGTAATTCATGTAACAAAAATAACTTTATGTTGTAGAGGCCTAGTTGGTGAATGCGGGTTTGGAATCTATGTAGTGTTATTGCGTGTTTGTGCATTTATTAAAGCCTTCATTTTTGATGCTAGACCTTCAGGTAATATAAGGGCTCTAGTTTTAGCTATAAGTGAGATGATAAATCAAAGTATAGGTTACAGAGGGATTTAGTGCTGAACTTTGCATTAAAGATGGAAGAGGTGATAAAGTAGACTGAGAGATGATAGACAGTAGACTGAGAGATAATAGACAGTAGACTGAGAGATAATAGACAGTAGACTGAGAGATGATAGGCAGTAGACTGACAGATGATAGGCAGTAGACTGAGAGATGATAGGCAGTAGACTGAGAGATGATAGACAGTAGACTGAGAGATAATAGACAGTAGACTGAGAGATGATAGACAGTAGACTGAGAGATGATAGACAGTAGACTGAGAGATGATAGGCAGTAGACTGAGAGATGATAGACAGTAGACTGAGAGATGATAGACAGTAGGCTGAGAGATGATAGACAGTAGACTGAGAGATGATAGACAGTAGACTGAGAGATGATAGACAGTAGACTGAGAGATGATAGACAGTAGACTGAGAGATGATAGACAATAGACTGAGAGATGATAGACAGTAGACTGAGAGATGATAGACAGTAGACTGAGAGATGATAGACAGTAGGCTGAGAGATGATAGACAGTAGACTGAGAGATGATAGACAATAGACTGAGAGATGATAGACAGTAGACTGAGAGATGATAGACAGTAGACTGAGAGATGATAGACAATAGACTGAGAGATGATAGACAATAGACTGAGAGATGATGGACAATAGACTGAGAGATGATAGACAGTAGACTGAGAGATGATAGACAGTAGACTGAGAGATGATAGAAAGTAGACTCATAAGATGATAGACAATAGACTGAGAGATGATAGACAGTAGACTGAGAGATGATGGACAATAGACTGAGAGATGATGGACAGACTGAGAGATGATAGACAGTAGACTGAGAGATGATGGATAGTAGACTGAGAAATGATAGACAGTAGACTGAGAGATGATAGAAAGTAGACTCATAAGATGATAGACAATAGACTGAGAGATGATAGACAGTAGACTGAGAGATGATGGACAATAGACTGAGAGATGATGGACAGACTGAGAGATGATAGACAGTAGGCTGAGAGATGATAGACAGTAGACTGAGAGATGATAGACAGTAGACTGAGAGATGATAGACAATAGACTGAGAGATGATAGACAATAGACTGAGAGATGATGGACAATAGACTGAGAGATGATAGACAGTAGACTGAGAGATGATAGACAGTAGACTGAGAAATGATAGACAATAGACTGAGAGATGATAGACAGTAGACTGAGAGATGATAGACAATAGACTGAGAGATGATAGACAATAGACTGAGAGATGATGGACAATAGACTGAGAGATGATAGACAGTAGACTGAGAGATGATAGACAGTAGACTGAGAGATGATAGACAATAGACTGAGAGATGATAGACAATAGACTGAGAGATGATGGACAATAGACTGAGAGATGATAGACAGTAGACTGAGAGATGATAGACAGTAGACTGAGAAATGATAGACAATAGACTGAGAGATGATAGACAATAGACTGAGAGATGATAGACAATAGACTGAGAGATGATGGACAATAGACTGAGAGATGATAGACAGTAGACTGAGAGATGATAGACAGTAGACTGAGAAATGATAGACAATAGACTGAGAGATGATAGACAATAGACTGAGAAATGATAGACAATAGACTGAGAGATGATAGAAAGTAGACTCATAAGATGATAGACAATAGACTGAGAGATGATAGAAAGTAGACTCATAAGATGATAGACAATAGACTGAGAGATGATGGACAATAGACTGAGAGATGATGGATAGTAGACTGAGAAATGATAGACAGTAGACTGAGAGATGATAGAAAGTAGACTCATAAGATGATAGACAATAGACTGAGAGATAATAGACAGTAGACTGAGAGATGATGGACAATAGACTGAGAGATGATGGATAGTAGACTGAGAAATGATAGACAGTAGACTGAGAGATGATGGACAGTAGACTGAGAAATGATAGACAGTAGACTGAGAGATGATGGACAGTAGACTGAGAAATAGTTGAGGGTAGACTGAAATATAACATTCATTCATTGCACTAGGTTTCCTGCTTTCACTCTCAGAAATGTTAAAAACTACATTTAGCTTTTGACCCGTTGACCAGGTTGACCCAGTCGCTGACGCTTCAACGTTCCCGAAACCTGCCGACGCATCGACTGGTGCAGCGTCCACCAGCACAGCGCCGAACTCCTTCCTATGGAACTGCCTGACTCTGCATCCCTTTAGAGAATTCTACAAGAAAGTCGCCGTTGGTAGCGTCTCGGTGAAGGTGGACCTCTATTCGTCCATGTTCGCCTTTGAATTCCTGTCGCTGTTGATCATCTTCTTTGGCTACACTAGCGGCTTTGCCGACTCCGGCACGAGCGACGATGTCAACATCTTGACTTACTTCTCCAAGGAGGAGGCGAGTTTCCGAGGGGGGAGGGACTGTTACTCGGTCTAATCTGCGCCTCTTGCTTCTGTACGGGTCTGTCTGTCTGTCTATGCCTGTATGTCGGTCTGTCTGTTTGACTGCCTGTCTGTCTGTCTGTCTGTCTGTCTGTCTGTCTGTCTGTCTGTCTGTCTGTCTGTCTGTCTGTCTATCTGTCTGCCTGTCTGTCTTTCTAACTACCTGTCTATCTGTCTGTCTGTCTTGTCTGTCAGTCACCTGTCTGTTGAAATGATTTATATTTCTCTATTTTTCCTTTCGCGTCCGTCTGCGACATTTTCTTCTTATCTAAAGTTACTACTGACAGTAGTAGGCTTATAAAAGTTAAATTTAAAGGTTTTTATACTGTTGGCATTCTAGATTCCGTTGACGCTAACGCTGACACTGTTCGTACAATTCTTTCTGATGCTGCTGGACAGAGGCTTGTTTTTAACTAAGTCCAGATCCGGAAAGTATTTCTTCCACATTCTGCACGTCATCTTGCTGCACGTCTATTTGAAATTCGTCCTGCCAGCCATGTCTTCGTGAGTTTCATTGCCATTTCTAGCTAACTAACCTCATATAGAATCCCTAAAAAAGTTCCCAGATCCTGTTGATGTCGGTTAGACCTTCAGTCACAGCCAGCCTCCCAGATCCTCGTGATGTCATTTGGACCTCCAACCAGCGTCCCAGATCCTCATGATGTTGTTTTGGGCCTCCAGCCAGCCTCCCAGATCCTCATGATGTTGTTTTGGGCCTCCGACCAGCCTCCCAGATCCTCATGATGTTGGTTAGGGCCTCCAGCCAGCCTCCCAGATCCTCATGATGTTGATTTGGGCCTCCAGCCAGCCTTCCAGATCCTCATGATGTTGTTTTGGGCCTCCAGCAAGCCTCCCAGATCCTCATGATGTCGTTTGGACCTCCAGCCAGCCTCCCAGATCCTCATGATGTCGGATTCATCTCTAACCGCGCCCTGAATTCCCAGACCCGAGTACATCTCCGAGAGCCTAGTCATCAAGCTATTCTACGCCTCCAAGTGCATCTACTTCGCCCTGTCGGCCAGTCAAATCCTATCTGGCTATCCGTCCAGGGTACTCGGCAATTTCCTATGCAAAGGTCACAACTATTTGAATCTGTTCTCATTCAAACTCTACATGCTGGTACCGTTTCTGTTTGAATTGCGCTCTATCATGGACTGGATGCTGAGTAATACGGCTCTGAGCGTGTCGCACTGGCTGCTGATGGAGGACATGCACAGCCTCATATTCGTGTCCAAGTGCTGGCGCCGCGCTGAAATCGCCTATCCTACTGAACGAGCAAAAAATCGTCCGCCCTGCTACAAGTATTGCCCCGGAGTTTGGCTTATTATACTTATTGTGGCCTGTATTTGGGCGCCGCTGCTATGGTTCTCCGTTATGAGCAGCGTTTTCTTAGAAACTAACGCCGTTACTTCATGCACGTCGGAACTTTCACTGTCGGCTTATACACCTTTGTACACGCTGAAGACTACTACTGTACTGCCGTTTTCTCCTAGCGAGACCGAGGCTGTCAGGGTCTGCTTTTCTGGCGGCAGCAACTCGTCGGTTGGTGGCTCGGTTTTTTATTGGGCGGATTGAGATTAGGGAGAGGGCGGATTAAAATTGGGGAGAGGGCGGATTAAGATTGGGGAGAGGGCGGATTAAAATTGGGGAGAGGGCGGATTAAGATTGGGGAGGGGGCGGATTGAGATTAGGGAGAGGGCGGATTAAAATTGGGGAGAGGGCGGATTAAGATTGGGGAGAGGGCGGATTAAAATTGGGGAGAGGGCGGATTAAGATTGGGGAGGGGGCGGATTGAGATTAGGGAGAGGGCGGATTGAGATTAAGGTGAGGGCGGATTGACATCAGGTAGAGGGCGGATTGACATTAGGGAGAGAACGGATTGACATCAGATAGAGGGCGGATTGACATTAGGGAGAGAACAGATTGACATCAGGTAGAGGGCGGATTGAGATTAAGGAGAGGGCGGATTAAGATTAGAGAGAGGGCGGATTGAGATTAGGGACAGGGCGGATTTTTATTTGGGAGAGGGCGGATTGACATTAGAGAGAGAGCGGATTGACATTAGGGAGAGGGCGGATTGAGATTAGGGAGAGAGCGGATTGAGATGAAGGAGATCGCGGATTGAGACAGGCAAAAGCGGATTGATTTTTATGTACCAACCTGACTGACCTTCGGACCTACTTTCGCCCCAGTCGTACGCTAAGCGCATCAACTCCCTGCTGAGCTCCACAACGGCCTACACTGTGCAGTTTAAGGGCATGTCCAGCGTACTGTGGACAATCACACCGCCAGCTAGGGCCGCTCTAACCGAAGAGCTGGCCGGCAATGCCACGGTGCCGTTGACTTTCCGACTGGAGTGTCTCCGCGAGAAGGACGCCGGCGTGTCTAAGAAAACCGATTTCACTGAGTACCTGGCTCAGGGCAGCGACATGCGAACCGAGCTGCTGCACGTGAGCTTCGACTGCGAGCTTAAAATTTTTGTTGAATTCACTTCCACTGATTTCACCTTGAATTTAATTTTTAATTTGACCTTGAGTTGACCCCTAATTTGACCTTGATTTCACCCCTAATTTGACCTTCAAATAACCCCTCATTTGATTTTGAATTCACCTCTAATTTGACCTTCAAAAAACCCCTTATTTGACCTTGAATTCACCCCTAGTTTGACCTTCAAATGACCCCTTATTTGACCTTGAATTCACTTATAATTTGACCTTCAAATGACCCCTTATTTGACCTTGAATTTGCCCCTAATTTGACCTTCAAATGACCCCTTATTTGACCTTGAATTCACCCCTAATTTGACCTTCAAATGACCCCTAATTTCACTATTGATTCGTCCCTAAATTTACCTATCCATTTTGACCATCATATTTGCAAACAAATTCAACTTCAACTCTGAACCGCAGGTGCTGCAAAACTCTACGGCCAGCCCGTGGGTGATATTCCGCAGCATTGGCTCCCGTTTCCTACTCCTACGAGGCGATTCCTCGGAGATATCGAAGCTGACCGGCCTGCCGCCGGAGGCTGAGAAGCTACGGACGCCAATCAGCCTTCAGGCCAAGCTGAACGCATCCGGCCAAGCCTCGGACATATCCTGGTGGCAACTAAGCGACTTGTACAGCGGCGACTACCTGTGCCCCGGCAACTATTCGAATCCGCCGGCTGAAGGCGAGGCTCACAACTCGCTCCGTCTGGTGCTGCTATCGCAACGGGCCAGATCGGAGAATCGGCTGATTCAAGCCATCCAAAAAGTCGGCATGTACGGCATTCTGTCAGTGTTTTTGATCTCCATCGCTAGGATTCTTCGGTCGGGCATTGTCCCCGTGCATTATCTGGTTGCCTACGTGGAGATGCCGCATGTTGATCGCATCCTAGCCATTATGAAAGATATCTATCTGGTCCGAGAGACCGGCGATCTGCAACTAGAAGAAGAATTATTCGCCAAACTGTTGTATCTGTTCCGTTCGCCTTCGATGCTGCTGCGCTACAGTCAGACGCCCGAGCACATTCTGGCTCAGTTCTATCGTCCGGTAGATGACGTCAGCGATGGGGATAATCCCGATGGCGATGGGCAACAGGACCCTGCTGCTGTCAGGGCCAAGGCAGATTAACTAAATGAGTGATTGAGCGGGTTTTTGATTGGCTGAGCGGTTTGGTTTTACGGGCTTTCGTTTTTTGCTGCTGCTGGAAATAAATGGGATTTAGAATCTGTTCTCCATCCCCTTCATGTATCCTCTATCCCTTTGTGTCTATTCACTAACCCCTTGAGTCTATTCTCTTTCCCATCGTGTCTATTCTCTACTCCTTTGTGTCTGTTATCTATCCATTTGTGTCTATTCTCTATCAATTTGTGTCTATTCTCTATCCCTTTGTCTATTCTCTATCCCTTTGTCTATTCTCTATCCCTTTGTGTCTATTCTATATCCCTTTGTGTCTATTCTATATCCATTCGTGTCTATTCTCTATCCCTTTGTGTCTATTCTCTATCCCTTTGTGTCTATTCTCTATCCCTTTGTGTCTATTCTCTATCAATTTGTGTCTATTCTCTATCCCTTTGTCTATTCTCTATCCCTTTGTCTATTCTCTATCCCTTTGTGTCTATTCTATATCCCTTTGTGTCTATTCTATATCCCTTTGTGTCTATTCTATATCCATTCGTGTCTATTCTCTATCAATTTGTGTCTATTCTCTATCCCTTTGTGTCTATTCTCTATCCCTTTGTGTCTATTCTCTATCCCTACGTGTCTATTCTATATCCCTTTGTGTCTATTCTATATCCATTCGTGTATATTCTCTATCCCTTTGTGTGTATTCTCTATCCCTTTGTGTCTATTCTCTATCCCTACGTGTCTATTCTCTATCCATTTGTGTCTATTCTCTATCCCTTAGCGTCTATTATCTATCCATTCATGTCTATTCTCTATCCATTCATGTCTATTCTCTATCCATTCATGTCTATTCTCTATCCATTCATGTCTATTCTCTATCCATTCATGTCTATTCTCTATCCATTCATGTCTATTCTTTATCCATTCATGTCTATTCTCTATCCATTCATGTCTATTCTCTATCCATTCATGTCTATTCTGTATCCCTTTGTGTCTATTCTTTATCCCTAAATGTCTCAATATCCCTACTTCTCCATCACTTTCTATCATATCCCAGCCATGCTTAAATCAATCATTCTATTGAATTTTAAATGAACTCAACTAATGAAATCACATTATCTATTTTTTGTGCAAGCTTTTAAGATGGCAAGGTCTTGTATTTTGTACAAAAATTATTTATTCAGCGCTAGCAGCCGTTTCAGGTCAAAACTCGATTTTCACCTCTTGATTTATTGCTACTCAATTAATGCATTAGTAATATATATACGATTTTTATGGTAGAATTCAAACCGATACTCACAATGCTTTGCAATTGTATTTAACTGAATTAACAAAGTTAGTCACACAGCACGTGTCTACTAATATACTTTGTACACAGTGCTTAAGCTCTGACCCTGTGGATTCAACTCAGTATTTTGTTTAAACTCTCAACTATAATAAATAATGGACTCAAAATTTATTACGTTTTGTTTATTATTTTCCTTGTCAATATAAAATCGTGGACTTTTAATAGATGCGTTGCTATAATATAATATTTTTGTCTGCGCGCAAACTCATATCGAAAGCATCATTGCATTCAATAAATAGCAAAATTTGTTTGTCAAATGTACCGAAAACTGGGTGCAATAAAAGCTCATTTTGACTGGTTCCTTCGTTGATTTTAATTATTTGAGGACATTTATTTTTAATTTGTCAGTTAGTCATGCACTAGATGTAGCAATGCCAGCCTCCCAGATCCTTATGATGTCGGTTTGGACCTCCAACCAGCCTCCCATATCCTCATGATGGTTGCTTTGACCTCCAACCAGCCTCCCAGATCCTCATGATGTCAGTTAGACCTCCAGCCAGCCTCCCAGATCCTCATGATGTCAGTTAGACCTCCAGCCAGCCTCCCAGATCCTCATGATGTCAGTTAGACCTCCAGCCAGCCTCCCAGATCCTCATGATGTCAGTTAGACCTCCAGCCAGCCTCCCAGATCCTCATGATGTCAGTTAGACCTCCAGCCAGCCTCCCAGATCCTCATGATGTCAGTTAGACCTCCAGCCAGCCTCCCATATCCTCATGATGGTTGCTTTGACCTCCAGCCAGCCTCCCATATCCTCATGATGGTTGCTTTGACCTCCAACCAGCCTCCCATATCCTCATGATGGTTGCTTTGACCTCCAGCCAGCCTCCCATATCCTCATGATGGTTGCTTTGACCTCCAGCCAGCCTCCCAGATCCTCATGATGTTGATTAGTTGTCCAGATTCTCAGCATTTTATAGCTAAAAGCATTTTTTGTTGCAAAATTGTATCTCCTATTACATTATTAATTAATTTCAGCTATCATTAGGTGCCAAAACTTTAGTTAAACCATTTGTTTTTCTGAACAGTCGTTAAAGAAGCTCGCATGCGATTATGAGCAGCTCACTACCAGTTGGTGCGAACACGCAGCACCAGGTGGACAGTGTGTACGTCACATCCGTGTACTCCTTTCTGGAGAGGCTGGTTATCAATGCAGCCTCGCGTCTTCGAGTAGAGAGCGACTCGGATGATACGTCTGAGAGAGCTGAGGTTTGTTACAGAGGATGGGATAAAAACGGCTGGGAATACAGATGATGGGATAAAACATGGGGGAATACAGAGGATGGGATTAAACACGGTGAGGAATACAGAGGATGGGTTAAAACACGGTGGGGAATACAGAGGATGGGATAAAACATGGGGGAATACAGAGGATGGAATAAAACACGGTGGAGAACATAGAGGATGGGATAAAACACGGTGGGGAATACAGAGGATGGGATAAAACATGGGAGATACAGAGGATGGG
The DNA here is from genome assembly GCA_950096795.1 of Macrostomum cliftonense. Classification (NCBI taxonomy): domain Eukaryota; kingdom Metazoa; phylum Platyhelminthes; family Macrostomidae; genus Macrostomum; species Macrostomum cliftonense. The sequence goes on along the minus strand of CATNEM010000121.1, from coordinate 134,564 downwards.
ATAAAAAACGATGGGGAATACAGAGGATGGAATAAAACACGGTGGGAAATACAGGGATGGGATAAAACATGGGGGAATACAGAGGATGGGATAAAACACGGTGGGGAATAAAGAGGATGGGATAAAACACGATGGGGAATACAGAGGATGGGATAAAACATGGGGGCAATGCAGAGGATGGGATAAAGCACGGCTGGGAATACAGATGATGGGATAAAAAACGGTGGGGAATACAGAGGATGGAATAAAACACGGTGGGAAATACAGGGATGGGATAAAACATGGGGGAATACAGAGGATGGGATAAAACACGGTAGGAAATGCAGAGGATGAGATAAAACACGGTGGGGAATACAGAGGAAGGGATAAAGCACGGTGGGGAATACAGAAGATGGGATAAAACACGGTGGGGAATACAGATGATGGGATAAAACACGGTGGGGAATACAGGGGATGGGATAAAACACGGTGGGGAATACAGAGGATGGGATAAAACACGGTAGGAAATGCAGAGGATGAGATAAAACACGGTGGGGAATACAGATGATGGGATAAAACACGGTGGGGAATACAGAGGGTGGGATAACACACGGTAGGAAATGCAGAGGATGAGATAAAACACGGTGGGGAATACAGAGGAAGGGATAAAGCACGGTGGGTAATACAGAAGATGGGATAAAACACGGTGGGGAATACAGATGATGGGATAAAACACGGTGGGGAATACAGGGGATGGGATAAAACACGGTGGGGAATACAGTGGATGGGATAAAACACGGTGGGGAATACAGAGGATGGGATAAAACACGGTAGGAAATGCAGAGGATGAGATTAAACACGGTGGGGAATACAGAGGAAGGGATAAAGCACGGTGGGGAATACAGAGGATGGGATAAAACACGGTGGGGAATACAGATGATGGGATAAAACACGGTGGGGAATACAGGGGATGGGATAAAACACGGTGGGGAATACAGTGGATGGGATAAAACACGGTGGGGAATACAGAGGATGGGATAAAACACGGTGGGGAATACAGGGGATGGGATAAAACACGGTGGGGAATACAGTGGATGGGTTAAAACACGGTGGGGAATACAGGGGATGGGATAAAACACGGTGGGGAATACAGTGGATGGGATAAAACACGGGGGAAATTCACAGTATAGGATAAAACACGGTGGAGAATACAGAGGATGGAATAAAACTCGATGGGGAATACAGATATTGTGATAAAACACGATTGTAAATGCTGGGATAAAACACGGTGGGGAATGCAGAGGATGTGATAAAACACGATGTTGAATACAGATGTTGGGATAAAACACGGTGGGGAATTCAGAGGATGGGATAAAACACGGTGGGGAATACACAAGAGGGAAAAAAACACAGATATCTGGGATCACGGTACTGACTTTGTTATCACCCGGCATTTTCCAGTTCCATCGGCAGTTGGTTGACACCTGGCTTGTAGCGCACAGCCAATCGAAAGCGCGGCAACCTCGTCACCTGTCCGAGTCTCAATCAAAATATCTTGTCAATCATTTGAAATCCGCCTCGAAGCAGGAAGCCAAACTGTTTACGGAGTCGGTTGGAGGCGAATCGTGCGATAATTTGATGGGGTTGCGCAAGAGACGAGAGGCCGCATGCAGAGACCGGCTTCGTTTGATGGACGAGGCTGCCGAGGCGGCGAAAAGTTTAGAAAAGGTATGTTTTATACCTTTGCTATTGTGTTTGGTTTTACACTGATTTGTGTTAACATAGCTAGCAAATCGGCGAGGGTTACAGACACATCAGGGAGGGTGTTACAGACACATCAGGGAGGGTGTTACAGACACATCAGGGAGGGTGTTACAGACACATCAAGGAGGGTGTTACAGACACATCAGGGAGGGTGTTACAGACACATCAGGGAGGGTGTTACAGACACATCAGGGAGGGTTACAGACACATCAGGGAGGGTGTTACAGACACATCAGGGAGAGTTACAGACACATCAGGGAGGGTGTTACAGACACATCAGGGAAGGTTACAGACACATCAGGGAGGGTGTTACAGACACATCAGGGAAGGTTACAGACACATCAGGGAAGGTTACAGACACATCAGGGAGGGTTACAGACACATCAGGGAGGGTGTTACAGACACATCAGGGAGGGTTACAGACACATCAGGGAGGGTGTTACAGACACATCAGGGAAGGTTACAGACACATCAGGGAAGGTTACAGACACATCAGGGAGGGTTACAGACACATCAGGGAGGGTGTTACAGACACATCAGGGAGGGTTACAGACACATCAGGGAGGGTTACAGACACATCAGGGAAGGTTACAGACACATCAGGGAGGGTTACAGACACATCAGGGAGGGTGTTACAGACACATCAGGGAAGGTTACAGACACATCAGGGAGGGTGTTACAGACACATCAGGGAAGGTTACAGACACATCAGGGAAGGTTACAGACACATCAGGGAGGGTTACAGACACATCAGGGAGGGTGTTACAGACACATCAGGGAGGGTTACAGACACATCAGGGAGGGTGTTACAGACACATCAGGGAAGGTTACAGACACATCAGGGAAGGTTACAGACACATCAGGGAAGGTTACAGACACATCAGGGAGGGTTACAGACACATCAGGGAGGGTGTTACAGACACATCAGGGAGGGTTACAGACACATCAGGGAGGGTTACAGACACATCAGGGAAGGTTACAGACACATCAGGGAGGGTTACAGACACATCAGGGAGGGTGTTACAGACACATCAGGGAAGGTTACAGACACATCAGGGAGGGTTACAGACACATCAGGGAGGGTGTTACAGACACATCAGGGAAGGTTACAGACACATCAGGGAGGGTGTTACAGACACATCAGGGAAGGTTACAGACACATCAGGGAAGGTTACAGACACATCAGGGAGGGTTACAGACACATCAGGGAGGGTGTTACAGACACATCAGGGAGGGTTACAGACACATCAGGGAGGGTGTTACAGACACATCAGGGAAGGTTACAGACACATCAGGGAAGGTTACAGACACATCAGGGAAGGTTACAGACACATCAGGGAGGGTTACAGACACATCAGGGAGGGTGTTACAGACACATCAGGGAGGGTTACAGACACATCAGGGAGGGTTACAGACACATCAGGGAAGGTTACAGACACATCAGGGAGGGTTACAGACACATCAGGGAGGGTGTTACAGACACATCAGGGAAGGTTACAGACACATCAGGAAGGGTGTTACAGACACATCAGGAAGGGTGTTACAGACACATCAGGAAGGGTGTTACAGACACATCAGGGAGGGTTACAGACACATCAAGGAGGGTGTTACAGACACATCAGGGAGGGTGTTACAGACACATCAGGGAGGGTTACAGACACATCAAGGAGGGTGTTACAGACACATCAGGGAGGGTGTTACAGACACATCAGGGAGGGTGTTACAGACACATCAGGGAGGGTTACAAACACATCAAGGAGGGTGTTACAGACACATCAGGGAGGGTGTTACAGACACATCAAAGAGGATTACAGACACATCAAGGAGGGTGTTACAGACACATCAGGGAAGGTTACAGACACATCAGGGAAGGTTACAGACACATCAGGGAAGGTTACAGACACATCAGGAAGGGTGTTACAGACACATCAGGAAGGGTGTTACAGACACATCAGGGAGGGTTACAAACACATCAGGGAGGGTGTTACAGACACATCAGGGAGGGTGTTACAGACACATCAGGGAGGGTGTTACAGACACATCAGGGAGGGTTACAAACACATCAGGGAGGGTGTTACAGACACATCAGGGAGGGTGTTACAGACACATCAGGGAGGGTTACAGACACATCAGGGAGGGTGTTACAGACACATCAGGGAGGGTTACAGACACATCAAGGAGGGTGTTACAGACACATCAGGGAGGGTTACAGACACATCAAGGAGGGTGTTACAGACACATCAGGGAGGGTGTTACAGACACATCAGGGAGGGTGTTACAGACACATCAGGAAGGGTGTTACAGACACATCAGGATGGTTACGGACACATCAAGGAGGGTTACAGACACATCAGGATGGTTACGGACACATCAGGGAGGAAGTTACAGACACATCAGGGAACGTGTTACAGACACTAGGGAGGGTTACAGTCACATCAGTGAGGGTGTTACAGACACATCAGGGAGGGTTACAGACACACAAAGCCAACAGCAGTGATTCATTCCTCTCCCTGGTTAGGCTGTCTCCCACCTAACCGGGTCACTCCTGGAGCTCGTACCCGATGACCAAGCCGCCGACAGCTCGTCCTCCTCCGATCCTTGCTCGCCTGACGCCGCAACCTTGCGCGAATCCGAGCGCTTGCGCTCCCATTGCGTCACTCTGTTAGCCAAGCTGCGCCTTGACACCAGCCAGTTGCGACAAGCTGCGTACAATGCTGACAAGTTGAGACGGCTGCGGGACGTGCGGTAAGTTTGGGCTAGTCTTTGTTCTTAAATTTACTATCGTTTGAAAAGCTGCTTTTGTTACGAAATCCTGTTTTACTTCAAGAGTAGTCTTTGCTCTAGGATTAAAGTTAGGTTAGCGAAGTCTTTGTTCTTGTATCGTGGTTTTGTTAGCGAAGTCTTTGTTCTTGTATCATGGTTTGGTTAGCCAAGTCTTTGTTCCAATATTGCCGATTTTATGAAGACTAATTTAAAGTTTTGCATAATTTATACTCTCAAAAAGTCTTTGTTTTATTTTTTTTCGCAAGTAGCATCGCCTTTAAAATGCATCCCAAACTCCATGATTAATAATTGCGTTGGGGGAAAGTCTTCGATTCAATAGAACGCTATCAATGCAATTTGACTCACTTTAAAAACATTGTATTTTTGCAGCTCGCGTCTCAACTCGGAGCGTTCGGATTTGCTGTCAGAAATTGACAAACTGCGTGAGTTGTCGCTGCGCTACCAGGCGGCTGAAGCGCAGCCGGAGTACCGCAGGTTGATGGCCGCTCAGACTGAGCTGCGCAAGTCTGTCCGGCTGCTCAAATACAGCCTTGGTTATGAGACTCGGGATGCTTAGTGACTTGGCTGCTGACTGTCTGTCTGTCTGTCTTTCTGTCTCTGTCTGTCTGTCTGTCTGCCTGTCTGTCTGTCTGTCTCTGTCTTCCTGTCTGTCTGTCTGTCTGCCTGTCTTTCTGTCTCTGTCTGTCTGTCTGCCTGTCTATTTGTTTGCCTGTCTGTCTGTCTGTCTGTCTGTCTCTTGTCTTTCTGTCTGTCTGTCTGTCTGTCTGTCTGCCTGTCTGTCTGTCTGTCTGCCTGTCTGTCTGTCTGTCTCTGTCTGTCTGTCTGTCTCTGTCTGTCTGTCTGCCTGTCTGTCTATCTGTCTGCCTGTCTTTCTGTCTCTGTCTGTCTGTCTGTCTCTGTCTGTCTGTCTGCCTGTGTTTCTAAGTAATGAATTTAATTCTTTAGTGTCTTTTGTATTGATTGTCGTCAAAAATTGTTATGCTATCGTAAATTACATGATAACTACAAAAATTTTGTGTTTCTTATTAACGGCATTTGTTGTTTAAAATATAATACACTCCCTTTCTTAGGCAGCATTTAGCCAACTTGCTACTGTAAGTAGCACATTCGGAACAAGACATTATTTTATAGGTGTGTTTTAACTTAATGTTTAGTGACTAAATATACAAAATATAGTGCTTGCATTGAAGGTGCTATTGTTCTGATTAAGCTATATATATATAATATTTGTTTTAATACAAAATCGCAACGTGTATTGGCCGGTATTTTTAACTGCTGTTATTTTACTGGCTTAGCGGGGTAGACTAAAGCGCTATTGAATTCTTCGTAGCTAATAAAAGCTTCTGTATTTATCTGCTTTTTCAATTAGCTTGTAAAACTGGTGCATTGACTTTACTAGCGACTGACTCAGCCTCTCTGGGCAGTCATTTTCTGTCCCTTCTCTATCTTTTTCTGTCTTCTGTTGGCGGCATTTTACTTACAAGAGGACGTAGTTAAGGCTCACCGAATGTACGCCAATTCTATTGTTCCATATCCATTCGCTTGCTCTGTCCAGATAAAAAGACTTTATTGTCCAGCATTTTTGTCCACGCGTGCTAAACGTGGAAACTAAAAAAATGGATTCGCTGCTCTACCTTCGAAGGCTTGTAACAATATTCGTAGCATTCGGTTGTGTCGTCATACTGTTTAGTTGTCAGTATTTGTACAGATATTCGAATCAATCAGATTTTTTCGCCGAACTCTCTAGCTGCGTTGGCGTGCCGTGTAAGTTCGAATTTCGTTGATTTGCAAAGCAGTACAAAAAGCCTCATTAACTGATGCGACTCAACCGTTATGACAGGCGCTACTGTTGCACTGCACAACGTAGCGGAAGACACAGAACTGCAACTTCAAACTTCAGACAAGCTACTAAGACAACACAACCAGTTCTTAGCCGAAATTAAATCCAGTTCGGCTAAGGCTGCTCGCCAGTTATTAAAAAGTCACAATAAAATTGCATCAACTAAAGCAAAAACTACTCAAGAATTTGATAAGAAGCAAAATCTACTTAAAGAAAGTGCAGCGAATGCTTTAAACGAAATAATGAGGCAGCATAGCGAAGTTTCGTTGCGTTCCATTAAAACTCTGATTGAACTATCAAAAATACACAGCATAGTGGCATCCAGCAACTCAAGAACTTCCCGGGAGCTGTTGAAGAGACAGCGAGAGATTGTGTCTAAAGCAAGCGAAGTTGCGCAGGAGCTGTTGAAGAGGCAGACTGAGATCGCATCCAGTGCGTCAAAAGCTGCGCAGGCACTAGTTAGGAAGCAAAATCAGAGGATGAAATCTGGCGCAGCAAAAGTAGCCAAGAAATCAAAAAAAATCTGCAAACGCAAAAAAGCAAGTTTGAGGAGTCTGACTTCTTCATCTGCGCATTACAAGCCTGTAAGGCCAATGGACACTGTCTTCATAGACTCGCACTTCAACGATCTGAAAGCAATCATTCGACAGCACCGACGTGTGACAAAGTATTGGAACCAGATGGACAAAATGATGAGGCGCAGACGGCCGCTCATCAATACCACATCGTGGCGGCTGCACGCGCCCTCGGGCTACAACTACTCGCGAGCCGACCTGCTCCAGCTGGGTAGCGACGGTCTCGCGGTGCCCAACGTGGCCCACTTTGTGCTGCCGTTCGGCCACTCTGAGCTCAAGTTTCACCACCGGGTGTGCATCCTCAGCTGCGTGTGGATCATGCGGCCTCGCCTGCTGTTCCTGTGGTACGCCAAGACACCTACTGGCTCGCACTGGGAGGCGCTGAAGCGGAACCTCACCGAGTCGGGTCTGTGGGACTCCACAGTCGTGCTCGCTCACCGCGATGTTCCCAGCGATATCTACGGTCTACCAGCGCACAAGCTGGAGCACAAGTCCGACCTGATGCGGCTGGAGGCTGTGATCGAGTTCGGCGGAGCTTACTTCGACTTGGACGTGATCACGCTGAAGTCCCTGCGTCCTCTGCGTCGCTTCGATTTCACTATCGGTCGTGAAATGGTCGATGGACTGTGCAACGGAGTTTTCCTGGCAGCGCCAAACAGCACCTTCTTAGTGCTGTGGCACCTGGCCTACCAGGTATTCGACCAGTACAAGTGGTCGGCACTGTCAGTGCATTTACCGCATTACATGTGCGAGTCAGATGCGTTCTGCCATTTGTGCCACGTTGAAGAGGACAGCATGGACCAGCCGAATTGGGAGCAGCACAAATTGATCTACAAGCAGCAGCGCAAGTGGCCTTGGAGACAGAAGAACTACGTGATGCACCTGTGGTACCGGTTCCATCCGGTGCAGTACAACATGAGCTCCATTCGGACAGTGGACTCCATGCTCGGCGATATGTTTCGCTACGTTCTGTTTGGAAACTCCTCTATAAACGCTAATCGTAGGTTAAGAACCCCCAGTTCTGGTGTCTGACAAATAATTTTTGTTGTATTAAACTGCGTTGGTTTGCGCAGCAAACAATTAACTATTGCTTCGTTAACCAAGGACACCTTAAGTAGAAAGACGGGACACAGCGCGGCAATCGTTTTATTTGCTCCGGAGTGATTGCAAGCCCTATGGTACTTGATGACTAGCTCGTCTAGATCAGCTGATGCTGGAATGACTAGCTGCTTCACACTCGGTTTGCCTTTCCTTGATGGCTTAGTTCTATAGAGCAAACCATTCTCTACTGAAAGCTCACTTAACAGAGCCCAAAACGCCTTTATCTCCCGACTGCAGTCCTGGATGTCCTGTTTGTTCAGTCTAGGTTCGGAACCAGCCACAGTCTTTTTGATTCTTATCAGATCTACATTAGAATCTTGAGCAAGTGAGGCCCAGTTGGCCTCTTCGATTTCTCTATCACCTTCATTCGTCGCCTCGCTTAAATCACTCAGATTATCGGCAGTTTGGATTGCTAGGCTAGTTGCTACAGCTTGATTTGAATCACAGCTACTGCTGTCACTATTTCGCTTTTTGCCTTGCTCATTGCAGCCAAGCCCAGTTGTAACTTGAGCCACCTGGACTTTAGAGCTTTCTATTGGCTCTTGGTTGACTTCAGTAGCTTTGTAATGATTCCCAACTTTTAAACTATCGGTCTGAGATGCCGTACTAACAGGGTGGGCGCGAGCACTCGAGGTCTCTGTGACCCGATTTTCAGCTTTAGCGGGCTCTGAATACTTCGTCACGCAGTTTGGCTGTTCATGACTTTCAATCTGGGTCTGAGTCGAGTTCTCCGTTGTTATTACCTTATTCGAATTGAATTTAACGGTTCTTATGGCGGTACTTGAGCCCTTAAACTTTGCTTGAAACTCTGGGATACGTGAGCACGACGGACAATCGAAGTGATCCGGTCGGAACTTGGGATTTCGGCTCAAAATGTCGGCATTAATGTGGGTCTCGCCTGGCCTGTGTTCCACAGCGAAGTCGAAGTCTGACAAGCGTTCTAATGGCGTCTGCTCTACATTAAATGAGTATGGCTCCAAAACCACAAGCCACTGAGCTAGCATGCCAGTTGCGTGCTTCTTGGAGTGAAGCCACTTTAGCGCTACCGCGTCAGTTCTTACGATGAAAGGTCTGTCTAGGAGGTACGTCCGGAATTGTTCTAGCATTATAATTAAGCCAAGTAGTTCGCGCATGGTTGCGCAGTAGTTCCTTTGCGCACTGTTGAACTTCTTTGAGACAAAAGCTATCACGCGTTCATTGCCGTCCTTTCCCACTTGGGACAGGACTCCACCCACTCCAACGCCTGAGCTGTCACAGTCTAGTACGAAGGAGCCGGCTTGAACTTCTTTGAGGCAAAAGCTATCACGCGTTCATTGCCGTCCTTTCCCACTTGGGACAGGACTCCACCCACTCCAACGCCTGAGCTGTCACAGTCTAGTACGAAGGAGCCGGCTTGAACTTCTTTGAGGCAAAAGCTATCACGCGTTCATTGCCGTCCTTTCCCACTTGGGACAGGACTCCACCCACTCCAACGCCTGAGCTGTCACAGTCTAGTACGAAGGAGCCGGCTTCTGCTCGCATGTCCGGGTTAGCTAAAGTTGGAGGACTACAGAGGCTAGCTTTCAGCTTTTGGAAGGCTTTTTCGTGCTTTTCTTCCCAGATGAATTTCTCTTGCGAGTTGGCTATAGCATACAATGGGGCTGCTAAGATAGAAAACTTTGGCACGAATTTCCGGTAGTAGTTAGCGAAGTTGAGGAAGGACAAAAGTTGCTTTCCTGTCTTTGGTCTACACCAATTCTGAACAGCTTCGGTTTTACTAGGGTCTGTCTCGATTCCGTTTGCTGACACCATAAATCCCAGAAATCTCAGCTTCTCTCTAAACAACTCACACTTGGCTGGCTTAATTTTTAGGTTGGCCTTTTGCAGCTGCCAGAACACTAACGCTAAGTTTGCTATCATTTCATTGGTGTTCCGGGCCTTTATGATGACGTCATCTAGATAAATCAGACTAACTCTCATCAGCAATGGTTTAAACACGCGATGCATAAGTTTGGCAAAGTTAGATGGGGCGGTTTTGATACCATATGGGACGACTCTCCAACGGAAAGTGCCTTGCGGGCAGGTAAAAGCAGTGATGTCTCTGTCCTGCTCTCTAATACCTACCTGCCAGTATGCGCTAGTTAGGTCTAGAGTTGAAAAGATAGCCGAGTCAGCTAGACTGTCAACAGGGGCGTAGCCAGGATTTCTTATTTCTTACAGTCTGTCAAATGTCTCGTCCATCAGAGGAAGCGGAAAACTGCAAGGCTTAATTAATTTATTAACTGCCCTATAGTCCACACACATCCTATAGGATTGTTCCTTCTTTTTTACAAGCACGATCGGAGAAGCCCACTCCGAGTCGCATTCTTCGACTATGCCCTGCTCAACAAGCTGTCCTATGTACTTGTCTAAAAACTCCTTTTGAGCAGGAGTTGTTCGCCGGGATGGCTGGACGACTGGCCTTGAATTTGGGTCTTTCAGCTCAATTGTCAGTTCATGTAATTTTGTTCGTGATATATCATGCTCACTGCGGGAAATTTGGCTCATCAAGTAGTTCAACATCTTCAGCGTGGTCTCTAGCTGTTCTCCGCTCAGTTTAGACTCTCCTCTAGGCGGAATTGATGAGCTAGCCACCGAGCGGTTTCTTTGTCTGGGCTAGGCAGGTTATTAAGTTTTTTAACATCTGTTCAGTATTTTCGACTTTAAAGTCGCTTTCGGAGAGAGAAGTCTTGCTGATTGTTTCATCGACTCCTAGTTGCTTAAAGGAGGCAACCTCATCCTCTCTTCTGAGCGACACAGGGTCCTCACTGGTATTCATGACTCGAAGTAGTATATGATTTGAGGTACTGGTTTGGTCAACCGAGTGCGCAATCAATAAGCTCGAATCGCCCGCAAAAAGCTTGCCCCCAACGGAGCCGCAGACGTTGGGCTGACCATCAATCACCCTTCCAGGAATTAGAGTCTCAGACCTGGGGGGAAGTTCGACATTACACGCCGCCAGAACTCTCTTGACTTGGAAAACGCTACAGTCTCCTTCAATTATTGGAACAGGCTCGCCGCCCGCAGTCGCACGACCCTCCGCCACCAAAAGATTAATCCGAAAGTTTCTCATGAAGTCTATACCAAAGAGGGTGTCGGAAATAGGGTGCTCTATGACTAGGAAGACTTGTGGCCTCGTCACATTACCGATTCCAACCTCACAGACAAGTTTGCCAATGATGCGGCTAGAGGCTCCGTTAAATCCGGAAGCTGACTGTGTTGTAGTCGCAGCAGTGAACTGATTGTTGACTGGGTCAGCTGCTATCAATTTGTCCCGAATTTCTGAGCTAATAATTGACGCATTTGAACCGCTATCTAAGCATCCAATCAGCTTAATGTCTCCCACCATAGCCTGCAGATAATAACCGGAGCCAGAGCTCTCTGACCTGGCCACAGTCTGGCTGCACTTGAAATTATGTTCGCTGTACGTCACCTCGACTGCACGGTCGTTCTTTTTGCCCTTATCGGCCAGCCGAATGAATTCAACAGGTGCCCCAACGATTTGATGGGCAGGGACGAGTTCTCTCAGCTCATTACTCAGTTGGGAGATGTGCACGAACACGGAATCGCCGAGGGGCAGAGATTGGATAAATCCATAAGCATTTGACCAGAAGGAGATTCTCCCCACCTCTTTTTCAATTTTCGCTGGACTCTTCTGTGCTGGCTGACTCTGAAAACGCCCGAATCGGTTTGAAGGGTCCGGTGCCCCTGTGCCCGGGCACTCAGCCACCAGATGATCAGCTGAACCACATCTGAAACAGCAGCGCTTCCCTCTAGGCCTTTCGGTGCTTTTTTAATAGTAAGTGGGTCCCGTAGCAGCAGCTGATGTTCTCTGAGCTCTGAATCCCACGCTAGAAGGGTTCCTCATCGGGCCTGCAGGCTCACAGTTTTGCTTAGCCTCTGCCTCGAGTTCCTGGATTCTTTTTCTCAGTCTGGTGATCTCATCTAACTCTATCTGACGAACTTTATTAGTCTCGGTTGGCTTCAGTAGTTTCTGAATATCAAGAAAGCTTTTCGCTTTCTTTAGGATCTCTTGGAGGGATGCTTTTGGCGACTCTTGCGTCATTGTTATCAACTTTTCCGCCAGACTTTTATCAAGAACCCCATAGCAAAAGCGTGATCGAACGAGTGGGTCACTCTGTGGTGCGGATATTTTTGCAGCCGTAGCTAAGGCCACCAGGCGGTCGCAATAATCTTGGATTCCTTCGCCTTCTGCCTGGTGGGCTGCTGTGAGTTCGATGTAAAATTTGTCAGCGCTGCTGGAGTCTGTATACCGGTCCCTCAGGGCTCCTACAGCTTCTGGGAATGATACCTTTTGCAGTCCATTGTTAAAATAGAACTCTTGAACTTCTGGTGACAGCAAAGAGAAAAGAATGCCGCTGCAATGCTCGCGCTGGATTCTGTTAACGCTAATGTAGTCACGGAGCTGTGTCTCCCAAAATTCAAATCTAATCTTGGGATGGTAGCAAGGTGGGGGCTTGAGCTTCACCTCTGGCATCCTTGCCTGGTCAAGCTTCGCGTCCAAACTGCCTAGCGTCCTGTCAAGGCTTCCTAAAATAGCGCCCACACCACTCTCTCTGGCGACTTGGTCAAATTCGACCTCATTTTTTGTCATCTCAGTGTGCTTTTTGGATTCACCTTCGCTTTGAGGTTGAGGTGGGTTTTCAGAGTCTGACAATAAAGATACTGTGCCAGAGCTAGTAGAATAAAAGAACGCGCCACAAACGAGAGAAGGGAGCGAGCCTACATACAATAATGCACGCAGAGAATGGTAGGGTGAGCTCAACCAAACAGCCAAGAGCAAGATAAGTGCACTCACTTGTGGTGGCCTCAGGCTTAAGCGATATGCTGAGCAGGCTGGGCTGTACTTGTACACTGTGAGATTTAGATCGATCCGATTGGTCGTGGCTGTGGGGTGGTTGTCCGCCAGTGCCAAACTGTTGTCTCTCGCGTAGGGTGCTTAGCAATCGCAGCGCAGAATTGGTTAGAAAATAATTCAAGTGAGTCACACTGCTATGGCTTGAGCTTGAGTTGGGCCTGGCTGTTGTTCCTCTTGGATTTGATTTTTGCTATAGACTGATTGCAGTAACTTGAATTGAATGGTGCACTCGGTGTCAGTAAAATCGTAGTCGCAAAATGATGACTAGCTGAGTCCACTTGACATCGAGTATGGTTGCCCTTACAAAACTTTTGGAAAAACGGACAGCAGCACGTCGTCAATCTTTGGTCCGGCTTGGCATTTATGTGAACGAATGCGTTTAGCCGTAGGCTGTGATCGAGATGCTAAAAGCTCTAAACAGTATTAGCTGTATGACCGGAGATCAATATATTGGAAAACTGGATCGGATTCGTCATTCAATAGTCTGATGATGCACTTCGATTTCGGTGGGACCTCCAAATTTATGTAACGAAATAGAATCGTTGGCTGACGTATTGGACAAATCGTTTATTAACGTTGCAACGTGGCGTGGCGATAGCAGGCAACTACGGAGCCTTTAGTAGGTTGGCAAGGCTGCGGTCAGCATGAATGAACGGTCGTGTTATAAATCAATTTGGACTTTTATGCAGTAAGATGTAGCACGTAATGGGCTGAATTACAAAGCACAATAATGTTTACACGAGTTCACGACCACTCACGCTAAGCCTCGCGCTTACACGCCGCGTGACGCAATATAAGTTAAATGTTTCCTAGAAATAGTGCTCAGTATAAGAAAAAAAAACTCAATTTATACAATTAAATTATTTTAAAGTTGATCGACCAAATAAGAGAAAAAAGTTAATTTATTATTACATAAATTGTTACACTTTAGTATGTATCATTTTTTCCGTACACGCATATAGACGTTTGTATCTGCACTTTTTTCATTATTTGTAGCAAAGACAAAATACCAACTGTTGCGTATTAAGGCTCCCGTATTCTATTTTTTAGAAATATTAGCTTTTAAAATTGAGCAGCCAAGCAAAAAAATTCATTATTAGACTTATGCCACGCTTATATTTTAGCTAGACTACATATGTAAATAGTCGGAGTCTAAAAAATGCTCTGAGCAAAACTCAGACGCTTGTTTGTGTAGTGCCTTCAAAATTGCACATCTTAGCATAGAATAGAAGAGAAAGCGAAAATTTACATTGAGATAAGCGCAGAAAAGTAAACCATAACAAAATGGCCACGAGTTTAACTTAGACCTAAACTGAATTAGAGTGCATTATTGGCCCCGTTGGGCACACTGCCATTCAGAATTGTTGCCGATACAGTTGGCTCTACTGAAACCAGCTGAAGTAGATCCTCTTGGGCCAGTAGTCAGTCCAAAAAAACTCGCGATGACGGCCAAGCCAAAGGACAAAACTGCAGCTTTCGCAACGAAACCTGCATTTTATGTGGTTCTACAACTGACTGCACAACTGACTGTATTTCGTTAATGACGTTTACATGTAGGTGGCAGTGAAGTATACCAATTCTCAATAAATATTTTAGTATGGATCATTGATTTATGGCTGCGTCCTTTTTAAATTAAAAAAAACGTACAAAGGCACAAAGGTTAGGCGATTAAAGAAACAATGGAATTTTTATTAGATATGTAAGAAACACATCATCCTCACTACTAACGGTTCTGATGGAAATTAGCTAGGATTGGATTGCGTCCTTAATTATAATTAAAAACTCAGTGCACAATAAATACATTTATAGACACATTTACTACAATGCGCTACTATTATTGATTTTGTTGATTTTAAAGCTATTTCATGCATCCTTATTAGATTTATACGTAAACCAACACAGCGTGCAGAATCGTAAAAGCATTTATTTTTCTATGTATATGTATATTTACCATAATTTTATGGTAAATCTATATTATATCTATATCTATATTAACTCCTAGATAATCCAATCCTAGCTAATTTCCATCAGAACCGTTAGTAGTGAAGATGATGTGTTTCTTACATATCTAATAAAAATTCCATTGTTACTATGATTTAGCGTTATAACAACGCTTGAGTGAAATGTGCATTGCTTAACGCAGTTTTTTAATTTACCATAGACAAAGGTAGTAACCCGTTTAATTTAGAGAATTTGAAAATGAAAAGCAGTTGGCACTACAGAACTACCAGAACAGCTAGTACAATAGGAGAAACGATTACATGACGAAATTGTAACTTGTATGTACGTAACAAATAGACAACCATTTTAATTCAATTGTTAATGGATTATTAAAGTAAACCACAATTCAACCATGCCGAATTACGTCCCCTTGATTTGAAATGTGCAGTTTTCGAATTTGCCGTTGAAATTCAGGACGACTGTAGGCTTCTTATCGCTGTCATTTGATGTAACTGGCTCGGTATCAGTAGTAATAGTGTAGGTACTAGCAACTCCGTTGGAAGCTCCAGCCGATTCAGTCGGCGATACAGTCACGCTAACAACCTCGTCGGCAGCTACGGCAGGTACGTTGCTAGAAGATTCGACTTCGGCATTTAACTTAGGTGCAGCTACTAGTGGTCGCTCCAGTGCCTTACTTATCGCAGTCGAGACCTGCTTTATAGACCTGTCGCGCCTTCTGGACAAGTAACGCCTGACGGTCGATTTGGCCTTCTGCCCAGTAATTGTCATAATGTTGTCCAAGCTGTGCCCACATTCGTGCAGATCCGAAATGCGAGTTACCCTAATGCAATGATTAGTGTAACGCTTTGACAATTCACAGACTTCACTGAGGTGAGACATGAAATTGGCTAGCCAATTAACGCCTCGAACTTGGTTGACTGAAAACCGAAGCTTGCCACTTCCATCGTTAGCCAGTGGGCGTGGAAAAAAGGATCCATCTTTAGTCTTGTCCGGTAGCAGGTTGCTGTAGTAAATTACAAGCTCTCGCTGCTGTCCGTAGAGACGAGCTTGTTTTGCAAAGTTGTTCTTAGCACGTGTAGGTTCAGTCGATTGATTCTTTGTTGGTAGATCCGGCAGGGCAAAGTATGCTTGGCCGTCAGCGTCAACTCCTTCTTTTAACGTGCCCTTCTTCTTTAGATACTTTAGGTGTTCCTGACCACGCTCACCGAGCGTATAGAGCAACGTAAAAATCACTTCATCCTGAACACGCTCCGCTGTACTGCGGTCAAAGTATCGCCGCAGCCGCTCAAGGTCACCTTCCTCGATTGGTGGAAACTGTTTTCGGACAGAACCTGATTGATTGAATTCACGTACTTTGACGCGCAGCATTCGGTTTGAAGCAGCGAACTCGTCCCCAGATATTATGTTCACAGAGCGCTTGAGAACTAAACAGAAATAACGTTGAATGCCGGCACGGATGCAAACCAACGAAGCAGGTGAGTAAACACCACCATCAGCTTTCTTTAACGAAAAGTAATAGAAACGTAAAAACTCATTCAACATGGTCTCCGGCATTGTCACAGGGGACATCTCAGTTTGTCTTCTTAGAAACTCCTCGAATGCCTTACCATGTCGCTGCATCTGTTCTCTAGTACTCGTGGGAAGAGAATCAATTTCGACGCGATCGAGCTCTGCAACCGAGAGAGGTGCTTCATCAGGTCGATCCGGTAGCTGTACATCAGACACCGACTGGTCATCGTAAGAAGGATCTTCTAAGAAGCGTATAAAGTCGTCAAGATTGACGTCATCAGCGTGATCGGTTGAACTCAGTGCAGAAATAAATTCCATTTCGTTGCTTGTTACTCCATTCAGAGAATCAGTTGGCAAGTGCTTCCAATTAATGAGATGCATTTTCGGAAAAAAGTAATTTATTGCAAGCAAGTCTCATACTCTCTCCCCCTCTCAAAGCCTCTCTCAAGTGTACTCTGTTCATTTCGTAGTTTATGGCCAAAACCAATGCAGTCAAAAACATTTTTAATTCGCTCAGGCAGCGTTAAGCAACGAGCGTTAAGCAATGCACCCCTTAGCATTAAGCAATGTTAGTTAGTCTATGGTTAAATCACAGTAACAATAAGCTTATTCATATGGTTCCATCGTTAAGCAATAAGCAAAGATCACTCGTGGCTACGCCACTCGTGAATTTGCTTATTGCTTAACTCTAGAACCATATAAATAATCTCCCATTGGCTTATTGCTTAACTCTAGAACCATATAAATAATCTCCCATTGTTTCTTTAATCGCCTAACCTTTGTGCCTTTGTACGTTTTTTAAATTAAAAAAGGACGCAGCAATAAATCAATGATCCATACTAAAATACTTATTGAGAATTGGTATACTTCACTGCCACCTACATGTAAACGTCATTAACGAAATACAGTTAGTTGTGCAGTCAGTTGTGCAGTCAGTTGTCGCGCAGGCAGTTGTCGCGCAGGCAGTTGTCGCGCAGGCAGTTGTCGTGCAGGAAGTTGTCGCGCAGGCAGTTGTCGCGCAGGCAGTTGTCGTGCAGGAAGTTGTCGTGCAGGAAGTTGTCGCGCAGGCAGTTGTCGCGCAGGCAGTTGTCGCGCAGGAAGTTGTCGTGCAGGAAGTTGTCGCGCAGGAAGTTGTCGCGCAGGCAGTTGTCGCGCAGGAAGTTGTCGTGCAGGAAGTTGTCGTGCAGGAAGTTGTCGCGCAGGCAGTTGTCGCGCAGGCAGTTGTCGCGCAGGAAGTTGTCGTGCAGGAAGTTGTCGTGCAGGCAGTTGTCGCGCAGGAAGTTGTCGTGCAGGAAGTTGTCGTGCAGGAAGTTGTCGTGCAGGAAGTTGTCGCGCAGGCAGTTGTCGCGCAGGCAGTTGTGCAGGAAGTTGTCGTGCAGGAAGTTGTCGTGCAGGAAGTTGTCGCGCAGGCAGTTGTCGCGCAGGCAGTTGTCGCGCAGGCAGTTGTGCAGGAAGTTGTCGTGCAGGAAGTTGTCGTGCAGGAAGTTGTCGCGCAGGCAGTTGTCGCGCAGGCAGTTGTCGCGCAGGCAGTTGTCGCGCAGGAAGTTGTCGCGCAGGCAGTTGTCGTGCAGGAAGTTGTCGCGCAGGCAGTTGTGCGCAGGCAATTGTCGTGCTACCGCATTGCATGTATGCCAAAAAAAACTGGTCACCTCGATGCAGTTTGTTCAACAAAAACAGCAGCAATCAAGCTTCTCAAGCTCAACACTGGCCGAAACGATTCTAAATCATTTAGTATTTGCTGCTATATTCACGAAGCGGAGTAGGTTTACTGTTTAACTGAAGGTCAATGATAGGTGCATTTTGAATATAAATCAATGTCCTGCACTGTTTCAAATCTTATCCGTATGAGCCTTTGTATAGGCTTAAATGCTTTTAGAGCCATCAAGTAGATGTGATTGTGCACACAACATCAGGAGCGAGACAATGAGGCACAAGTTCAAGCAGTCAAAGCAAGACTTTATCAGAACGGACTGAGCTGCAGCTGAGCCGAATAAGCTGTCTGAAGATCGAAAAGGCGCAACTGTGACAAAACGAGAAGTTTTTGCTGATGCAACGCGATTGCCGGGTCCAATGAATGCCGACAAATTTGGGAGCACAACTCAATCCAGGATCAGCCTAAGCAACTTAGACAACCCTTATTCAAGGACCACTAGAAGTCTACTCTAGAAGTCCTTGCCTCTAATGCTCGTGTACACACTTGGCCAAGTCCATATTTAGTCTGAGCGGCGTTTTGATTTTAAAAGTGTGCGTTTAACTTTGTCTGTACAGTCAACAGGGAGTTGTAGCCTAGTGGCTAGGGCGCCTGCCTTATGACCGGAAGGTCGTGGGTTCGAGTCCCGGCCCCTAGGAGACAATTTGTGCCCTTGAGCAAGGCACTTAATCCCGCATTGCTTCAGTCCACCCAGCTGTGATTGGGTACCAGCATATGCTGGGTAATAACTGATCCTGAAGCAGGCCCATTTTATCCTGTCATTGTGCGGCTTTGTGAGTGAAGATTCACTGTTCGCCAGGCAGGTTCAAAATAAAAGATGGAGCTGGCAGTGGGGTGCCTACCATGCCCGAGAGTGCTTCAGGTGCAACGGGTGTGCAGTCTTCACCTGCATCAGCACCCGCGCTACAGGTTTACCTGTCAGCGTCTGTTATTATTATTATTGCACAGTCAGCAGTAACGTGCTTCTTTTTTATAGTCAATAATCCTTAGTAGTGAAGCTACTAAGACTTTAAGCCTGTGGTGGATAATCTCTATTGATTTTAAAAATTAAAAAAACTGAAATAAAAAATGAGGACTGCACGATTAGCAAGTTATGTGATTACATTATGCTATTGCAGAATTTCCAAATAGAACGTAGCGAAACATATCGCCGAGCATGGAGTCCACTGTCCGAATGGAGCTCATGTTGTACTGCACCGGATGAAACCGGTACCACAGGTGCATCACGTAGTTCTTCTGTCTCCAAGGCCACTTCCGATGCTGATTGTAGATCAACTTGTACTTGTTCCAGGTGGGCTGGTCCATGCTGTCCTCCTCCACGTGGCACAGGTGACGGAACGCCTCTGCAGCGCACATGAAGTGCGGCAGGTTCACCGACAGTGCCGACCATTTGTACTGGTCGAATACCTGGTAGGCCAGGTGCCACAGCACTAAGAAGGTGCTGTTTGGCGCTGCTAGGAAAACTCCGTTGCACAGTCCGTCTGCTGACTGCCTTCCGATGGTGAAATCGAAGCGACGCAGAGGACGCAGGGACTTCAGCGTGATCACGTCCAAGTCGAAGTAAGCTCCGCCGAACTCGATCACAGCCTCCAGCCGCATCAGGTCGGACTTGTGCTCCAGCTTGTGCGCTGGTAGACCGTAGATATCGCTGGGAACATCGCGGTGAGCGAGAACGACTGTGGAGTCCCACAGACCCGACTCGGTGAGGTTCCGCTTCAGCGCCTCCCAGTGCGAGCCAGTAGGCAGCTTGGCGTACCACAGGAACAGCAGGCGAGGCCGCATGATCCACACGCAGCTGAGGATGCACACCCGGTGGTGAAACTTGAGCTCAGAGTGGCCGAACGGCAGCACAAAGTGGGCCACGTTGGGCACCGCGAGACCGTCGCTACCCAGCTGGAGCAGGTCGGCTCGCGAGTAGTTGTAGCCCGAGGGCGCGTGGAGCCGCCACGATGTGGTGTTGATGAGCGGCCGTCTGCGCCTCATCATTTTGTCCGTATGGTTCCAATAGCTGGTCAGCTGCCTTTGCTGGCGTAAAACAGTTTTAAGATCGTTAAAATGCGCATCGACAAACTTTTCGTCCATTGGTTTGATTGCTTGGAACTTTTGCGGCCTCTCTGTTGGTTTCAAATGATTTTAAAAGCTATGGAAAAAATCTTTACATCTTACTGACTTTCAAAAACTCATGAAGGTTAAAAGGTTTGTTAAGTAAAGTCAACCTATCTGTTCTCTTCCCTTTGGTTGAAGCATTTGCGCTGCCGTAGTGCCAGCGGGCCGGGTCACCCGCTAACGAAAACTCGTACGATGGACGTGTCAAAGAGACGCCGTTAGTGTTGTAGTGCCAGCTCAAAATTAGAACCAGCGCCATGCTCAGTGCCACTGCTAGCATGCGCTGAATGCAACTAAGTGAAGGCTGCGAGGCCATATGACTGTCAGGAAGGAAGCTACTAACTTGCGGGAATGTTCCCGTGGCTGTTGTGCTCTCTAATAAGAGGCATACAGGCAGCTGCATCTGCATTCGCTGGCGTAGAGATTAGCTGCCCATCTACATACAATGCTTCCTTACTGGCCCTGCTGGGCTGAGTACTTGCTCTGAGTACTGCCCCCCTCCTCCGCCCTACCCGATGCTCTAACCGTGTACTCTTGGCTGTACAATTCCTTGGACTGGCTGGAAGGTTGGCGGGCACGCTTCTATCCCAAATTCTTCTCGGGGGGTAATGCAAGAATGATTTTTCTTTCCCCCAACTCTTTTGATAGGAATTTGCAGTATATGAGGTGGTGGGGACGTGTGTTTTAATTATAAATTTTTAATTCCCAGCTCTATGGTAAAAGTAATACTTAGATGTATTCCACTCTGCCTGTACGCCTTGTCTATCTCGCTAGTGTTTTGCTAGCGGAGATTTTTACGAAGTCATGTCTGCTGCCATAGACAATATATAGGAAGCGGAGATTACTTATAATCTCCGCGAATCGAGTCAATAATCTCCGCTCCCTGCATTCGTGGAATACATTTCAATATCCAACTGAAACTCGGAAGAATGTCTATGGCAGAACCTCCTCGGCTTCGCCTCGGAGATTCTGCATAGACATTCTCCTCGTTTCAGTAGGATATTATATATTTATCCCCCACTTGGGCCCGGTCTTGTAGTCTCAATAAACGGCTCATTAACCAATAAATGGCATAACCAATTAAAACTGAGCCAAATGACTGAGTCGCTGAGTTTCTTAGGTGTAGATAATCCGAGAATGCTTTCGTCCCAAAGCTTGTCCTCGCTTGTACTAGCAATTATCGCAGACCTGTTCAAACCAGCGCCTTTGCCATCTCTTGTAGAATCCTTCATAGTAACGTCCAGCGCTTTCCTACCCTCCATGAACTCCTTATCTTTCTCCTTATCTTCCTTATCTCTCCTTCAGTGTAGAAGCACAGTACCTCTTACCGTCTTTATTCCTCACCTCAATAATAAAAAACTTCAATAAATAATTCAGGTCCGACCTTGTCATCTCCGGGAGCTCTTTCAAGACCATCAGAGATGGCCCCCCGCCTTCTGCCCAAGCTATCTTCTTCATGTTGTGCCACTCCTGAAACGTTTTAACCATTCATGCAGCTTTTTTCTTCGTATTTTCCGGGTACGAGCTAGTTATCGTCTATTTTCCGCTCGATTTCCTACTCCGTCGTTTTCTTATGTCTTCGCACACCAGCTCTTCCGCCGTTAAATCGTGGTAAAAAATTTTTACGTCAAAATCGCACAACAAATCCATGTGTCTTAACTCAAGAAAATAAATTTATCTGTATCTCTTATCGTCTCTATCGGTCAAATAAACAAATCCATAGGGGTAATACCCTTAAACTTATTTTTCTAATTGTGATTAATAATATGTGCTGGGAGTCCATAAAAAAATAAATTAATCATTTTTCACTTGAAAAATACATGCATAATAACATAGATTGCTTAGCTATTATGCAACCCCTCTGAGACCCTATTTTGAAGGATATGTGAGCGAACTGATTTTATATTGTTACAACATCCTGGGGATCTTTTTTTTATTAGCTACGAGCCGCTGGTTGAATCCCCCTTAAAAGTCTTAGACCTGTCTGAATGTCTCAATTTTGTCTGTCTGTCCTTCCTATCTACTAAATGTGTTCTGTTTTTAGGTTAGTTAATTTTTTAGATATGCGTAGCTACATTTTGGCTAGGCAAGGGTGTGCTTTTTAGCGACTTAAACGAAAATCATGAAGCTATTTTAGCCACTATGAGCAGGTGGATTAACTGCTTAAATTGCGATTTCAACTGCTGCTTTGAATAGAATTTGTTATTCTTATCGGGGCAACAAAAAATTCACCCTTCTGTATTTTTATGTTTTGCAAGTCACCGTAATTTCGTTTTTACGGTGAACGTCAAAAAAATTTTTGTCGGGCAAAATTGAAAATTTATTTTATCTGACAAAGTATTTTTTCTGTATGCTGGTATTTAGCTATTTTTTACAATTTGACTACAATGTATTTTGGTGTCGGCTAGATAAGACAGTTTATAAGGATTTCTTGTTGAATTCATAGCTACGAGTATAGCTATCTAGCTATACACTGTATGTAGTAGCCTTGTTAGGCTAAATTTGGCTTTCCACACGCCTTACCCCGCAAACCACACCGTGACCGCTTTTATTTAAACGAAGTAATTGCGTTTAGTCTCTATAACCTTTGCCACTCTAAGTGGCTATGTACACTCACACTATCTGTTCTGCATTTATAAAACCGTGCGTCAGCAGCAAGCTACATTAATTGTTGAAATCTTCTGCAATGCCCATATAATTTCTCATCGCTCGTGCAGGCTATTTTCAAAGCAATGCTAAAGAAAATTTAACCTCTACAAAAAGCAGCTTTTATACTGAAGACTCGTTTTAACAAACGAGAACAAACCGTGAATGCCTGGTAACTCGTATTCCATAGCGACACTAGGAATCTACAGATAATCCAACAGCAGAAAAACAATGGACAAGAGTGATTGTATTCGCAGACTACTGTTATTTATTGCGGCGTTTAGTATCACATTTTTGTTTCTTAGCTACCAGCATTTATCCAGCAAAGCAGATCGATATCAGTTAGAACGCAAACAATTTGATGCTTATCGTCAGTTCAAGCAGGTGCCTCTCAAATCTAAGCATCCATGTAAGTAATTAAATCAAAAATTGGAATTTTAATGCCTATTTGTGTACTGTCCTGCGGGTAAACTGCTACTTCCATTTTATCAACTAATACAGACCATAAATTGCCCAGTGGAGCAATTTGGACGCCAACATCTGCACCGACAAGCCGCAGTCCACAACAATCGAAAACAAATGAATCATCTGTAACTATTTCCCCTTTGAAAAGCACGAGTCACGTGGCTTCAAGCACAACAGACGCAGTGTCGCAGCACTATGAGACCACAAGGCCTATGGACACTGTCTTCATAGACTCGCACTTCAACGATCTGAAAGCAATCATACGCCAGCAAAGGCAGCTGACCAGCTATTGGAACCATACGGACAAAATGATGAGGCGCAGACGGCCGCTCATCAACTCCACATCGTGGCGGCTCCACGCGCCCTCGGGCTACAACTACTCGCGAGCCGACCTGCTCCAGCTGGGTAGCGACGGTCTCGCGGTGCCCAACGTGGCCCACTTTGTGCTGCCGTTCGGCCACTCTGAGCTCAAGTTTCACCACCGGGTGTGCATCCTCAGCTGCGTGTGGATCATGCGGCCTCGCCTGCTGTTCCTGTGGTACGCCAAGCTGCCTACTGGCTCGCACTGGGAGGCGCTGAAGCGGAACCTCACCGAGTCGGGTCTGTGGGACTCCACAGTCGTGCTCGCTCACCGCGATGTTCCCAGCGATATCTACGGTCTACCAGCGCACAAGCTGGAGCACAAGTCCGACCTGATGCGGCTGGAGGCTGTGATCGAGTTCGGCGGAGCTTACTTCGACTTGGACGTGATCACGCTGAAGTCCCTGCGTCCTCTGCGTCGCTTCGATTTCACCATCGGAAGGCAGTCAGCAGACGGACTGTGCAACGGAGTTTTCCTGGCAGCGCCAAACAGCACCTTCTTAGTGCTGTGGCACCTGGCCTACCAGGTATTCGACCAGTACAAATGGTCGGCACTGTCGGTGAACCTGCCGCACTTCATGTGCGCTGCAGAGGCGTTCCGTCACCTGTGCCACGTGGAGGAGGACAGCATGGACCAGCCCACCTGGAACAAGTACAAGTTGATCTACAATCAGCAGCGGAAATGGCCTTGGAGACAGAAGAACTACGTGATGCACCTGTGGTACCGGTTCCATCCGGTGCAGTACAACATGAGCTCCATTCGGACAGTGGACTCCATGCTCGGCGATATGTTTCGCTACGTGCTCTTCGGAAATGAATCTAGCCCCAATTGAGGCTTACTATAGTTTGTTATTCTTTTTTTATTTGCACCTTTCAGCCATATTTAGTTTTTATGTGTACATTAGGCGCCTTTTGCTGATCGCGTCGAAACTTTTATCTGCAGCGAAAAACTTCCGTATAGTGTTACATTTTATATTGACAATTGAAACTTTGGACTTTGAAGCTAAAGTAAATGTACTGTCTGCATTGAATTTTACCTGCTTCTTTACTTTCTGATGCGTATGTAAGCTGCTGATGATGGCAGTTCCATATATTATAAAATGAGTGTCTCAATTTCAGTTTATTGACATCTTCTGACATCAGATACAAGTATTCTAATTATTTGAAGGTTTAGCGGACAGAGCACTGCATGTCTAAAGATATTCCCAAGTACGTTGCTGATTGCTTAAAATAAAATGTCGCGAGTTACTGATAAGGTGCATGTATACGTAGGGACCAGGGCTTCAGTGGCTAAGTATTATCAGGGAAATAAAAATCGTTTAGAAAGAATGACGAAAAAATTATTAGTGTCAAAATATGCAGAGATCATTTAGTATGATATCGGGTCCTTGACACAGACAGCGACAAAATTTTATGAAGGTTCTGTATCCTCTATGCGCGATTGAATCAATTTTTAGAGCGCTAGCTGGAGTAACTTTATGAGGACGCACTTTTTCACTCGCGGGCTTGGCGCTGACGGGTCTTTGTACGCTACTGCTCTACTACCAATAGTCCATTTTCTTTTTGGGCTTTCCCTGTAATTTATTCTAACATTACTAAATTAATTCTGTAAGCTTTAATATTTTGACCTCTAGACGTTCAGGGTTGTTTACGCGTCTCGTGACCTCTAGTTCGTGGCGCCAGACTGCGTCTGAGACGTCACGTGACTGGGGTTTTAGCCCGATGCTTTTGACAGTTGGATAATTTATGACCCCCTTTCCCATTGTTCTCCTTTTACTTTTTGCCTGTCAAAATTGACAGCTAACTTTCAGACCCTTAAAAGTACCTTGGGCTTTGCTCTAATCTCTTCCTCTTCAGCATCTTCACCTTCTCCTAATCCTAAGCTTTATAATGTATGTTTCCGCTTTACTGTACGATGAGTTAACCCAAAAAGCCATAAATCATTTTGCCCATAAATCATGTTTTCTACGCGACAGCCTGGCGCCAGTTTTATTACCCCCGGTCCCCGGTGAGGTTCCCTGGTGGGGTGGGGCGGGGTGGCTGAACTCTCAACCAATCAGAATATTCGGCGCTAAGTATAACAAACTGTCGCTAGCCAATCGGAAAATTCGGCGCTAACTATAACAAATCGGCGCCATGGAAACCTATAAATAGCGCCGCTCGGCGCCGCCCTCGGAGGGGACGGGCTCCACGGACCGGCTCCTACGTCCTGTAAGGCCGCGCGCTTCCACGGCTTCCCCGCTTGGATTAGCCTGGACGTGCTAAGCTGTGCTCATCGGCTCTCCACCTTATCTTGAGACTTCCCCTTCCCCCAGATTAAAGAAGAAGCCAGCATCCAGCATCATCATCAGCAGCTTCATCATTAGAGCCAGCAGCAACATCATCATCCTTTGAGCCAGCAGCGTCATCAGCGGAGGATCTGAACCTGCAGCGACTTAGCGCACGATTGGCCGGATTAGTGACTTGGCAACTGGAACAGCGTCTGATTGGTTGGGTGAGAGGCTACTCAGTTCTGCTCTATCAGGTGTATCACTTACTGGGCCCCGTTCTCGGTATTAGGACTAGGCTAGGCAACATTGCTCATCTTTTGCTTATGCTGAATCATTAGGGCAGCCAAATCAATAATAATAATATAACTGAGTGGTTCCGAATCAATTCAGGATTAGTAGCCAAGTTAGCAGGATAAATTTATTGGCTTTTTAAATCTTTATTTCTTTATCGCAATGAGCGCGCCAATGAGCGGCTAAACAGTTTGGCTTCGGCCACGGTGGACCTATAGCCACACAGATCCCAGTATACGGAGTGAATGAGATTAGCGCCGGGATGCACTTTAGCGCAGTCCCGGGCGCAGTAGCGGCTAAATTAATGTAATAAGTGTTGTGAATTACCTACATGTACAGGTAGGCCTACAGCTAGGTGGGATAAGCTGCGACTCCCCAGGTCCCCAGGAAAGCGCCGCCCGACCCGCGTCCAGGAGAAAATGACAGGGGAAACAATGGACTCACAGCTGGTGCAACGTTTACGTCGTAGTGGCCGGTCGGTTTATTTGTGGTAGCAGAGCCGTTTGAGCAGTCCCGCAACAGGTGGACAGAACAAGAAAAGGTTATAATTTACGGGGTCCAATTTACTGTGCACAGCTATATAGTTAGATTGGGGCTTTAGCGACAAAACCAACAGGGGGTAAGAGGGCGCGCAAGTCAGGTGAGATGTACATTCACCAATACGGGGTAGGCCGGGGCGATCGATAACATTAACTGGGGTGGGGCAGGAATGAGAAAAAAGATGAAATAAAAAATATAGAGCAGAGGTGAGGGCTGCGTCACAACATAAGTGAGTTTGCGGCTCTGGAAGTTCAGGCTATTCATTTCATCGCTGAGGGATCCGTTCGTTGACGCATTGAGGCCAAAAGCTAGTTAATCTTCCCCTGGTAATCCTATAGTACGTTAATCCGACCCTATGCCCCGCCTAGCAAGAACCCCCTGCACAAGTCCTCTCTGTACCTGCCTAGCCATGCGATCTTGTCCCTGCAGAGTCCCTTTAGACGGCTATGACACGGGTAGACAGCTAAAAGACACTAATCAGGAGGTGGCAATAATCCTCTGTTAGTCGGGAGCTTGATCTCGACAGGGCCGATTGGTGATGCGGTCCGCACAAGCTGGTGGCGGCGGGGTTGTCAGTATCCTTTTCTGGGTTGTCAATTCTTACCTTTCCTCTATCTCCCTGCTAGTCTCTCGCTGTCTCCTTCTGTTATAGGACCTAGCCGCTCGCCACAATCTTATTATCATCAGCTACCTGGGGCCGGCTTCGAGTCAGGAGTGGGAGGCCAGTGTACTTTTAGGTGGAGACCGGTACACTGAGGTCCGAGTCGCTAAGGCGGCAAAGGCCGAAAACCATCACTTATTTAGTGTATATTTGCCTACATCACCAAATAATCATAAAATACACTTGCAGTACAGATTGGATCGAATAGAATTAGTAGAATATTGCACTTTTACTCTCAGGTGCGCTAAGAAATTTAAAATAGTATATTAGAATTAACCAATAAATACATGTAAGCAAGACTACAAGCAAATTAAGATCAGTTGGCGTACGTGTACGCAGGAATTCAAATTTGGGGGGTGCAGCCTAAAAGGGCGCCGTATTAGGTTTCTTAAAGGGCGCCCCTAGGTCAATGAAGTTGGGCACCCCTGTCTATGAGTTGGACATCGCTTCTATATGTAGCATGTATGAGGTTGGTGCTGACGACCTGAAGTATTTTTGGGTGGGATTTTACTCCTAGCTTGTACATACCAAATAAAATATCATATTACTCATCTATCATACCAAATAAAATCTTATTATTATTACTTCACTATCATATCACGCATATTACATGTAAATGATCACAAACTGTGGATGAAATGCAAGATACGAGCTTTTAATTAGACTGCTAACGAGTAACTCCGACATCTCGCCTGATGGCCATTGGTCACTTTATTCATTTACTTTTTTACGTGAAAGTCTTGCTACCGATCAGTAACTTAAAAGTGGCTTTATTATTTTGCCAACGGAGAAGGTACTTTAAATTAAAAAAGCACAACGCTTTTAGTTTTAAACAAAAAATTCAAATATTAGCTATTACTGTTGAATAATTAGCGTTAAATAAATATATACCTTAAATAATTGTATATTCATAACCTTTTATACTTTATAGACTAGAGGTACTGCATAATATTTTTTATCGTGTCTGAATTTAAAAATATTTAGATTTCTCAAAGATTTGTAATAATGCTGCCACACTCTATATTAAAGCTTGTATAGCTTTGATTGATTGAATGATACAATTTCAAATTGTGATAGGTGTATAATATTTGGGTTGAAAAAATCAATTATATATTTTTCCAATAGCAATTTTTTTCTAATTGCTAGGATTTTAAGTTTCTAGGATTGCAATTTTAATCCAGTCTAATCTCTAGGCCTACTATGTATTTTCTATATTTTCATTTATAATTATAATTTAGGGCCTTTTTTATACTTTTCCTTCTTAACTCATTTAGTGCTTATTACGCAAAATTTCATTTTTTACTTTGTTTGTGGTTTTAGAATGGCTTTAAATATATAGTTTTTTGCCATTTTGCTTAAGGAACATATGCTTTTTCTAGTTTAATACCATGACCATATAAGCTAAAATATGCAAATTTAGACTAAGAAATGACAACTGTAGTTCCTAATCTATTGACTATTGCTTTAATAATTGCTACAATTACTAATTTTATTCATCTAAAATATTATTTACTTTAGCCAATCTGGCAATTGGCTTTCATTGCCAGATGTCAATCTTATAAAATAAAGTAAATAATATTTTAGATGAAAAAACTTAGTAATTGTAGCAATTATCAAATGTAAGCAATTTTCAAAATCTACAAATTTAATTTTTTCATACTTTTGTAGATTCTAAATTCTGTGTCTAGCAAACTATGAAAAAATTAAATTTGTAGATTTTGAAGATGCAGATATGTATTTACATAATGAAATATTTAATCTACTTTTGTAGATTCTAAATTTTGTGTCTAGCAAACTATGAAAAAATTAAATTTGTAGATTTTGAAGATGCAGATATGTGTTTACATAATGAAATATCATTTGAAATTTTTGTAAATTGTTCTTGTTAATTGACAATTAATTGTTAATTGAATTATATTGTTCCATAAATTTATTTTTAATTTGTAATGTTTATACTTTTAAACTCTAAATAAACCTAAGTATACAAATAAGTATTTCAAAAAGTTTATCCTAGTGTAAGAATACATCAAGTTTATAAATTAGCTTTTTGAATTTGATAACTGTGTACATGCTTGTGAAAATTTATTTAATTTTTAATGCTTTAGTTAATTTGATACTTACACAATACCTAATAGACCCAGCCAATCCAGCTAAATAAAATGGATGCTGACCAAGGTAAATTGCTAAGTCCAAGATGTAAGTTGCAAAATTGGTGATAGAATTTGCAAAATTATAGTATGTTATAAAATAAGGGAGATAAATTGCAAAATTATAGAAAGTGTATAGTGTGCAAGTATATAATGAAAATTAATATCGGCGTATAGGACCTTTTTTTGCTCCTTCAATAAATTTTCAAATTTATGTTTCAACTTTTGTTTTCACATTGGTCTGGTGAATTTTCCAAGCTGCACATGTATGGTTAGGGCCTATATCTTATGAAAAAAAATATTGTTATTTTTATAAATTTTAAGAAATAAAGCTTTTAAGGTTAGGTTCAAATTGTTTTTTATCTAAGAATGAAAAAAATTATGTTGCAATTTGTGCCATTTCGTTTTTTCTCTTACTGCTAAAGAGAAACCATTTTAAACATGATTTTTGAGAAAGATACAAAAATTATAATTTTCATTCATGTTAAGGTAATATTTGTATCTAAGAATTGTAAAATGTAACTCAGTGCATATATATTATATAGTAAGTTGAGTTAATGCAAGCCATACAAAATTTTTTATACCATTTAATGTTTTTTAGGCTTAGATTCTAACAGAGACAACTTTAATTGACTGTCTTGATCTTTTTTATTCAGTCAATATGATTAAATATAATTATGCCAATTCCAGGCTGCCTCACTAGCCGCCAGCAACTCCGACAAGGGAGCCGGCGACTCCCTAGTTTACTTCAATGGCAGCATTAAAATCGCCATTATCGAGGCTAAAGACCTCGAGCCGACAGCCTACGCTTTGCGTCATCTACCGTCAAAGCAGCTACTTGAAGTTTTAGATTGCTATGTAGTAGCCGATCTGCACGACGACCAGTGCGCCACCAGACTATTGAAAACCTCTGTCCGTCGCAAAACCAATTCACCTCAATGGAACGAAGAGGTCACAGCCGAGGCTCACAACGCCCAAAAATTGGTGCTGACCGTATTTCATAGTACAGCCCTGCCGCCAGACGATTTTGTTGCCGATGTTAGTCTGACATTCGAAGAATTAAAGCCCAATTGGGAGACTTGGCTAGCCCTAGAGCCATGCGGTCAATTGCACATCTTTGTGGACCTGAAGGGCAGCATCTCCGAAGACAAGCCGCCGGAGTATCGACTGCATAGCGCACCTGACCGGCAGCAGCCTGTGAGGAAAGGCGCCGTCAGACGAAGGGTTCATCAGGTGAGATATAGGGCGGCGAAACTTTTCCTGGTTCTGGTTTTGTTGCTCTGATTTTTTTCAATTGCAGATCCTCAGGCTGTTGGTTTGTTTGGCCGCCAGCCTCCTAGATCCTCAAGCTGTTAGATGGGGCCTCCAGGCTCCCAGATCCTCAGGCTGTTAGATGGGGCCGCCAGCCTCCCAGATCCTCAAGCTGTTAGATGGGGCCGCCAGCCTCCCAGATCTTCAGGCTGTCAGATGGAGCCTCCAGCCTCTCAGATCCTCAGGCTGTTAGATGGGGCCGCCAGCCTCCCAGATCCTCAGGCTGTTAGATGGGGCCGCCAGCCTCCCAGATCCTCAGGCTGTTAGATGAGGCCGCCAGCCTCCCAGATCCTCATGCTGTTAGATGGGGCCGCCAGCCTCCCAGATCCTCAGGCTGTTAGATGGGGCCGCCAGGCTCCCAGATCCTCAGGCTGTTAGATGGGGCCGCCAGCCTCCCAGATCCTCAGGCTGTTAGATTGGGCCTCCAGCCTCCCAGATCCTCAGGCTGTTAGATGGGGCCGCCAGGCTCCAGATCCTCAGGCTGTTAGATTGGGCCTCCAGCCTCCCAGATCCTCAGGCTGTTAGATGGGGCCGCCAGGCTCCAGATCCTCAGGCTGTTAGATGGGGCCGCCAGCCTCCCTCAGGCTGTTTAATAGTTTCAGCTTTCCTCCAGCTTTAATTGTCTCAATCCTGTTAAACCTCTTGAGTTCCCCGTCCTAAGTAGTTAGATGTATCAAATCCCCAGCTGAAATCCTCATCGAACCCGACTCCTCAACCATCCGGTGAACCAGATACTACCCAGCCGGCACGTACTGATTGCAACATTGCCTTTGAGCCACTATTTGCCTAGCGACTCGATTCTGTCTGCTCATCTGTCCGGGAACCGAGTTCCCTCGGGGGGGGGGGCACTCTCCATCTATGACTCTGTTTAGTGTGTATGAAAATTGGGACTTCAGTTTACTCGCGTCTTGATAGTAGTTGAACTCATTTCTGGACTAACACTCACTGCTCCAATGCTGCTTAAATGGAAATAAGTTGGTAGATTCGAAGTAGTGAGGCAGATAATTTTGTTGACTGCAAGTCGACAGTGCCGCTGCACTCGTCCCAACCTGGCAACTGTTTGATTCCTCGTCTTAATCTTTGATTCTTTTTGTTTCTGCTTTCTTTCTTGCTTATAGCTCGTACAATATCCTGATATCCTCTTCACCTACCCCCTGTTATCCCCTTCCCCTACCCCCTGTTATCCTCTTCACCTACCCCCTGTTATCCTCTTCCCCTACCCCCTGTTATCCTCTTCACCTACCCCCTGTTATCCTCTTCACCTACCCCCTGTTATCCTCTTCCCCTACCCCCTGTTATCCTCTTCACCTACCCCCTGTTATCCTCTTCCCCTACCCCCTGTTATCCTCTTCCCCTACCCCCTGTTATCCTCTTCACCTACCCCCTGTTATCCTCTTCACCTACCCCCTGTTATCCTCTTCACCTACCCCCTGTTATCCTCTTCACCTACCCCCTGTTATCCTCTTCACCTACCCCCTGTTATCCTCTTCACCTACCCCCTGTTATCCTCTTCACCTACCCCCTGTTATCCTCTTCCCCTACCCCCTGTTATCCTCTTCCCCTACCCCCTGTTATCCTCTTCCCCTACCCCCTGTTATCCTCTTCACCTACCCCCTGTTATCCTCTTCCCCTACCCCCTGTTATCCTCTTCACCTACCCCCTGTTATCCTCTTCACCTACCCCCTGTTATCCTCTTCCCCTACCCCCTGTTATCCTCTTCACCTACCCCCTGTTATCCTCTTCCCCTACCCCCTGTTATCCTCTTCACCTACCCCCTGTTATCCTCTTCACCTACCCCCTGTTATCCTCTTCACCTACCCCCTGTTATCCTCTTCACCTACCCCCTGTTATCCTCTTCACCTACCCCCTGTTATCCTCTTCACCTACCCCCTGTTATCCTCTTCACCTACCCCCTGTTATCCTCTTCACCTACCCCCTGTTATCCTCTTCACCTACCCCCTATTATCCCCTTCCCCTACACACCGTTATCCTCTTCCTCTTTCTCACTGCTATCCCCTTCCCCTATCCCCTAACCCCGCAGGTGAACGGGCACAAATTCATGGTGACGATATTCCGCCAGCCAACATTCTGCTCCCTATGCGAAGGCTTCATCTGGGGCCTGTGGAATCAGGGCTACCAGTGCCAGGCGTGCACCTGCGTTGTGCACAAGCGCTGCCATCAGAGCGTTGTCACGCGCTGCCCGAAACAAAAGGTCGAACAGCAGGTGACGCCGGTTACTGGGGCCAGATTCAACATCAACGTGCCGCACAAGTTTGAGGAGCACACCTACATGCGGTTCACATTCTGCGACCACTGCGGCTCCTTGTTGTACGGCTTGTTAAAACAGGGCCTTCAATGCAGCATCTGCAAGCTCAACGTGCACAAGCGCTGTCAACCAAATGTTGCTCCTAGCTGCGGCGTTTCTAAGAAAGATATGGCCAAAGCTTTGCAAGAATGCAACATTCAGGCCGGCGATTTGAATAAGACTTTGAGTAGGCGCGCGGGCGCTGGAGGCAGCGGCGGCGCCAGCGGCGGAGGCGGCGGCAACGTCACCAACAGGAGCATCTCTGCGCCAGTGACTGCCGGTGATTTGCAGGTTGGTTTGCTAGCTGCAACTGGTTTGGGATATAGAGGCTGCCCTGTGTGTTAGTTTGCAGCACCTGTGATCTTCCCTGTGTGTTAGTTTGCAGCACCTGTGATCTTCCCTGTGTGTTAGCTTGCAGCACCTGGGATCTTCCCTGTGTGTTAGTTTGCAGCACCTGTGATCTTCCCTGTGTGTTAGTTTGCAGCACCTGTGATCTTCCCTGTGTGTCAGTTTGCAGCACCTGTGATCTGCCCTGTGTGTCAGTTTGCAGCACCTGTGATCTTCCCTGTGTGTTAGTTTGCAGCACCTGTGATCTGCCCTGTGTGTGTCAGTTTGCAGCACCTGTGATCTGCCCTGTGTGTGTCAGTTTGCAGCACCTGTGATCTTCCCTGTGTGTGTCAGTTTGCAGCACCTGTGATCTGCCCTGTGTGTGTCAGTTTGCAGCACCTGTGATCTGCCCTGTGTGTGTTAGCTTGCAGCACCTGTGATCTGCCCTGTGTTTTAGTTTGCAGCAGCTGTGATCTGCCCTGTGTGTGTCAGTTTGCAGCACCTGTGATCTGCCCTGTGTGTGTCAGTTTGCAGCACCTGTGATCTGCCCTGTGTCTGTTAGCTTGCAGCACCTGTGATCTGCCCTGTGTTTTAGTTTGCAGCAGCTGTGATCTGCCGTTGGGATCTTTTTTTTAAACGCTCATGGAATCTGGGATTTTCCTATGCAAGGTTTTAAAATAGCCATTTCATGGTCATTTGCAATGCGTATAAAATATTTTACAGTACAGTACAGATTCTGTCAGAAAACCCAGACCAGCCTACTCACAGTAGCGAGCATGACAAAGCGCCATTAAAAATGTCAAAATCTAACAGTCTTAAAGCAACTCGCGCCACCACCCTCACACGCAGCCACCGCTGCACCGGGCTGGCTCAGCCGATTCTCGCGAACGTCGTGTCCGCCTGACCGACCTGACCTTCCTGAAGGTGCTTGGCAAAGGCTCATTCGGCAAGGTGATGCTGGCTGAATACCGTCCCACTGGCCACGTCTACGCTGTCAAAGTGTTGAAAAAAGACGTCATCGTCCAGGACGACGATGTGGAGTGCACCATGACTGAACGCCGCATCCTAGCTCTGGCAGCCAAGCATCCGTTCCTCACCGCTCTACACTCGGCCTTTCAAACCGACGACCGGCTGTTCTTCGTCATGGAATTCGTCAACGGCGGCGACCTGATGTTTCAAATACAGAAATCGAAAAAGTTTGAGGAGCCTCGTGCCAGATTCTACGCCGCCGAGGTCACCCTAGCGCTGATGTTCCTCCATCGGCACGGCATTATCTATCGGGATTTGAAGCTGGACAATATCCTGCTAGACAGGGAGGGCCACTGCAAGCTAGCCGACTTCGGCATGTGCAAGGAGGGCATGCGCGAGGGCGCTAAAACGTCGACGTTTTGCGGTACGCCGGACTACATCGCTCCGGAGATACTCGAAGAGCAGGAGTACGACTGTAGCGTCGATTTCTGGGCTCTGGGCGTGCTGCTGTACGAGATGCTTGCCGGCCAGCCGCCGTTTGAGGCTGACAATGAGGACGATTTGTTTGAGAGCATTCTTAAAGAGGAGGTGAGCCTATTTATCCCATTTATTGATCCCTGATCCCTTAGGAGGGCTGTAGGCACTTTGACGCTTGAAGCGACATCGTCGCACAACCAGAAGCGTGTACGAGCGGTGGTTCCAGGAATGTAAACTCTCAAGAAATGGAATGGGCCCATAGCCCAACCAATTCGTGCACAAGGCTCCAAATTAATGTGACCCTGCACACGAAACCGCGCTAGTTAAAATAGCCAACCTACAACGCTAGGGTCGAACCTGGACCTGTGGTGCACATGGTAACGAATAAACCTACCTGCTAAATCGCATATTCTCTCCAATTTATCCTTCTTTTTTAGTCTTTGTTAAGTTGCGAGTCTTTGTCGAGCGTCTACCATATTATGATGAAGAACCTAAAATAGCTAATTTAATAATATAATTTGAACTGTAAACCGCATTGAAAACCAAACAGAATTTATACCTCGATCGCTAAATTAGCAAATAAGTGACATTTTATTAACTACTCTACTCATAGCGGCAGTAGAAGAATATGACAAATAAATTTGTATAATAAGCTAAAAAATAACGTTTTTTATTACCTACACTACTTACTAGGGGCAGTTATGAGATATTATTAATGCACTTTTGTCTAATCCGCAGGTGCTGTACCCCGTCTGGCTGTCCCGCGAGGCCGTCTCCATCCTCAAAGGCTTCCTAATGAAAAAGCCGTCTCGCCGGCTCGGCTGCGACCCTGCCGCTGGTCGCGAGAAAGCCATCCTAGTGCACCAATTTTTTCACGACAAAATCGACTGGACCGAACTAGAAGCTATGCGCGTCGAACCGCCATTCAAACCGACAGTTCGCGCTCGCACCGACACTAGCAATTTTGATCGAGATTTCACTAGCGAAGAGGCTCGACTGACTCCGATTGACCCCGACACTGTGCAAGCTATTCAGCAGGACGAATTCGCCAGTTTCTCCTTCTTCAACGAAGATTATAAGCCGTCTGTCTAGGGGGGGGGGGGGGGGCGGATTTTTTGTGAACTAACAATTTTAGTCATTTATTGTTTTATTCATTTATTTTGTTCGAATTTTCTGTAACAGGTTGACATTTCAACGAGTTTTTTTAGCTGTCTTTACCTTGCTTACTATCTCATTTATTCTTTATCGTGTCTCCCACTTCCTCTGGCCCCTTTGCTCTGCCTTCTCTTCTCTTCTCTTCCCCCTTTTCCCTTCTCCTCTCCTCCTTCTTTCTCCCCTCTCCTCTCCCCCTTCTTTCTCCCCTCTCCTCTACTTTCTCCCCTCTCCTCCCCTTCTTTCTCCCTTCTCCTCTCCTCCTTCTTCTTTCTCCCCTCTCCTCTCCCCCTTCTTTCTCTCCTCTCCCCCTTCTTTCTCTCCTTTTCCTCTTCTTTCTCCCCTCTCCCCCTTCTTTCTCCCCTCTCCTCTCCCCTTTCTTTCTCCCCTCTCCTCTCCCCTTTCTTTCTCCCCTCCTCTCCCTCTTCTTTCTCCCCTCTCCTCTTCTTTCTCCCCTCTCCTCTCCTCCTTTCTCCCCTCCCCTCTCTCCCTTCTTTCTCCCCTCTCCTCCTTCTTTCTCCCCTCTCCTCTACGTGTCGATAATCCTACCTCTCTTTGTTTACCTGTTTTTCACCTCGCTCCGTCTGTCTCACTTATTACGTCAGTCTATATCGTGCAATCTAATTAAATCGCATTATTATTATTATTATTATTATTATTTTTGTAATTTATAATCTCATCAAAATTTACATGTTGTGCGTGCGTTGTGCAAGCCACTCTTTCTTTGGTGTTCTTTTGACTTTTACAATCTGTGTTTAATTGTGCACAGTGATTTTTTTAGTCGAATCAAAATAGAGAAAAAAACAGGAGCAATGGAGCCAGTCATTTTTAAAAAAAATTATATTGCAAATATTTCTGCCGTTAATTATTGTTTATTTGAATATGACAACGGCAATGATGCAATGTGTCTGTATGCTTTTATTTGTTCAGCTAGCGATGCAATCAATATACGCTGGATTCGTATAACATATATTTATTATACTGATTGCGGCTTGGCGATTTTATACACAAATCTCTCTCGATTTTTTATACATTATATATGTTATATATAGATATTTAGATATCGAAGTCCTATATTCAGTCTGTTGTACTATTTTCTATTGTTGTTGTTCTTTTTATAACCTAACTACCTGCCTGTCTGCCTGCCTGCCTACCTTTTCATTCTAGTCTAGTCCCACTACTTGTGTTCGTGTCTTTGTTAATGCAAATTTTCTGGTCTTTTTTTTATGGAGAAGCAATCTATTGATTTGATTGGATTTTGGACAAAAAAATAATTGATTTTTATGTAGATTTTTATGTACAGCAGCATTATTTATAGTTATAGGGGCGTCAGTAAATCTATCTAGTGTCATTTATTATATTTTATGAACAAAGACTTACCTAGGGTCAATAAGCTACCAGAAACAATGATTGTGTTGTTCTTCTTTATGTAAAATTTTATTTTACGTATTTTTTGTCCCACAGTATTACACTCAGCCATAATTGTCTGCAACTCTCTACTTGATATACTACTTATAAGGTTAGTTAGTAGTGGCTTTGTCTGTCGTTAACTAAGTAGTATAGATTAGCTAGTTGATATTTTAAGCATTCTTTTTTATTGGACCCTAAAAAAAAGCTCGCACCCGCTTACTTAACTTAACAAAGTTGTTTTCGCACCATTTCAGCTTTTTTTAGCTTTATACATTTTTTGACATGTAGCGATGCGTTTTTTGTTTCTGTTCGTCTTTTGTTTGTGTTATTTTTAGACTGATTAGATAATAATTGCTAAATTAATTATAATTCAATTATCGAATTGTGATTTTTTTATTGGCCCCTCTCGTTGCCATGGGTTGCTCGTTAATACATTAAGTTTGACAGAGTGCGGAGTTGCAATTATGACACGATATGACCTCCCTTGTACCAGATAAAGTGCTGTCCAAAATAAATTTTGTAGAGACTGCGTGTTTTCTTCAATTTTGTTTATTTTCTGCCGCTAGCGATGTCTCTTGATAATTTCACACTAACAATCGCTTTTGATAATCTCACACTGAGAATGTCTCTTGATAATCTCACACTGAGAACAATCGCTTTGGATAATCTCCCTGAGAATCGCTCTTGATAATCTCACACTGAGAATAGCTTTTGATAATCTCATTCTGAGAATAGCTTTTGATAATCTCACACAGAAAATGGCTCTTGATAATCTCACACTGAGAAACGCTTTTGATAATCTCACACTGAGAATCGCTCGTGATAATCTCACACTGAGAATCGCTCGTGATAATCTCACACTGAGAATCGCTCGTGATAATCTCACACTGAGAATCGCTCGTGATAATCTCACACTGAGAATCGCTTTTGATAATCTCACACAGAAAATGGCTCTTGATAATCTCACACTGAGAATCGCTTTTGATAATCTCACACTGAGAATCGCTCGTGATAATCTCACACTGAGAATCGCTCGTGATAATCTCACACTGAGAATCGCTTTTGATAATCTCACACAGAAAATGGCTCTTGATAATCTCA
Organism: Macrostomum cliftonense; assembly: GCA_950096795.1. Lineage (NCBI taxonomy): Eukaryota > Metazoa > Platyhelminthes > Macrostomidae > Macrostomum > Macrostomum cliftonense. The sequence goes on along the minus strand of CATNEM010000121.1, from coordinate 95,904 downwards.
CACTGAGAATCGCTTTTGATAATCTCACACTGAGAATTGCTCGTGATAATCTCACACTGAGAATCGCTTTTGATAATCTCACACTGAGAATCGCTTTTGATAATCTCACAATGAGAATCGCTTTTGATAATCTCAAACTGAAAATCGCTCTTAATAATCTCACACTGAGAATCGCTCTTGATAGGATCGTTTTTAAAAAATATCCCACTAATAATCGGTTTTAGAAATCCCACAACAATAATCGGTTAAAAATTTCAAAACAAAAGTCGCTTTTACAAAATTTATTTTAGACGATCTTGTAGGCCTGTGTTGTTTACGCTGTTGTGCCGCGTGCTAGCTCTCTCTCTCTCTATCTCTCCGTCTCTCGCCCGCGTGGCGTTGTTTTCTCTCTCCCCCCAATGTACAGTATGGAATGTGCGTATGGCGGCTTAAGCAGCCGCCACGTTGTTTTCAATAATATAAAATATATTCAATCGCCTATGTTCGACTTTAAGCATTTCTCGGCACTGGTTAACTACAAACAGTTGTTTCTTAGTCCTACAGTGGCGTCGCAAGCCAACGAAGCCAACGCGGGGCATGGCCACTAACTATATTTCGCTGCCTCCACCCGAGCCATTTCTCATTTCCGACGACCCTCACAACGCTAGCAAACGTTGGAGCGGATGGGCAGAGCGTTTTACAGATTTCATCGAGGCGTCGGGAGTCGCAAACGAGAATCAGAAGTGCAAGCTGCTGTGCTACACTGCAGGAAAGGAGGTTGCGGACATCGTTCGCGATCTGCCAAAGCCACAGATAGATGGCCAAGAGCAGGAGCACACACTGAAGACCCTCATCGCTGGGCTGAAGCTGCATTTCGACGCCAGGAAAAACATCGTGTTTGCCCGATACCAATTCCGCCTCTGTGCTCAACAAACCGGAGAGAAAATCGAGGCCTGGTACAGCAGGCTGCGGACAGCCGCCGAGCCATGCGAGTTTGGCAATCTGCGGGACTCGCTTATACGAGACCAGCTTGTGGCAACGTGCGTCTCCGACAAATTGCGCAGACGGCTGCTCCAGGAAGCTAACATCACGCTGGACGAAGCTCTGCAGAAAGCCAGGGCATTTGAGGCTGCGGACGAGCAGGCAGCCGAGATGGAAAAAACCTTCGACTCTTAAGTGGCCAGCCTAGTCCGAAGCAGCAAAGCAGTCACCGGTGGACGAACGTACACCAGCGAGTCGAGGCCGAGCCAATCGACGACCTGCTACCGCTGCGGCGAGCGCGGTCACGCCTCATGTGACGCGGCCAAGGGCAAGATATGCCACAACTGCGGCAAGCCAAACCATCTTGCCAAGGCGTGCCGCCAGCCGCGATCAGCCAACAGCAGAGGCCGCCAACAGGTCCACGCCAACACAGACAGCACAGCTCTTAGTGACGGGCCCAAAGAAGAAGTGTTCACCCTACACAAGGACGACACATACCCGACCGACGTCTCGCTAAAAGCCCGAGTCGGGAGCCGTCAGCTCTTGATGATGATTGACAGCGGAGCCAGCTGCAGCATCATGAGCCAGCGCACCTTCAAGACGCTCAACCGACCGCATTTGCGCGCTCCAAGATCCGAGGTTCGAGCCTACGGTTGCGCCTCACCGCTAAAGATCCAGGGTATCGCCGACCTGGAAGTCCAAATCGGAGCAGCCAGCACTGTTGTGCCTTTCCACATCATGGACGGTGACGGCCTGACGCTGCTCGGCCGTGAGCCAGCATTCAGACTCGGAGTACTTAAAATTCACCACCCGGAATTCACCGCAACAGAATCGGTGCGTGCGAACAGCGACTCAGCATCACAGCTTCAGGACATCCTTCATCGCCACAGGGCCGTCTTCGAGGGCATCGGCTGTATCAAAGGCGTGCAGGTCAAAGTGCAGCTGACTGACAACGCCGTTCCAGTCTGCCAAGCACCATCCCGGGTTGCCGCGCATCTGAAGGCGACTGTGATCGAAGAGTTGAAGGCACTGGAGCGGCAGGACATCATCGAGCCAGTCAAGGGGCCCAGCGCCTGGGTGTCGCGCATGGTCGTCGTGCCCAAGACCGACGGTGGCGTCAGAATCTGTCAAGATCTCCGCGACCTCAACGCCTTTGTTGTTCCCGAGAAGCAGCAGATCCCGACACTGGACGAGGTCACCGAAGAGATGTGCGGAGCCAAGCTTTTCAGTGAGTTGGACATCCGGAAGGCATTCTATCAAATCCCGGTGCACGAGGACAGCCGCCATCTTTTCACGTTCAGCACGCCGCTCGGACTGATGCGACTCAAGAGGCTCAGCATGGGTTTCACCAACGCTTCCGAAATCCTACAGCGCATTATGCTGGGCATCCTCAGCGGCATCGATGGCGTCAGGTGGGTTCACGACGACGTCATCGTATACAGCGAGGACGTTAAGCAGCACCACGAGAGACTGGACGCCTGTCTTCAGCGCCTTCACGAGTTCGGCATCACGCTGAACAGGGACAAGTGCAAGTTCGCCCAGCCGGCTGTCGAGTTCCTCGGGATGCTCCTGTCAGACAAGGGCATCCAGCCAGCAGCCGAAAAGATTCGCGCAATGCAAAACTTCCGGCAGCCCGCTAACGTCTCAGAAGTGCGGTCATTTCTCGGCACGGCGAACTTCCTGGCAAAGTTCATCCCGAAATTCGCGGACGTGTCGGCACCGCTGCGCCACCTGACCAAGAAAGGCCAGCCATGGGAATGGACCACCAGCCATGCCGAGGCATTCGACAGAATCAGGACTGCTATCGCCGAAGCTGACACGCTGGCATTTTTCGACCGCAAACGCCACACGGAGGTTATTGTGGACGCTTCCCCAATCGGCCTCGGTGCCATCCTCACCCAGAAGCAGCCGGACGGCGGCAGCAGACCCGTGGCCTACGCCAGCAGAGCTCTGTCGCCAGTAGAGCAGCGCTATGCTCAGATCGAGCGGGAGGCTCTGGCGATCAAATTTGCCTGCCTGAAATTCGAGCATTACCTGGCAGGCGACCCGAATTTCACCGTGGTGACGGACCACCGACCGCTCGTGCCGCTCTTCAAACCGGGGTCCCGCCCGCCGCCGCGGATCGAGCGGATGGCACTCCGAATCCAGCACCTCCGCTTCACTCTGCTGTACAAGCCGGGACCTGCCAATCCGGCCGATCTGCTGAGCCGCCAGCCGCTACCAGAGCTCCGGCCAAACATCGGCGAGGTCCTCGACGCTGCCTTCGTCGGAGCCGTGTCAGCAGGTGCCGTGCCAAAGGGCTTCACCATACAGCAGATTAGAGAGGCTTCAAAGACCGACGCGGAGCTACAGGCTGCAATCAGCGCAATCCGATCAGGCAGCTGGAACATGCTCGATCCTGTGCAGCGCTCATTCAAGTCCTGCAACAGCGAACTGTCCGAGAACGACGGTGTCCTTCTTCGCGGAGATCTCATCGTCGTGCCCGGGTCTCTCCGAAGGCCGATTCTGCAACTGGCGCACACAGGCCACCTCGGCACGGACCGAACTCTGAAGCGCCTGCAAACGAAAGTCTGGTGGCCGAAGATGCGCAGCGACTGCGAGGTTTTCGTCAAATGCTGCGTGTACTGCCAAGCTGCGGCGACACCCGTGGGCCATCCGCCTCTGAAGCCGACGGAGATGCCGGACGGACCCTGGCAGCTACTCGGCATGGACTTCTTTGGCCCAGTCCAAGGCCAGATGCTGCTGGTTACGACGGACTTGTACTCCAAATACCCGGAAGTCGACATCATGCAGTCAACAGCGGCCGGCAGCGTGACGCCGCATCTGAGACGGCTATTCGGCCGCCACAGCATCCCTGCAGAGGTCATCACTGACAACGGGCCGCCGTTCAATTCCGCAGACTTTCGCAGCTTCCTCACCGGGTATGGAGTTCATCATCGGCTTATCTGCCCGCTACACCCGGAGTCCAACGGCGCCACCGAGCGTGTCAACCGCAGCATCGGCAAGGTGGTAAAGACTGCGGTGGCTGAAGGCCGAAACTGGAGAGAGGCCCTGGATGACTGGCTTTTGGCGTTCCGCACAACGCCTCACAGAGCCACAGGACGGACGCCGGCCGAACTTCTAATGGGCAGGCCGATCAACGATGGAATCCCGGCCAGTCAGCAGTCAAAGTCATCAGGAGTCGGCCAGCAGACTGTCAGGGACTGGAACAAACGGTACACTCACCAGATGAAAAGGGCGTTCGACAAGAGGAAGGCAGCAAAAGAGCACAGCATCGCTCCGGGTACGAGAGTCCTACGCAAGCAGCAGGTGAGCAGTAAGACGCAGCTGCCTTTTGAGACACAGCCCTGGACGGTGAGCCGAGTTCAAGGCGACACCTGCATCCTGCAGCGGGGTCGGCAGTCATGCATGCGGCACGTAACTCAGCTGCGGCCTTTGTTAGAGTCAGCCGGCCAATCCGCCGGCCAGTCAGCCGGCCAATCCGCCGGCCAGTCAGCCGGCCAATCCGCCGGCCAGTCCGCCGTCCAGTCCGCCGACCAATCCGCCGTCCAGTCCGCCGGCCAATCCGCCGGCCAATCCGCCGGCCAGTCAGCCGGCCAGTCCGCCGTCCAGTCCGCCGGCCAATCCGCCGGCCAGTCAGCCGGCCAGTCAGCCGGCCAATCCGCCGGCCAGTCCGCCGGCCAGTCAGCCGGCCAGTCAGCCGGCCAGTCAGCCGGCCAGTCAGCCGGCCAATCCGCCGGCCAGTCCGCCGGCCAGTCGACCGGACAGGACTGTGGCGTGGCCTTACGGCCGCATCCACGAGCCGCCCGTGAGATCCCTAAGCGCTACAAGTAATTGCATGTGACAAGCTGACAGTTTCTTGCGTCGGTAATTTTTTTTCTTTCTTCGTGCGTCTCCTGTTTCCTTTTTTTGTTTTTTTTCTTTGGTGGGAAGAATTGTAGGCCTGTGTTGTTTACGCTGTTGTGCCGCGTGCTAGCTCTCTCTCTCTCTATCTCTCCGTCTCTCGCCCGCGTGGCGTTGTTTTCTCTCTCCCCCCAATGTACAGTATGGAATGTGCGTATGGCGGCTTAAGCAGCCGCCACGTTGTTTTCAATAATATAAAATATATTCAATCGCCTATGTTCGACTTTAAGCATTTCTCGGCACTGGTTAACTACAAACAGTTGTTTCTTAGTCCTACAGATCTCTTTTAAGATTTTCTTGTTGAAAACTAACTCTTGCTTATTAATTATGGAATCTAAGCCGATATTTCGTTCAGAAATTGAAAAAAACGAGTTAAAAAATCTTCTGTACTTCGCTGAGAGCAATTTTTGCGAATTTTTACTTTTCTATGGCGAGATCTTAGTGCACTTACGTCATAAATGCATCACTCGTAAGTTACGAGTATCATTTAACAAGAGGCACACGGTTGGGCCATAAACTATAATTATTTGCCCTAATCTTCGAGTCCGTACAGCTCAGTCTGCAAAGCGATGGTCTGCTTATAAATCCCGCTCGTATTTTGAACAACTTTGAGCAATTTTAGGGCACATCAAACGAATTTTACGTTTGCAAAGTAGAAAGCAGAAAATAGAACGAAAATGCGCCACATTGCCTTCTTGCACCCGTTGCTTCTCTGCTTCTTCTGCTGTCTGCTTGCTTCCTCGGCCTTTGCTGCTGACAACCCAGCTCTCGGCGATCACGAAGGTTCAGACGAGCCAGGTAAAATTTATTGAGCTTTTATTTTGGCTTGCCAATTTTGCAAGGAAAACACCACACCTAAGGGAAGGAAAACATCACACCTGAGGGAAGGAAAACATCACACCTGAGGGAAGGAAAACATCACACCTAAGGGAAGGAAAACACCACACCTGAGGGAAGGAAAACACCGCACCTGAGGGAAGGAAAACACCGCACCTGAGGGAAGGAAAACATCACACCTGAGGGAAGGAAAGCATCCCAGCTGAGGGAAGGAAAGCATCACACCTGAGGGAAGGAAAACATCACACCTAACTAACGGAAGGAAAACACCACTCCTAAGGGAAGGAAAAGCCACACCTGAGGGAAGGAAAACATCACACCTGAGGGAAGGAAAACATCACACCTGATGGAAGGAAAACATCACACCTGAGGGAAGGAAAACATCACACCTAACTAACGGAAGGAAAACACCACTCCTAAGGGAAGGAAAAGCCACACCTGAGGGAAGGAAAACATCACACCTGAGGGAAGGAAAACATCACACCTGATGGAAGGAAAGCATCCCAGCTGAGGGAAGGAAAGCATCCCAGCTGAGGGAAGGAAAACATCACACCTGATGGAAGGAAAGCATCCCAGCTGAGGGAAGGAAAACATCACACCTGAGGGAAGGAAAACATCACACCTAACTAACGGAAGGAAAACACCACTCCTAAGGGAAGGAAAAGCCACACCTGAGGGAAGGAAAACATCACACCTGAGGGAAGGAAAACATCACACCTGATGGAAGGAAAGCATCCCAGCTGAGGGAAGGAAAGCATCCCAGCTGAGGGAAGGAAAACATCACACCTGATGGAAGGAAAGCATCCCAGCTGAGGGAAGGAAAACATCACACCTGAGGGAAGGAAAACATCACACCTGATGGAAGGAAAACATCACACCTGAGGGAAGGAAAACATCACACCTAACTAACGGAAGGAAAACACCACTCCTAAGGGAAGGAAAAGCCACACCTGAGGGAAGGAAAACATCACACCTGAGGGAAGGAAAACATCACACCTGAGGGAAGGAAAACATCACACCTGATGGAAGGAAAGCATCCCAGCTGAGGGAAGGAAAACATCACACCTGATGGAAGGAAAGCATCCCAGCTGAGGGAAGGAAAGCATCACACCTGAGTGAAGGAAAACATCACACCTAACTAACGGAAGGAAAACACCACTCCTAAGGGAAGGAAAAGCCACACCTGAGGGAAGGAAAACATCACACCTGAGGGAAGGAAAACATCACACCTGATGGAAGGAAAACATCACACCTGAGGGAAGGAAAACATCACACCTAACTAACGGAAGGAAAACACCACTCCTAAGGGAAGGAAAAGCCACACCTGAGGGAAGGAAAACATCACACCTGAGGGAAGGAAAACATCACACCTGATGGAAGGAAAGCATCCCAGCTGAGGGAAGGAAAACATCACACCTGATGGAAGGAAAGCATCCCAGCTGAGGGAAGGAAAGCATCACACCTGAGTGAAGGAAAACATCACACCTAACTAACGGAAGGAAAACACCACTCCTAAGGGAAGGAAAAGCCACACCTGAGGGAAGGAAAACACCACTCCTAAGGGAAGGAAAAGCCACACCTGAGGGAAGGAAAACACCACACCTGAGGGAAGGAAAACACCACACCTGAGGGAAGAAAAGCACCACACCTGAGGGAAGGAAAGCACCACACCCAAGATAAGGAAAGCACAACACCTGAGGGAAGGAAAACATCACATCTAAGGGTATTAGAAAAAAACCCACATTTAAGGGAAAGAAAACATCACACCGGAGGGAAGGAAAACATCCCACCTGAGGGAAGGAAAACATCCCACCTGAGGGAAGGAAAACATCCCACCGGAGGGAAGGAAAACATCCCACCTGAGGGAAGGAAAACATCCCACCTGAGGGAAGGAAAACATCACACCTAAGTGTATTAGAAAAACCCCACATTTAAGTGAAGGAAAACATCACACCTAAGGGAAGGAAAACATCACACCTAAGGGAAGGAAAACATCACACCTAAGGGAAGGAAAACACCACACCTGAGGGAAGGAAAACATCACACCTAAGGGAAGGAAAACATCACACCTAAGGGAAGGAAAACATCACACCAGAGAGAACGAAAGCTTCACACCGGATCCAACTGCCGCCCCACGCTGCCCAGCTGAACCGCGCCCGATAGCGCAGCCGGCAGAAGGCGGTCGCAAAAACGACGCGACTCCGGCCGGCTGCTTCAAGCACTCGGTCCGGTACCCGGTGCTGGAGGTGCTGAAAGGCGAACTCGAAGCCGACCTGACCCGCTCCTCGTGCCTGGCCACGTGTTCGAGGTTCCGATTTAATTACTTCGGCCTGTTAGGCGGGAGACTGTGCTACTGCGGCGTGTCTCTCAGGCTGACTGCCACTAGTAGCAGCTGCAATTTGCCCTGCCCCGGCAACCCGGCAGAGACTTGCGGCGGACCAGGCGCCATGGAGACGCACAGAATTGGCCGCAACGAGTTTAGCGGAGTTCAAAACGAAGAGTACAATGAGGAGGAGGAGAAGCACGATTGGTCCAACTCGAAATCAAATTCGAATGGTGTGCATTGCTTCTCTTATTGATACTTCTATAGGATCTTCTGTCGTACGTAATTTACGTGCATTAGAAACCAACCCCACAGCCGGCACCAAGCCAGCTAGCCGGGCCGTCATTTCATCAGGCTGCTTCAAGTTCTCCTGGCGTCACCCGCTGCTTGAGGTCAACAGCGGCCTGTTCCCCGACCTGACCCGCAAAACCTGTTTCGAACAGTGCAGACAGCACCTTTTCAATTATTTCGGACTTTATCAGGGCAACACCTGCTATTGCGGTGTGAACTTGTCGAAAGTGAAAGTCTCGACTACTAATTGCAACGTGGCCTGTTCAGGCAACGAAAAAGAGACTTGCGGCGGAGAGCAAGACGTCGAGATCTACAAGATTCTCAGCCAGGAGGAGTTCTGGAAGTACAAAGATATGCGTAAGAAGAACAGACCCGCTGGTCTGATTGGTGAGTCACTGTTGGATACTGCTTTGGGCCACTGGGAGCTCCTAGTGAGAGAGCCTAGAATCTAGTGGGATAATCTGAGATCAAGTCAGATAATCTGGGATCTAGTGAGATAATCTGGGATCTAGTGAGATAATCTGGGATCTAGTGAGATAATCTGGGATCTAGTGAGATAATCTGGGATCTAGTGAGATAATCTGGGATCTAGTGAGATAATCTGGGATCTAGTGAGATAATCTGGGATCTAGTGAGATAATCTGGGATCTAGTGAGATAATCTGGGATCTAGTAAGATCATCTGGGATCTAGTGAGATAATCTGGGATCTAGTGAGATAATCTGGGATCTAGTAAGATCATCTGGGATCTAGTGAGATAATCTGGGATCTAGTGAGATAATCTGGGATCTAGTGAGATAATCTGGGATCTAGTGAGATAATCTGGGATCTAGTAAGATAATCTGGGATCTAGTGGGATAATCTAGGATCCTATAGTCAGGTAATCTAGGATCTAGTGAGATAATCTGGGTTCTAGGGAGATAATCTGGGAACTAGTGAGATAATCTAGGAGATTTTAGTGAGATAATCTAGAATCTAGTGAGATAATCTGGGATCTAGTGAGATAATCTGGGATCTAGTGAGATAATCTAGGATCTAGTGAAATCTAGTGAGATAATCCGGGATCTAGTCAGATCATCTGGGATCTAGTGAGATCTAGTGAGATAATCTGGGATCTAGTGGGAGACTCTAGGATCTTTAGTGAGAGACTCTTGGATCTATAATGGGAGACTCTAAAATATATAGTGAGACTCTAGCCGTCTAGGATCTAGTGTGAGAGACTATAGGATCTATAATGAGGACCCTAAGATCTGTGGTGACAGACCATAGGATCTAGACTAGAGTAGGGACTCTAATCTAATTACCTTGAAAATGTGTTTTAACTCGCTTTCTTATTTTCAGAAATCGACTAAAAATCGACTAATAATCTGCTGCATTAGAATGATAAAAATGAAACTTTACCTTTCCAGGATTGGTACAAAAATGACACTTATGATTCAAATAAGATAATTTTCCCACTATAATTTTAAAGAGCTTCCATGAAAGTCACTCGCTTCAAGCTTATTATTTTGCTCTGGAGTGTCAATTTAATTCTTTCCGTGATTCATGCAGACAAACTTACTTAGCCATGCCTTATTTATTTATAATGCATTTTTCCTCCGCCTAGGTATTAGGCATTTAGTAAGTACAGTTGTACACAAAGCAGTGAAATACTTTTTTGTTTATAGACATGTAGCTCGTACGTGAGACTTGCGTGCGTGAATGCTATAGTGCACAAAATAATGTCTAAATAAAGAGACAAATTAATAAAGTCTTTTATGGGTCTTACATTAAATCAAATTAAAAATTATTATACACTGTCTTGTCTGCTTTTTCATATTCTTTTCTCAGTAATTGCATTAGTTTATTGTATTGCTTTTGCTTAATCGCGTGATATAGTATCCTGCACAAGTTTTGGCTTGAGCATTAGCATACAGATTAGTCATGAATTTAAAAAATCTATGAATTTACAAGTCTAATTACATATAATAGGCGAATTTTAAGTTAGAGACAGGTATAATCCTATCGATCTATCGGTGCCGTGGTGAAAATGATTAATTTTTAGTACAAGCAGTAAAATTTTATTATTGTCACACTTCTACGTGCATTGTCAAATATGTGGCTTCGCCACTCTTGACAAATTTAATCATTGTCAAACTCCAAAACCATATAGACAACTAACCATTATCAGCTGTTGGCTAAAGAGCGATTGGCTGCACTTTTCAGACAGAAATTGGAGTCCTAAAATTGGCGGCTACACACAATCATTTCCTAAATAATCTTATTTTAGTTTCGGAGTTTTTATGACATTAAAACAAAAGACTAGTCATCAAAATGCTGTTTAATGCGTATAAGTATTTATTAATACCTACAATTAAACTAAAGCGATTATTCTCTAAAAAAACATTTCTTTACATAATACTAAAATGTATTTATGTTATCGTGGGCTTCAATTTGGGTTTACAATATTTGTACACAAATAAATTTTTTTTTAGCTCAAATGGATCACAATGCAGAAGCAAATTTTTCTGGTAATATCGCAAACTGCATGAAAAACGGTTATGTCCAGATCGAAAACAGTTTTTCTTCTTCATAGCTTTGTTTTCTTATGAAACCTCTGGCGATGCTTTATTTTTTTTATTTTATGCTTTGAAATTGCTACAGTGGATTTTTTATTTTTTGACTTATGTCTATAAATTTTATTTTTCGAGTTTTGAACATTCGCTTTGTAAAAAAATATTTTAAGTATATAATAATGTATAGGCATAGCATTTGATGCTGTTACTAAAGCATAAACATAACAAAATGTAAGCATGCATTAAATATAGCCCTGACAGTCTTATAAATTTTCTATGATTTTTCTGAGCTAAAGGATATAGACTTTTTATGATTTAATGTAATTACATTACGCTACTAATAATAGCTTCAAATAGACTATTAATTGCAAGTAAAATGTATTCAATTATCAAGTTTCGAGTGGGGCCTATATATTATTGTCGTTATAGATTTATAAATTTGCTTGTATATTTTTTATTAAAAAAAACTTCAAGAAATTTAAAATATAGAACAATATATTTTAATCCTAGATATTTCTAAAAAATATCTGTACTTATCTATAACTGGCTAAGCAAGAAAAAATGTTTATCATTTAAACTAATAATCTTAAAATCTATAAAACATTATATTTTTGTCTTTAAAATATCATTTAATTAAAAGGAAATTCACTTTTTCTACAATCAGAATTTTCCGTAAAAATACAAACTTTGCTAAAATTGCAGAATGCCTTCCGAGTGTCAGCTAAGCCTGCGCTCTGTGCAAGATTTATCCCCACTATTGTGCAATCCCGAGCCGGACGATGAGCCGCCCGGACTGACAGCCCGACTCCAGCTGATGCAGAGTCGGCCTGATCAGCTGGAGGACGCTGAACAGCTTCATCAGCATCAGCATCAGCAACAGCAGCAGCAGCAACTGCAGCCGCAATGGCCTTGCAATCTGCCTGACAGCTGCAGTACAATCTCTTCATTAGCCACCACCGCTGTTGCTATGCAGCACGCCAAGTCTTTGCCGACGCTTCAAGACGAAGCTTCTGCTGCCAGACGATGCGACACCATGATTGTGGCGGCCGAGCCACGACGCTCCAGAACTCTGTTCGAAGGCCTTCTAGGCTGCCTGCGGCCCATGTGGCAGATTGTTGGCCGACGGACTGCTGGCTACGGAGGAGCCTACGCCCAGGTGGCCTCAGGAGCTGCAGTCGGTGCCGTTTCAGGCGCGTCTGCTTCTAGTGCCGCTTCCGCAGCCGCCGCAGCAGCGGCTTCCGCCGTCTCCTGGACTATCGACATGCTGGACATTTGTGATCTGCAGTTTCTCACGTCTGGAAGTCAGGGCGCCGTGTTTTATGGCATTTATCGGGGACAGGAGGTGCGTTAGAGAGTCTAACTTGTGTTAAATTAAGCCTAATTCCATTAATTGCAGCTATCTAGGCTTAGCGTCAGAAACAAAGTATGATTGGCTTTGGTTTTCTAAGAGTCGGAATCGACGATTGATTGTGATTGGTTGAGGCTTTCAAGTGTTGGATGCGAGGAGTCATTCTGATTGGTTGCGGTTTTCTAGGGGTTAGAAGCGAAGATTGATTCTGATTGGTTGCAGATTTTCAGGGGATGGAAGCGAAGATTGATTCTGATTGGTTGCAGATTTCTAGGGGTTGGAAGCGAAGATTGATTCTGATTGGTTGCAGATTTCTAGGGGATGGAAGCGAAGATTGATTCTGATTGGTTGCAGATTTCTAGGGGTTGGAAGCGAAGATTGATTCTGATTGGTTGCAGATTTCTAGGGGATGGAAGCGAAGATTGATTCTGATTGGTTGCAGATTTCTAGGGGTTGAAAGCGAAGATTGATTCTGATTGGTTGCAGATTTCTAGGGGTTGAAAGCGAAGATTGATTCTGATTGGTTGCAGATTTCTAGGGGTCGGAAGCGAAGATTGATTCTGATTGGTTGCAGATTTCTAGGGGTTGAAAGCGAAGATTGATTCTGATTGGTTGCAGATTTCTAGGGGATGGAAGCGAAGATTGATTCTGATTGTTTGCAGATTTTTAGGGGTCGGAAGCGAAGATTGATTCTGATTGGTTGCAGATTTCTAGGGGTCGGAAGCGAAGATTGATTCTGATTGGTTGCAGATTTCTAGGGGTTGGAAGCGAAGATTGATTCTGATTGGTTGCAGATTTCTAGGGGTTGAAAGCGAAGATTGATTCTGATTGGTTGCAGATTTCTAGGGGTTGGAAGCGAAGATTGATTCTGATTGGTTGCAGATTTCTAGGGGATGGAAGCGAAGATTGATTCTGATTGGTTGCAGATTTCTAGGGGTTGGAAGCGAAGATTGATTCTGATTGGTTGCAGATTTCTAGGGGATGGAAGGGAAGATTGATTCTGATTGGTTGCAGATTTCTAGGGGTCGGAAGCGAAGATTGATTCTGATTGGTTGCAGATTTCTAGGGGTTGAAAGCGAAGATTGATTCTGATTGGTTGCAGATTTCTAGGGGATGGAAGGGAAGATTGATTCTGATTGTTTGCAGATTTTTAGGGGTCGGAAGCGAAGATTGATTCTGATTGGTTGCAGATTTCTAGGGGTTGAAAGCGAAGATTGATTCTGATTGGTTGCAGATTTCTAGGGGTTGGAAGCGAAGATTGATTCTGATTGGTTGCAGATTTCTAGGGGTCGGAAGCGAAGATTGATTCTGATTGGTTGCAGATGATTTCTAGGGGTTGGAAGCGAAGATTGATTCTGATTGGTTGCAGATTTCTAGGGGTTGGAAGCGAAGATTGATTCTGATTGGTTGCGAATCTCGCATCATTTTTTTGCTAAAGTAAACCAGCCGAAAATCCCAACTGACCTTCCCAGGTGGCAGTGAAAAAGTTCACAGAACCGCCCGAGGTCAGTCTGTTGGACTTGCGCCAACTTCGCGAACTTCGTCACCCGCACGTTGTGCAATTCATCGGTGCCTGCGTCTCAGATCCCAACTGCCAGTGCCTGGTGATGGAGTATTGTCCCTTTGGCAATCTGTACGAATTCTACACTACCAAGGTTGACTGCCTCCCAGCCGCCAAAGTGCTGGACTGGTGCAAACAGCTGGCTAGCGGGATGGCCTACCTGCACGAGAAGAAAATCGCTCACGGCGATTTGAAGAGTCCCAATATCCTAGTGTGCGACGCGGATGTGCTCAAGATTTCCGATTTTGGTCTGGTTAAAGTGCCGGCGCTTGAGGGCGCTTCGTGCAGTCGGCAGGTGCGTCACGTGACTGCTTTGAATCTCAGACAGAATCTCACGGGTCTGACCCAACCAGAATCTCACGGGTCTGACCCAACCAGAATCTCACGGGTCTGACCCAACCAGAATCTCACGGGTCTGACCCAACCAGAATCTCACGGGTCTGACCCAACCAGAATCTCACGGGTCTGACCCAACCAGAATCTCACGGGTCTGACCCAACCAGAATCTCACGGGTCTGACCCAACCAGAATCTCACGGGTCTGACCCAACCAGAATCTCACGGGTCTGACCCAACCAGAATCTCACGGGTCTGACCCAACCAGAATCTCACGGGTCTGACCCAACCAGAATCTCACGGGTCTGACCCAACCAGAATCTCACGGGTCTGACCCAACCAGAATCTCACGGGTCTGACCCAACCAGAATCTCACGGGTCTGACCCAACCAGAATCTCACGGGTCTGACCCAACCAGAATCTCACGGGTCTGACCCAACCAGAATCTCACGGGTCTGACCCAACCAGAATCTCACGGGTCTGACCCAACCAGAATCTCACGGGTCTGACCCAACCAGAATCTCACGGGTCTGACCCAACCAGAATCTCACGGGTCTGACCCAACCAGAATCTCACGGGTCTGACCCAACCAGAATCTCACGGGTCTGACCCAACCAGAATCTCACGGGTCTGACCCAACCAGAATCTCACGGGTCTGACCCAACCAGAATCTCACGGGTCTGACCCAACCAGAATCTCACGGGTCTGACCCAACCAGAATCTCACGGGTCTGACCCAACCAGAATCTCACGGGTCTGACCCAACCAGAATCTCACGGGTCTGACCCAACCAGAATCTCACGGGTCTGACCCAACCAGAATCTCACGGGTCTGACCCAACCAGAATCTCACGGGTCTGACCCAACCAGAATCTCACGGGTCTGACCCAACCAGAATCTCACGGGTCTGACCCAACCAGAATCTCACGGGTCTGACCCAACCAGAATCTCACGGGTCTGACCCAACCAGAATCTCACGGGTCTGACCCAACCAGAATCTCACGGGTCTGACCCAACCAGAATCTCACGGGTCTGACCCAACCAGAATCTCACGGGTCTGACCCAACCAGAATCTCACGGGTCTGACCCAACCAGAATCTCACGGGTCTGACCCAACCAGAATCTCACGGGTCTGACCCAACCAGAATCTCACGGGTCTGACCCAACCAGAATCTCACGGGTCAAGCCCCCCCACCCAAATATTCCAGGTGGCGTCCCGCCTTCTCCAACTGTACGGCACAGTCCGCTGGATGTCGCCGGAGCAGTGCCGCCAGGAGCGCTGGGGCTATCAGGCCGACGTGTACAGCTACGGCGTCATCGTCTGGGAGCTGCTGTTCCAGGAGGTGCCCTATCGCAATGTTGACCGTTGGGCGGTGGTTCTTGGCGTCGGGCAGGGCACCCTGTCGCTGCCGCTGCCCCGGCACACGCCCGACACGCTGCGCACCCTGATGGAGTCGTGCTGGTCGCAACGGCCAAAATCTCGTCCGGCATTCAAAACCATTCGTCAATCGTTGGAGATGAGCTGTCGCGACGTTCTAGTCCTGTCCGACGGTGATCTGCGAATCCTTCGACGCGCCTGGTCCGCCGAGATCGCCGCCGCCCTGTCCAGCATGCGCCAGGAGGACCTGCGAGCCAAACTCGAAGCCGACCTGATCAGACAGCGCCGCGAAGAGCTTCAACACGCCAGCGACATCAGGCAGCACTACGAGAAGAAACTACGCCGGGTGGACAATCTGCAGATGGACCTGACTAATCTGCGGCTCCGACTGCTGCTGCAGGCGAAGGCCAGTCAGGACCGGAGTCGCGAGCTGCACCGCCTGATGCTCGCCAAGTGCTGCCGCTCGTGCAAACAGTTGCTAGCCGCCTGCTTTCACGACGTCGATCAGGCTGAGTTGGCTAGGCGTCGGCGCCGAAACAGTCTGGAGGAGCTGAGAAAGATTCGTTGTCCGCTGACGTCGCCGCTGAAGCTCCAGCAGCAGAAGCAGAAGCAGCAGCAGCAGCAGCAGCCGCCGCCTTCGTCGTTGTCAAAGACAGCGGAAGCAGCCGTCCAGACATCGCCAGTCAACGACGACGAAGTAGCCGACTCGCTGCCTCAGCTTCGTCAGAAACCTGGTCGACGATTGTGCAGCGCGGCTGGCACAACCACAGCTACTACTAATACTAATAGTAGTAGCAGCCGCAGCAGCTGCTGCGCTGCCGCAGGCGCCATCGGCGCAGTGGCTAATCGCCAGAGTCCGGCTATGCTGCTGAGCACGGAGATTTTGACTAGGGAACTGCAGGACAACATGACTGACAGTTTGAGCGACAAGGAGGCCGCGTTTGACCAGTTCAAACAGCAGGGGGGCAGCCGCTGCTCCGCTGGAATCGGGCGGGTTGGCCAGTGCGACGGCCAGCGGGACAGCGCCGCCACCGACTTCAATTTGGTGAGCTTGGGATTTTCCTGCTAGCGGGGTTTCCTTATAGGGGGGAATCCTCTGTGGGGTATTTGCCGTAAAAGGGAATCCTCTGTTTTGGTTTTTCCGTGAATGGAGAATCCTCTGTGGGGAATTTCCCTGATTGGGGAATCCTCTAGGGGGATTTCCCTGATTGGGGAATCCTCTAGGGGGATTTCCCTTAGACTGGATTCCTCTAGGGGGATTTCCCTTAGACGGAATTCCTATTTTTGGGGTTTCCGTGAATGGGAAATCCTCTATGGGGATTTCCCTTAGATTGGATTCCTCTTTTCGAGGATTTCCGTGAATGGGGAATCCTCTATGGGGATTTCCCTTAGATCGGATTCCTGTTGTTTAGGGTTTCCGTGAATGGGAATCCTCTATGCGGATTTTCCTTAGATAGGATTTCTCTTTTCTAGGTTTCCGTGAATGGGGAATCCTCTATGGGGATTTCCCTTAGGTAGGATTCCTCTTTTTTAGGGTTTCGGTGAATGGGGGATTACTCTGTGGGGAATTTCCTTTAGACTCGATTCCTCTAGGCTAGGAGGATTTCCCTTAGACTAAATTACTCTATTTTGGAATATCCCTGAATGGGATAATCCTCTAGAGGGGATTTCCCAGATTTCCCTTAGACGAGTTCCCTCTGTTTTGTGGTTTTCCTGATTTCCCTAATGTACGTTACCTGTTTTTGGGGATTTTTCTCACGAGGGTGATGTTTCTAAAAGGGAATTTTCTTTGCCGGATTTTTTTCTGAAGGGAGTTTTACATAAAATTAATAATTGATAGATTTATCAACGGAATAATTTGCATAGTGTTGGTTACCTATCACCTAAGGGTCCGGTTTCTCTTCACGGGGACTCACGAGCTATTGGGAATTTTAACCATTTTGATAAACTATGCATCAAAGATGTCAGATACTTATGTTTTACACATTGTGTTTGTACTAACTAAATCTACCTTCTAGCTTACAATAAATTCCGTTTTAAAAAATGTTACGCAATGCGTCCAGCCAAACTGAGATTAGATAAAAAAGGCAGACAAGCAGCCTACAATTAGGTTGTATTCCACTTTGAAAACGTAACCTTTATCGCCGCTAGACCAAACAGGAAATTGGGTTGCTGAAGCTAATCCTTTTTTTCTGAATGTGCACCTCTCTGATAGGGAAATTTTTGCACTAGAAAAATTCTGCTACCCCAATTTATCATCTTCTTTTGCTTCTTTTTTTCTTAGTTTTAGTGATTGTTTCCGCTAGGCCGCCATCAAAGTCGCTCTGTGTTTTTTCTCTGTTGGAGTGCACTTTTGCTGCCTGCCTTCGGAACACAGTTTTTGCGTATAGCTTGCCGCATCACATAGGATAGGAAAATCTTTCGCAGCTTATTCCCCCCCCCCCCCCAGTTTTTTTTCCTCACCAGTCTAACCGGTCTTCGTCCTTCGCCGAACTCCAGTTTCACAGAAAACTCTTCCCCAATTTTCTATCTCTCTATGTACACTTAAAGGGATGCGAAGGCCGGAGACTCTCTCTTCCCCTTGTCCCCTTGTATCGATCGACCAAAACCAATTTTTCCCCTAAGCTATGTGGGATGCAGAGAAACTGTCAAAGGATAGACAGAAAGAGGAATGAAAAATAGGGATAGAAAGGAAGGGAAGGAAGCAGAGGAGCGAAGCATTTCTACTTGTATGCCATTAGATATAGCTATGCACTGCAAACTGGAAGTACGGGAGCAGGCAGAGTTTCTCAAAAAATCCCAAATTATGCAGCGGGTATAGAGGATCAGGACGTGGGGAGTGTAGGAATCGCACTCAATAGCCCTTAATATTCTGTCTGTCTGTCTCTCTTGTCGAGATCTCGCCCAAAAAGCGATAGGACGCAGTGGACCAATCAGATTTTTAGCTCAAACTGTGGCTCAGTGACTCACTTCATCACATTATTGCCAGCTTAGCAACTAGCTACTTACATTGTCATTTTATGTAGCTGGAATTGACAAATTTTGTCCAGCGTTTTCTTTGACAGTTGCTATTTTTAGACAGCGTATAAAATACTCCTGCCTTAATTTGGGCACAAACATCCTTGATTTGCTATATTAATTTTTCATTAGCTATGCATTGAAAGCGATGCTCTAACATGCATTGTCTCTGCCACTGTCTCCCCTGTCTCTGGCACTGTCTCCCCTGTCTCTGCCACTGTCTCCCCTGTCTCTGGCACTGTCTCCCCTGTCTCTGGCACTGTCTCCCCTGTCTCTGGCACTGTCTCCCCTGTCTCTGCCGCTGTCTCCCCTGTCTCTGGCACTGTCTCCCCTGTCTCTGCCGCTGTCTCCCCTGTCTCTGGCACTGTCTCCCCTGTCTCTGCCGCTGTCTCCCCTGTCTCTGGCACTGTCTCCCCTGTCTCTGCCGCTGTCTCCCCTGTCTCTGCCACTGTCTCCCTGTCTCTGCCACTGTCTCCCCTGTCTCTGCCACTGTCTCCCCTGTCTCTGCCACTCCCTCCCCTGTCTCTGCCACTGTCTCCCCTGTCTCTGGCACTGTCTCCCCTGTCTCTGGCACTGTCTCCCCTGTCTCTGGCACTGTCTCCCCTGTCTCTGCCACTCCCTCCCCTGTCTCTGCCACTGTCTCCCCTGTCTCTGGCACTGTCTCCCCTGTCTCTGGCACTGTCTCCCCTGTCTCTGGCACTGTCTCCCCTGTCTCTGGCACTGTCTCCCCTGTCTCTGCCGCTGTCTCCCCTGTCTCTGGCACTGTCTCCCCTGTCTCTGCCGCTGTCTCCCCTGTCTCTGCCACTGTCTCCCTGTCTCTGCCACTGTCTCCCCTGTCTCTGCCACTGTCTCCCCTGTCTCTGCCACTCCCTCCCCTGTCTCTGCCACTGTCTCCCCTGTCTCTGCCACTGTCTCCCCTGTCTCTGCCACTCCCTCCTCTGTCTCTGCCACTCCCTCCCCTGTCTCTGCCAATCAATTCTCATTTGCTCCATGCCATCTCACAATCTCCTCCAGTGGGCTGATTAGCTACCCGCCTTTTATCAACAATGACGTCATCCAATGGTTTGTTTTAGATGCCGCTCAATTCGGAAACCTTTGAAGACCAACAACTTGACGAAGATCCTATTGAACAAGGCCAGTTGCAGAAACAGCCATGTCAACGTAATCAAATTGTCTCTATGGAGGCGGCTGAAGTAACGCCAGGCCTAGCAACGGGAGTTGTGGGAACTGTCCAACTGCATCCCCTACGCCGAAGCGAAGGATGCGCCAACGGCTTCCGACCGAATTCGTCATTAATCTAAGGATTGAAAGCGATGCAAAAAAGTACATATCGAGTATATTTTTTCCCGCGTAAAATTTTGCTTGTTTTTTTGACGCAAAAAGTTTTAAATTGGCAGTAACAAAGCAAGCGATATAAAATTTACAGTACAAAAACTTTTCTTTCTCTTTATTTATTTTTTTGTTTTTGCAGCATGCCCAAACCTGCCTACTGAATAAACGTTAAGTAGTAGCGCTACCGATATATTTCAACACAGTGTAACTTATTTTCAAGTTATTTAGTTAATGGTTCAATCCTTGCCATATTTGATCGAATTTTTTGTTTTAGTTTTTCCTTGGAATATCTATAGAGTATTTTTGTTCTCTGTTTTCTTATAAGTACGCTCCCGTTTTATTAGCGAAGCATTGTACATGTAAGTACATGTAGTCTTTAAGACTCGTTAAAATTTTTTTTTCCTTTTTTAATGTGTTTACCTCACCGCGTGAACAACTTTGCAACGAGCTTCTTCGCTTTTTTAGCTTTTTGGCTTTCTGATGTACATGTAGGCTAGCACGAGCGTACATTAATAGGCTTTGCTGCTTATCGCTTTTTTCTGCTGTATCTACATGTACCGTTTACTTGGACGTGTGATGTACACAGCTAATGAAAGTTTTTTTAGTCTAGTCCTTTTTAGCCGAGTGATTATGCTGCGATTATAAGGAACTTAACTGTAATTTGGCGTCATTTAATTAAAGTGCATTCGCATCCTTTTTGCCCTTTACATCATCCTTATCCCTCAGCGTCACTCCTTCACCCACCTCACTCCTTAACGCAGTAATTTTTTTCACAGACTTTCTTTTCATGAACCTGTGTAAAGTACATTCTATTCCATATAGCTTTGTGCAGTTTAAATTCATCTGCTCTATATTAGACTGGTTTGCAATGGTTTGGACACAGTCACTAATGTAGCTTTCATTGCTCTCCATAGATTTCCCTAGCTATTTCTTGGTTGTTGTCCTTTTTTTTAAAAGAAAACTTTTGTGATTATAAAATAATCATTTGTCTTTTTTGTTTATATCACAGAATTTTTAACTATTTTTCTGTCGTTCTTAAATTAGTCGACTGTATTTTTGTTAAAATTAAGTCAAAAGCGTGCATAATTTTTTTCAAGGGAAATTTGTAAATTGACCTACGCAGAAATTTATTTTGTAGCTTTTTATGGTTTGCGAAAATACGAATAAAACATTTTGTACAGATCAGATCAGTCCGTTTCTCTTTTCTGTTAATTCGTCTTAGCCCACCACAAAAATGACAACAGAGTCTTTAATATTCTTTAACCATAGGATCTTCAGTTTGTTTTTCTATAATTATCAGAAAACAAAGAGAAATGGATATAAAACTTAAATGACGTGGAAATTAAGAGATAAAAGTGGTGCAAAAACGGAGCTGAAAGAGACATAAGGCAACCGAAAATGGAGCTGAAACAGACGGAAGACAACCGGAAATGGAGCTAAAACAGACGGAAGACAACCGGAAGTGGAGCTGAAACAGACGGAAGACAACCGGAAATGGAGCTAAAACAGATGGAAGACAACCGGAAATGGAGCTAAAACAGACGGAAGACAACCGGAAATGGAGCTGAAACAGACGGAAGACAACCGGAAGTGGAGCTGAAACAGACGGAAGACAACCGGAAATGGAGCTAAAACAGACGGAAGACAACCGGAAATGGAGCTGAAACAGACGGAAGACAACCGGAAGTGGAGCTGAAACAGACGGAAGACAACCGGAAATGGAGCTAAAACAGACGGAAGACAACCGGAAATGGAGCTGAAACAGACGGAAGACAACCGGAAGTGGAGCTGAAACAGACGGAAAACAACCGGAAATGGAGCTGAAACAGACAAAAGAAAAACCAGAAATGGAGCTGAAAGAGACGGGCTGTAACGGGTGTACTTTAAAACATGCAGGCTTCAGTCATGAAATAAAATCAGAAAAGACAGTAAACATTTCACCAGACACAAATGGCTTCGAAAAAGCTGTTTCACAAATTAAAATAGATGCCATTTTTACGCTTTTTATTTTCTTTTACTAAAATTTGATAAATTTAAAGCGAAAGGCATTCAAGCAACGGTGCAGAAATAATTGACAAACAAGAAAATAAAACGCGCCTATGGTAGTGACACAGAGATGAAACGATTCTTTGTGGAAATTTGTTTTAACCCAAGCTAAGTAAAATCCTTTTCTGCCTACCCGCCTACAAATACTGCACGTGGAGTCGTATGAGTAGTCAATGTAGCTAGTTTGTTGAAAAAAACTTTTGCGGATCTTAAAAAAGGCTTTACTAAGCTGAACTTAAAAAACAATAGGGACAACACTAAAAAACAAGACAATAAATGACGAAGTTAATCGCTTGACAACTAACGATTAAAAAAACAATAATTTTATTTGTTGAGAGAAATACAAACTCTTTTTGACGAAAACTACATCAGGGGAAATGCCAATTACGTTTTTTAAAAAAAAATAATAATAAAGTTTACGGCTGACGGCTCCAGAGTAGGACAACAGAAGTATCAGACCAAGCTTGCGGCACTGATGCTTGTACCGGTAAGCTGTGGCGCTAATGTTTTTTTGTTTGAAAATGAAACTTTCACGAGCTAGATTAAACAGATAATTTGACGATTAGTTCGCAGTTGCAAAGAGTTGCTAAGCTATTTCATGCAATAAAAATCAGTGTTTTTAAAAGCATTATTGATAATTTTCGCGTCTTCTTTTAAAAAAAACCAACCACGATTCAAGTTCGATTAGAAATTCCTGTGCTGTAATCGAACTGAAAATGGAATCTTAGATCCTGGAGTCGCTTTGGATCATTATCCGCAATCCAAATAGATCATTATCTAGAATAGATCAAGATCCCTAATCCCAATTGATCAGGATCCTAAATCCCAATAGATCAGGATCAGGATCCTAAATCCCAATAGATAAGGATCCTAAATCCCAATAGATCAGGATCAGGATCCTAAATCCCAATAGATCAGGATCAGGATCCTAAATCCCAATAGATCAGGATCAGGATCCTAAATCCCAATAGATAAGGATCCTAAATCCCAATAGATCAGGATCAGGATCCTAAATCCCAATAGATCAGGATCAGGATCCTAAATCCCAATAGATAAGGATCCTAAATCCCAATAGATCAGGATCAGGATCCTAAATCCCAATAGATAAGGATCCTAAATCCCAATAGATCAGGATCAGGATCCTAAATCCCAATAGATAAGGATCCTAAATCCCAATAGATCAGGATCCTAAATCCCAATAGATAATCATCCTAAATCCCAAAAGATCATGATCCTAAATCCCAATAGATAATTATTATAAATCCTAATAGATCAGGATTCTAAATCCCAATAGATCATGATATTTTATCACTATAAATCATGATCCCGAAATCAAAGGAATAAGGATCCCCAAATCCTAACAGATAATGATCCAAGCAGCCAGCAGATCAGGATTCCACGCCTCGCATCCTCACACTAATTTCTCACACAAAAATATCCTCAACAAAATGGTCATCCCCCAACCCCGAGTCCGAACCTACTTTCCCTTTCAAATTCCTCATTGTGCCTGAGGCCGGAAGGCCACAGCTCGCAGCAGCGCCATGACCGCCCCGCTAATCCCGCCGCTAATGGGCAGGGTCACCAGCCAGGCGATGAGGATGTTGCGAAATATCGACCATTTGACATTGTCGCGGCTGCGAAAGAAACCAACTAGCACAACGCTGCCAACCTTGCAGTGCGTGGTGCTGATTGGCAGGCCGATGTTCGAGGCGATCAACACGGCGAGGGCGGCCCCGAGCTCGATGCAGAATCCGCTGCGATTGGGATGGGATTTTTGGAAATTTTTAAATGGTGAGTGACTGACTGAGGGGAATGAGTGAATGACTGAGGGGAATGAGTGAATGAATGAGGGGAATGAGTGAATGAATGAGGGGAATGAGTGGATGACTGTGGGGAATGAGTGAATGGCTGAGGGGAATGAGTAAATGACTCACGGGAATGAGTAAATGACTCAGGGGAATGAGTGAACGACACTCGTGGGAATGAGTGAACGACACTCATGGGAATGAGTGAACGACACTCATGGGAATGAGTGAACAACTGATGGGAGTGAAGTGAATGGCTGAGGGGAATGAGTGAATGACTGACTCATGGGAATGAGTGAATGGCTGATGGGAATGAGTGAATGACTGATGGGAATGAGTGAATGGCTGATGGGAATGAGTGAATGGCTGATGGGAATGAGTGAATGACTGATGGGAATGAGTGAATGGCTGATGGGAATGAGTGAATGGCTGATGGGAATGAGTGAATGGCTGATGGGAATGAGTGAATGACTGATGGGAATGAGTGAATGGCTGATGGGAATGAGTGAATGGCTGATGGGAATGAGTGAATGGCTGATGGGAATGAGTGAATGACTGATGGGAATGAGTGAATGACTGATGGGAATGAGTGAATGGCTGATGGGAATGAGTGAATGGCTGATGGGAATGAGTGAATGACTGATGGGAATGAGTGAATGAATATTGAAACTTATAAATAACCGTAAAAAACACGAAGACCAGCTCCAAAGCGAACCTAGACGGCGTGATGGTGGTCAGATCCTCGCCCAGAGTGCGGATGACGCGACGCCCCCAGACCCAGAGGCCGACGCTGATCCCGAAGCCGCCAAACAGCAGGATGTGAACGGGCGTCATCACCGGCTTGTTCAATATTTCCATGGTAGTTGCAATGCTCCACAGGCCGATGAGGGGCCCGATCGCGTTGCTAACGTCGTTGCCGCCGTGAGCGAACGAGCCGAAAATGGCAGTGAGAATCTGCAGCCAGGCGAAAATTCGCGACTGCTCGGGTTTGTCGCGCATCTCTTGGGCGCCGGGCGCGGCGGTTTCTGGCGGCGGCGCGGCGTCCGCGGCGGCTGACGGCTTCTGGGGTGACACGATTTGGTGAGGGTGCTCAAGGAAGGCCTCACTCGTCACTTACTCAAGCTTCACTCGTCACTTACTCAAGCCTCAATCGTCACTTACTCAAGCCTCACTCGTCACTTACTCAAGCCTCAATCGTCACTTACTCAAGTCTCAATCGTCACTTACTCAAGCCTTACTCGTCACTTACTCAAGCCTCACTCGTCACTTACTCAAGCCTCAATCGTCACTTACTCAAGTCTCAATCGTCACTTACTCAAGCCTCACTTGTCACTTACTCAAGCCTTAATCGTCACTTACTCAAGCCTCACTTGTCACTTACTCAAGCCCCACTCGTCACCTACTCAAGTCTCAATCGTCACTTACTCAAGTCTCAATCGTCACTTACTCAAGCCTCACTTGTCACTTACTCAAGCCTCAATCGTCACTTACTCAAGCCTCACTGGTCACTTACTCAAGCCTCACTCGTCCCTTACTCAAGCCTCACTCGTCACTTACTCAAGCCTTAGTCGTCACACTTACTCAAGCCTTAGTCGTCACACTTACTCAAGCCTTACTCGTCACTTACTCAAGCCTCACTCGTCACTTACTCAAGTCTCAATCGTCACTTACTCAAGCCTCACTTGTCACTTACTCAAACCTTAATCGTCACTTACTCAAGCCTCACTTGTCACTTACTCAAGCCCCACTCGTCACCTACTCAAGTCTCAATCGTCACTTACTCAAGTCTCAATCGTCACTTACTCAAGCCTCACTTGTCACTTACTCAAGCCTCAATCGTCACTTACTCAAGCCTCACTGGTCACTTACTCAAGCCTCACTCGTCCCTTACTCAAGCCTCACTCGTCACTTACTCAAGCCTTAGTCGTCACACTTACTCAAGCCTTAGTCGTCACACTTACTCAAGCCTTACTCGTCACTTACTCAAGCCTCACTCGTCACTTACTCAAGCCTTAGTCGTCACACTTACTCAAGCCTTACTCGTCACACTTACTCAAGCCTCACTCGTCACTTACTCAAGCCTCACTCGTCACACTTACTCAGGCCTCACTCGTCACTTACTCAAGCCTCACTTGTCACTTACTCAAGCCACACTCAAACCCTTATCTTCAGTCGCAACTGCTCGATCTGAAAACCTACTACAGTAAACAAGTTACAATCGAGCAAAACCAACCTCATCTAGTTTGCTGGCGCCGTTTGCTTTCAATTTCTTCTGACCAAAAGGCAGCTTGATTTGGCACGGCTTGCCAAACCGTTTCCGTTTACCAGAACCCGAACCGGATTTGACCATCACCTCGGCTTCGTCCGTGCAATCGTGATTGTTAGCGCCGACAAAGACTTTAGTCTTGTCCAATGCTCCAGTGGATTCGGTCAGTTCGTCGTCCTCCTCGGCAATTTTCTCGGGTATTCGGTCGCCGATTCGTCGATTATCAGCCAGCATCTTCGCTTCGTCATCACTGTCGGCGCCGTTGACGTCCAACTCCTGGGGTTGGCTGCTGGCCATGGGCTCCAGCTCCTGCTCTGATTGTTTCTTTAGCTCGCCTGGTGATTATTTTTAAAACGTTTAAAACTAATTAAACGATTCTTTTGACAACGATCGCTTTGGTAACATACATAATGATCCCATTCGTTAGATAATGATCCCATTCTTAGGAATTTGATCCCATTTAGTAGGATGGCTAATGATCCCATTTAGTAGGATAATGATCCCATTCGTAAAGTAATGATCCCATTTGTAAGATATTCATACTATTCGTAGGAATTCGATCCCATTTAGTAAAATAGCTAATGATCCTATTTAGTAGCATGATCCCATTCATAATACGCTCATATAATGATCTAATTTAGTAGGATAACAATCCCATTCGTCAGACAATGATCCCATTCATAATACTCTCTTTTAACTATCCCATTTAGTAGGACAACTGGACAATGATCCCATTCGTAAGGCAATCATCCCACTTCCAATGTTACACAATGATTCTATCCCTAAGAAATCGATTATTTAATTAGCACTCACTCTTAATTTTTTGCCGCTGCCACGGGATAACGAAGAGCTTGACTGCGATTGAGCAGATAATCCCAACGGTATAGGCAATCACGATGGCGCCCCACAGTGGAATAACGTGAAACATCAGCACTGAAAAGGTGGAGCCACCAGAGGCCGTCATAATTCACAAATTATACCATAAATAGTGATTAAACATTAAAACAAATATACAAAACAGTTGGCAATTAGTACACACGGTCGGGTCCCTCGTAGACAATGGAGAATACATTGATGACAACTGTGAAACCGTAGATTAATGGCAAAAATCGGAGTCCCGGTTCCAGAGGATCTTCCTGTAAAATCAATTGTTGACTTCTAAAACTGCTGCTGGTGCTGCTACTGCTACTATTAGTATTACTACTATTACAGTTTACTACTACTACTACTACCACCACTACTACTACTACTACCACTACTACTACTACTACTACTACCACTACTACTACTACTACTACTGCTACTACTACTACTACCACTACTACTACTACTGCTACTACTACTTTTACTACTAATACTACCACTACTACTACTACTACTACTACCACTACTACTACTACTGCTACTACTACTTTTACTACTAATACCAGTACTACTACTACTACTACTTTTACTACTACTACTAGTACTACTACTACTTTTACTACTACTACTAGTACTACTACTACTACTTTTACTACTACTACCAGTACTACTACTACTACTACTTTTACTACTACTACTAGTACTACTACTACTTTTACTACTACTACTAGTACTACTACTACTACTACTTTTACTACTACTACTACTACTACTACTACTTTTACTACTACTACTACTACTGCTACTACTACTTTTACAACTACTACTACTACTGCTACTACTACTTTTACTACTACTACCACTACTACTACTACTACTACTTTTACTACTACTACTACTACTGCTACTACTACTTTTACAACTACTACTACTACTGCTACTACTACTTTTACTACTACTACTACTACTGCTACTACTACTTTTACTACTACTACCAGTACTACTACTACTACTACTTTTACTACTACTACTAGTACTACTACTACTTTTACTACTACTACTAGTACTACTACTACTACTACTTTTACTACTACTACTACTACTACTACTACTACTACTTTTACTACTACTACTACTACTGCTACTACTACTTTTACAACTACTACTACTACTGCTACTACTACTTTTACTACTACTACTACTACTACTACTACTACTACTACCACTACTACTACTACCACTACTACTACTACTATAAAAATTACACTCACCTTAGTCAGGACAAACTTCTTAATCAAATAGAAGAAAAACACCGATATTCCGCCGCTCAGCAGGGGCGACACGAACCAGGAAGCCACTGTGATTGTGTTTTTTTTAATTGAAAACATACGTCATTAAATTGTAAGTACGAGCGCTTTAATTAACTAAGTTTTCAATTTTCCATAAGATAGGTTAGACAGATTTTAAGTTAGTAAGAATCTAATAATTATTAAAAACCAGTTTTATCCGGATCAGAAGAGGAGGTTGAATGCTTCTGTCAGTCAGTCTGGCAGACTGCATGCGATGCAAAACGCTCGACTGGGGAAGACGAACAAAAAACGAAATTCCCCATGGGGATAGGACATCCTTTTCGAGCGTTCAAGTCTCGTTCGGAAAAGCAGATCTTCGCAGTCTGATATATAATGCAATGTGCAAAATTATGTATTTCTTGCTGACGATTTTCCCTTTCCCCTTTCCTTTAAAGTTCATGGTTTAGTCCGGTAGATGTTCTGTTGTGTCTGTACCAACTGTTATGTATATTTTAAAAATATTCACAATATTAACATACTTGGCACACTATTTAATTTGCACATTGGATGTTGTTATACTGGACAGTTGCGATTTTCTATTTTAATTTTTGTCATGCTAAATTAGGAATATTCTTGCCAGTTTTGGTTTATAGAATAAAAATAATTTCGAAACTATTCGTATTTTTCGTAACATACACTAAAAATATACCGACTGCTATGTACTTTTAAAATAGTCGCCATATCAATACTTAGCACACGATTTAGTTTGCGCATTATAAGTTGTTTTATTTTACTGGACAGTTGCAATCTTAATTTTTGACATGCTAAATTAGGAGTACTCGAGCGAGTTTCGGTTTATTAGATAATAATAATTTCGAAACTATTCGTATTTTTCGTAACATAAACTTTTTAATGCTCTTAGACTACTTAGAACGGTAGTTTTAAAATACAATTATAATTCTTTATGCGGTAAGAAAGAAACTACTAGAAGAGAACGATTGTCGAAAATATCTCTATTCCATCTTACGCAAAACGAAACTAAACGCAGCCGCTGAACTGTTGTCCAATGTTTATAGAGTGTTATTTATTATACTGCCAAAGCAGCAAAACTGATGATAGATCAGTAGAGTCAATTTTCTGCAGTCACAAAGAATTTCACATAGCTTTTTTTAGTGTATAGCGAGAGATCGCTCTGTGTTTGTTAATATTTAAGAAACCCGGTTTTTTTAACCCATAAACACAGTCGGGTTAGAGGACAGCCAGCAAAACTGCGAAGTCAACTAATATTATCTGCACCAACCTTGAAACCATACCATAATATAAACTTTCCTAGGGTTTTTCCTCACAAAACCACGAGTGAAACGCAAAAAAACTCTATGCAATTCCAATCCGCTAGATCACGTGACAACAGCGTGGCTTCACTTGTGGGAGACGAAGAGAGGCTTCCCACGCTCGGCTATAGTACTAAGTGTGGCCTGTCTGAGAGGGAGAGAAGGAGAATTACACGCACAACTCTACCCCCCTAGCCTACACGATCTGCCCAAGCTGAATGAGGAGGCCGCACATGGGTGGGGGAGCCATCTTTTGGGTTTTTACGCAGCAGCGTGGGGCAGTAAGAGCCGCCGTCCGTAGGCTAAAGGAGATTAGGCTGATGTAATTCAAAAAAAGAGGGAAATCGAAGCTCAAATGCCCCTGGCTGGACTGTACCAATGCCAATCATCTGACCTAGCTAGCGGTTGCTTTTTGTACTTTAAATAATAAAACACGCCTGCCTATGAAATAGACTTAAGTCGTTAATCCAAGACTGACCGACTGGGTTTGGATTTTTTAAATTTATAATTAGGAGTTGGAAGATGGTGGCTGACTGTGCACACTGCACAGTGTAATAAATATTTATACTTTATGATAAGTAAGCTCTTGCCCATCCAATAATAGAAAGAGCACAAGGTCAATAATAATCAGGATCAAATTCTTTTAATTAAGAAAAGAAAAGAACTGATAAGAACTGATAAAACCAGAACGGAACGCCCTCACCCCAAGCGATAGGCTGTTATTAATCAACTTTAAAAATAAACCCTGTACCGTGAGGCGGCGAAACTCTTATCTAAGTGTGACTTTAATTTTACACAGCATATCAAGTATGATTAGTTCTGTAAACAGAATAATAAGCCCAGAGTACGCGTAGCACTAGCATAGGCATTAGAATTAAAATTGGAACTTGACTTTACAAAGTGCCACTAAGCGGATTCATTAAAAATTTAAGCTACCAGCGTAGAATAGTAGTTATTAGAAACAGTTAATCATTATTTCAGAGAAAGAAGACAAATTAATTAATTCCCACAGGATATTTCATTTTGAAATAGCCATGGATAAACTTCCTCTATGGCGTAGTTTCACTTTGCTGATCATGAACTCAGCAGAGAATGACTAGATTTCCGGAAATTTCCTCTAAACTTATGACGCGCCCACTTACCAATGAGACCAAGTTTTTTCCAGTCAACGCCTTGCGTGCCCTTGGCAACTAGCGAGAAGCCAACGGTAGCTCCAACAATTGAATGAGTGCCTGAGACGGGCACCCGGAAAAATGTTGCCACAAGGAGCCAGATGCAAGTGCCTGGATAAAAAAATAATATTACTTATCTTACATGACGATATAGTACATTCTATGATTCCATGGCATAATAAACGAAAAAACTTACCAGTAAGACTGCTGAGCTGGCCAAGCATCATTAGTTTCGAACCGTCGCCAATAGTACCGTTAGTCTTATTGAAATCGTCTCTAATATACAATTCAGGCGTTATAATACCTTTTCTAATAGTTTCGGATACTTTAGCTCCGAGCAGGACGGCTCCAGTAGTCTCGAATATCGTACCAAGAATGCACGCCTGACGCAGCGTCAACACTTTAGAGCCAACTGAGGTGCCGAAACTATTAGCTACATCGTTGGCTCCAATGCCGAATGCTAGTACGAATGCGATTATAAAACCGATAATAACGATCCAGAGTAGTTCTGGAGGTAACTGTACGTCGAACATCTTTGAAAAATCAGATTTATTCAATTGTCTTCACTCTTAGATCGTCAGACAACTATTAAACAAGCTAAATTTGAAAAAAAATTCCAGCTAGTGAGAACCGCGAACAATGTGAAGCTGTTCTTTTCTATCTTGCCAGAGCAGAAAATGCGCAGAAACGTACAACCAACTGTTCGCTATATAAAGAAATTTGGCTAGTTTAAAAAAATAACTATATATAAGAGAAGGCTCACGAGTCACATGGGGGTTCATGCAAAAGAGACAAAAATGAAGTTAAATAGTAGGTCACATTGCCAGGGCTCTTTGGGCTTCGCCTATTGGGACGGACTGGTTTAGACGTCCACCCCAACCTCCCAACGCTCAATTTAGTCCTTACCACCCCCCCCCCCCCCCTAGGATGAATGTGCGTTAGCCCCGCTGAGTGGGGTTGGCTTGTTGAACCGAGGCCTTCACTTGTGTCAGAGGATGGCCGTCCACTGTTGGGGAAGCCCCCCCTCTCTCGCCACTGCCTGCCTTCCTTCCACCACGGGGTAGGGGAAAATGAACGGTTGGGATACGGCGGGTTGCAAGAGAAACCGGGTGTTACTTCTCTGTCCTACATAGTCAAATTCCCACTGCACTGCAGCTAGTGATCCTGTTCAGTGTTAGGCCTCATGTATGATCTGCTCCTCCCGTACAATCTTATCTTCCTGAAGGAGTCACGTTGCCTCATTTTCCACCCATTGCTTTATTGCTTCTTTGTGTATTTTTGCAGACTGCAGAGGTATTGTGGAAGTAAAGCGTGGCCCCCGAGAGATCATTGCGCTAGTTAATTCTTAACTATTTAGTAATGTACGAGTGATACAATGCACTTTGCATCGTTTGCTTGCTTTTGGATGGATGATTTTTAACAGTCCAAATACAAACACTTTTGAGTTTTCGTTTGGTTAATTTTTAGATTGTTAGTAGATGCATACCGTAGTCTAAGTGTACTAGTCGATATCATGTCTAGCTAAATCTTGCCTTTTCTCGAACGGGTATTTTCAATGTCTGCACTGGAGCACAGCAACGGGTTAGAAAAAACGCGCTTTTTTACCTTTTATAAAATGTACAGCTAAAACTTGCAATCCCTAGAAAGATGAATGGATTTGCAGCCCCCGTTTGCACCTAAACTGTGCACCAAAAGCACTGCAAGCAATTGAGGCGAAGCAAATGCCGCACTCCATGGATGGGTTCTCTCAAATGGAAAATGTATTTTTTTATTATAATTCTTTGATATTTGCGAAGAGCAGCAAAACTAATCCAGGAACGATTCAAAAGCCTTGCAAATTGTAACTTAAATTTAGAGAACATAATTAATTTTCGAAAATTTACGATTTATCTGTTAAGGAAGGCAGCAAAATAGATATTAGCTCGTAAATTGAAAAAAAATTGAAAAAAGCAGGCACTTTTCTAGCGGAACTACTTAAAGTAGCGCAGAATGGAACAAAAATGTTAATCCTTGCTGTCTTACAAAAAATCTCGAAAATTTGCCCCATTTCAGCAGTCATAAAAAGAACTGATGAATTTAGATTTCCCTGAAGTTACGAGCGCAGCTTCAATAAATTATGAACTTTTGATTAGCTTAATTATAAAAGAATAAAAGATACAAGCGGATAATCACATCAATGATCTAAGGCATAAGCAGCAACATACTTCATGGTCCTTCTGGTACTTGTACGTTTATAGTTTCGAATCCAAAAGCTTAAAATGGCTTTTAATTCAAATTTCATTTGTGAGAAGGCAAATACAATAGAAAGGTTTTTGTGATTAATATTTCCATTTGATTAATAGACGCAGGACTTAAAATTATACAATTTAAGCAAGAGAAAAAATGCCTTTGAGACTAGACTGCTTTTTCAGACAATTTCCACTTTTTCTCAACTGTAAAAACAAAGCAACATATTTACTTTTTCGATAGTTGATTATTCACTTTCATCATGGAAACGAAATTCACTGCATATAAACACAGTGTAAAAATATAGAATGCAGAGATACATGTACATCCAACTTACAAATTCCACCCTTAATACCGCTTGTTACCGCGCCCAACACGAGTTTATATCGAGTGGACTCTTATAATCATTCTGCTAAGCTAGCTAGCAAATTTTTCCCCACAAATTTAGTTTTGACTCGAGCGATGTAACATGAAAGTTGCGCCTCTGGGTATTGCATGGGAGAGTATTGGAATTTGACCACTTGTTGTGCGGGCGGCAGTTTTCAGCAGCTAAAGCTATTTAGGGCCAAGGAGTTCTCCCAGTAAGAAACCGAGGATTCATTAATACGCAGAGCAAGCCGCTCTGCGCGGGGAACTCTCGAGGACACTCTACATAGGGTCTTTAGTCACTTCCCGCTTTTTCATGAAGTATCTGCATTTCTTCCTGCCAGGCTATCTTTGCTCTTAAACTATATTACTTCCTTGCTTGCTTTCTTGCTGCACCGATGACTCTTGTGTGGGATATTTTCCCTTAAAAAATTTATTCACGTTTCATGTCTGCCGTATCATTGACAGTTTTGTTTCTCTTAGCCATTTAGTAGGGCCTACTAAAATATTACACAAACAGGGCAGAAGTCTTCAATAGTTATTAATAATCATCTCTGAATTAAACCGAATTATTGCTTTATTTTAGAGAGGTCTCGACTTTTAATATTGGATAGACAAATTAAAAAAGTTGAATTAAATTGCATTACGCGGATATAACAAATTACTATTTACTTGAATTATTTGTACGAGTATAAAGTTTGCCTTTCGAAAATGCAATCGAGAAGGAATTGTAGCTTAGAGGTTAGTAAGGTCCAAGGTTCGAACCCCAAATCGAGGTCACCATTGAATTTGTACTACTGAGCTAGGGGCTTGATCACGTGTTGCTTCACATCTTCAATTTAAGCGGAGATCAAATGATACAACTTAGCATTCATAAGAATGCAAAATTGATTCAAGAATCAGTTATCAAGTACAGATTGTATTTGCGAGGTAAAATCTATGCAAAGTGTATGTATATATTGAAAATACATGCGGTCACAACATAAAAACTAACAATAATTAACATGTAGCTAACTACTTCGTACAAACAATAAATTTGAAAGTTCTATAATACTGACCTTGAAACGACAATGCATCATTATTGAATATTTGAATTAAAAAAAATTGATTCATCGACACAACGAAAGGGAAATTGATTGAAGATGGCTATTGACTGCCGTATCAATCAAATTAATATTGCTGAATCCTGTGGCTGCTTTGATGGCTGTCCTGGTGACTAAACCACGTGTTTATTGTCATAGGGGTTCGGGACAGCACCGACCCCGTTTCCAGTGAACTTTTTTCAATTTTCACGAAACAGCAGTACATCGACAGTGTAAATGCAATGAGTGGTTGGTTGAATAAACTTTTTTGCATCATAGGGAGATTTTTCCAATTAAAGCCATTTGGGGCGTCTAGTTCACGGCAAGCGGGGTCACGGTCTCGATTTTTGAAACTACACTTGGATAAGAAATGTTCAAACGCGTCACTGCTGCGGAATGTAGACCGCAAGAAGACGCCGACGCCAGACGAGGACATCCGTATCAACCATTCGCCCGTAAAGTAGCAACCGAAGCCGACTTACAAACGGATAATAGGCACGAAGACTGTTGCACTCAGCCACTTTGCTGTCGCATCGATAGCGGTCGGTGTGAATCTCGAACAGGCAGCTGCTGTAATAATTGTCCGAGTAACCGGCCGACAAATATTGGTCAGGCCGGTTCGGTCCCGGTAGCAGATAAGGCCCGAACGGTCGCCACCTCAACGGGTAGATGTCCGACACCTTGAAGCTGAAGGGCCACTCCGGCCGGAGATAGTAGCGACCGGACACTCGGCCGAAGAACAAGTCCAACGAGAAGCGGCACCGTTTGAAGTCCACTATTCTTTGGCAGAGGATCTCCAGTCGCCAGTGCTGATTAGTCTGTTCGGTGTCTACGAAGCGAAATTCGTCGACCTGCGACAATTCTTCAAGCAATTCGCGCACCTCATATTTCTGATCCTCGCGAATCATGAAGTCTACATCGTCGTCCCACGGTATGACGCCGAAATGCCGACCCGAACCGATTAAGCTCCCATCGGTGAGGAAGATTTCTAAACCGCGCTGGGAGAAATTCCGAACTAAACGGTCCAACACGGGATAAATCTGTTGGAGTTCCGCTTCCGAGTAGGACCGATTGAAGCAGCCAGTCGATCTTAAGTCCTCCATTGCATGGTCACCATTGCTGGTGGATCTTTCAGTAGGGAACAGGGCCGCTGCACAGGCTGCCGACAGACCGACAGGCACTGCCGGCTCATCCAGTCTGAGGTAGGTCGCCCTCTCCGTCGGTTGCAGCAGCTGCCGCCTCTCGGCTAGTAGCAGGTTGAGCAGGATGTCCGTGTCATTGACGCACTCCTCGCGTCTCAGCATGCCTGGCGAGGGCGCATCTTCGCCGCCGGTTAGATAGAGCACCAGACGGCGCATTATTGAGCCGCACGATGGCGAGCAACTGCTACCGCCTCCGCCAAGTCCTCCGCCACCACTGATGCCTCCATCGGCGCCTCCGCTGGCAACGATGCTGAGAGCGAAGCTAGCCAAGCGCAGCTGCAGCAGCCAGTACACAACAACCAGAGCGGCCGTGCAAGTCAACAGAAACGACAACCTCGACCAACGCCGACCCATGATCTCTGCCCAGCTTACCAGCTATCAAGCGTTGTTCTTGCCGGGACAAATTAGTCAGCATCACACTGCCGCTCTTTCCGATGCCGGGTTCTGCGAACTCCGTTTTTTTTAAAGCCCTTGGCGCGCTTTCTGGTAGTTTAAAAAAAGAATCTCCTGCCTGCCAGTGCAGCCTTGCAGTTGCATCGAACAGGCCGGGGCAGAGGTTGAGGGAAGCTTTTTGGGAGGGTCCAGCGACCAATGGGATGCAGCTACATTTTTGGTGGTGGGGGGAGGGGTGGTAAATGACGGCAGCAGAGGTTGGCAATGTTCGAAGCCCAGAAACAGCGATTGCTGAAACAGAAATCGTCCAAATGGCGCTAATCTTCAGTCCTAGGACTACAGATTTACTGCTAGTCAGATAGGCACTAAATACATTTTCCCAAGACTAAAACAAAGGGCGTTGAAAGAGGACGAAAAATACAAATAAAAACAGAGAAAACAGACACACAAAGAGAGGAGACAAATAGAACACTAGAACCAGATGGGAATTTTTTTAAGTCGGTCATTAGGCCTCATTGGAATCGAGCAAGCGGCATACTGAATCTGAGCCAGCAAGGCAATCTGCGTGTTGCGCCTCGAATTTGAGTTCCCAGGCGGATTCCGCTGCACTCTATAGGAGAGCGGCCTTCCCCAAGCCTCAGCCACATGCGGTTGCACCGAACCAGCTGGAGACAGGGCCGGCTCGCCATATGCGCAGCCCGAGCCCCAATAAATACTTTATGAGGCTCATTTTTTCGCCGGATTTTCTCCGCGTCATGCAATAACGAATTTCTATAGCCGTCGCGTTGACTAATGCAGGCCATTTTATTTTGGTCGGGTTTTCTAGCATTTTTTTGTAGTCAGTGAACTTATTCAGATTTTCTTCGAGCGGTTTTGCACTCGATTTGGGACAGTTTAGGATATTTGATTGAGGCAGATGGTACAAAATAAAAGCAGTGGGAAATACATACTGCTAGTCAGACAGAATACGATAGACAGTCAAAACGGGGCAAAAATGGACAAACAGACAATCCTCCTACATGCATGCCAGACGCCGATCCCAGACATCTGCAGGCAACTTGCATCATCAGCTTTGAGCAGCTGCATAGCGCCACATATAGTCCCATTCCTTTTGATCGTTTTCCCATGTTCCAACACTCCCTCTCTATCTCTCTCGGTTATTTGCTCGCAAGTAATTGAGCGAGGACTGCAGGCAATCGATCTAACCAACCAAGCTGCTAATTATCTGTTGAATTTGAACTGGCCGATTGCACACTTGGTTTTTGTAGGTTCACTGTAAGGAAACCCTTGCGGCAGTTTTGCCCACTTCGCTGACTCCTGATGTTCGCACACACAATGTACGCAGCGACAAGCTCACAAACATGTGTACATTCTGCCCCCTAACTTTATCACTGTCAGGCAGTGTACACTCTGCCTGCCTTGGGAATAGGGGTTTCAACCTCATGTGCGTACATTGGACACCAACCCCCGGCCTGCACTCGGCAAGAAACCCCGAAATTAATTTGGTCACTTAAAGCGCGCTAATAAACTGCTACCATTACTATTATTACAGCTATAGTTCGACACAAAAATTACTTACATAGGCGAGATACTGACAGAAATATATCTAGCATATTTGGGAAGACATGAGAAAATGCAGCGTTTATGACATCCCTACTGGGAATTGCCCAGCTATAATCTAATTTCAATTCGGCTTGTTTTGCTATGCGGCCTTCATAGCTTACGAGGGGTATATACGTCGTAGTTCCTGCTGATATGTAGATAAGGAGAGAAGGAAAAATAGACATCGAGTGCAAATACCATCTGTTGTTTTTCTGTTGCTGCTTTCAGAAGCCTGGTCTAGCTTTTTTGTTAAAGAAATAAGATTCTTTTTTGACATCAACCGAATGTCAGATACAAAAGAAGACGCGAGAAAGACCTTTCCTTTGGTCAGAGTTTTGAGAACATGTCTTAACACGCCAGATGCATTAAGTAGCCATGGTAGGATAGATACAGAAGCCGTTTAGCATCCCAATTAGGGGTAGGGGGGATAGCTAGGCATTAACGAAGGCTGCAAGAAATCCCAAAAGTCAAATGGAAATTAGCCCAGACAAGCGCTGGGTTGGGAATGAGATCAGACGTTCAGGCTGGCATCGAAGTGCCCATGCAGCCTGATAGCGCATATAGCCTAGCTGAAAATTTCCCACAACTCAATCCGTCCCCTTCGATACTAGATCTGAATCGAGTGCTGAGGCCGAGGACGAGCTATTATTCCCATTTTGGGGAATAGAGCTGCGTGCGTAGTATCTAACAGGAAGGGATAGGGGAAGAAGGCTACCAGCCTAATAGCTATGGAATACCACACAGGGCTATTTGGCTGTCAACTTGCTCCCAGGCGCAAATGCTATTTAGCTTCATAGAAAATATATTTTTATTTTTGCATCGCACTAGAATTTAGCCAACAAGAATCTGGATTGCTAATCTAGCCAATTTGATGGCGAATAATAAGAATCTGGATTGCTAATCTAGCCTATTTGATGGCGATTATTAAGAATCGGGATTGCTAATCTAGCCAAAATGAAGGTGATTAATAAGAATCTGGATTGCTAATCTAGCCAATATGAAGATGATTAATAAGAAACTGGATTGCTAATCTAGCCAATTTGATGGCGATTAATAAGAATCTGGATTGCTAATCTAGCCAATTTGATGGCGATTAATAAGAAACTGGATTGCTAATCTAGCCAATTTGATGGCGATTAATAAAAAACTGGATTGCTAATCTAGCCAATTTGATGGCGATTAATAAGAATCTGGATTGCTAATCTAGCCAATTTGATGGCGAATAATAAGAATCTGGATTGCTAATCTAGCCTATTTGATGGCGATTATTAAGAATCGGGATTGCTAATCTAGCCAAAATGAAGGTGATTAATAAGAATCTGGATTGCTAATCTAGCCAATATGAAGATGATTAATAAGAAACTGGATTGCTAATCTAGCCAATTTGATGGCGATTAATAAGAATCTGGATTGCTAATCTAGCCAATTTGATGGCGATTAATAAGAAACTGGATTGCTAATCTAGCCAATTTGATGGCGATTAATAAAAAACTGGATTGCTAATCTAGCCAATTTGATGGCGATTAATAAGAATCTGGATTGCTAATCTAGCCAATTTGATGGCGATTAATAAGAAACTGGATTGCTAATCTAGCCAATTTGATGGCGATTAATAAGAATCTGGATTGCTAATCTAACCAATTTGAAGGCGAATAATAACAATCTGGATTGCTAATCTAGCCAAAATGTAACGGGTTTAAGATTAGTTTGCTAGTTGTGAGAAAAATAATTTCAAATATTACAGTTAAAAGCAAGTCAATTTAATAATTTTTAAATATTCTTAGTAATAACAAAGGTATTCCAGTTCTTTTAAGCTTTTTTATTTATTAACAAACCGTCAATGAAGGGACTTTTTGTCGCGGCGAGCAAGAATACAGCGCGCAATATTATAATGAAAAAAACTACAAGTTAGTGAACAAAAACAATTTTTTAACATGGGATGGGGATTTCACTCGAGGGAGAGTTGTTAAGAGTACACTCGCCATGACAACAATAAAAAATGCAGGCGTCGCTGTATTTACCGCTAGTTAGATAGTAAGGGATCTGCGAAGATCTAAGAAGAAAGCGAAGCTAACAATTGCCTCCTTATTATGTAACCAAAGCAAATCATTTGATGTACAAATGAAACGAGAAACAAGTCTGAATATCGGATACACAAAAAATTACTAATATAGCGCAATTTTGTCATGCAATGCGATAATCACTGGTATTAGCAAACTAATCATGAGGGGGAGTTTTGGTATGGACAATTTTGGCAGGACTATTAATCTTAAACAACATTTGATTTTGATTTCACACAAGAAGATATTGCGTTTTTTAGCAGTATGATAACGAAACTTTCCCCCAAAAAAATTCTAAGAAACCGTTAGAATTTCCTTAGGAATAGTTTTTATTTATGTAGCAGTATGTAAAATAGGATTTCTTTCAAATCTATTACTATTTATAGCGGCAGTATGTCAAAAATATTTTACTAAATATTGTTACCATTTTAAGCAGCGGTATTCCACAAGAAATCCCCTTAAAATGTTACTATTTTTAGCAGCGGTATTCCACAAGAAATCCCCTTAAAATGTTACTATTTTTAGCAGCGGTATTCCACAAGAATCCCCCTTAAAAATGTTACTATTTTAAGCAGCGGTATTCCACAAGAATTCTCCTTAAAAATGTTACTATTTTTAGCAGCGGTATTCCACAAGAATTCCCCTTAAAATGTTACTATTTTTAGCAGCGGTATTCCACAAGAATTCCCCTTAAAAATGCTACTATTTTTAGCAGAGGTATTCCAAAAGAATTTCCCTAGAAAAATTGTTACTATTTTTAGAAGCGGTATTCCACAAGAATTCCCCTTAAAATGTTACTATTTTTAGCAGCGGTATTCCAAAAGAATTTCCCTAGAAAATTGTTACTATTTTTAGCAGCGGCATCTAAAATATGATTTACCTTTTAATTTTAGAACCAAATCCCTATTACAAAACATAGCGGATTTTCCGTAACTATTTGCATTTGCATAATAAACGAGCATCCCTCTAAAAAACAAAAAAATTGAAACCCTCAACGGGTTTATTAATGCCAACACACATTAAGCATTTGGCCAATCAATGGAATCAGTTTTTGTATCGAATCAGACAATAAGTATAGTTAGCAAGTAAATGCAGGCGGTTAATAACGCGCGCTGGATTTCCACTATTTTTTATTGCTTTCAATCAATCATTAAAATTCAATTCGTGGCTAGAAATCTTCGAATTCCAAGATCGCGCCGGGCGCTCAGCGCGCACTCGACAGACAGCAGCTCGGCGACGCCGCCGGCACGAGACAGAGCGCCGCGTCGTTGCCAGGGCGCCTCGTCGACGTCGCCTTCGCCCTCGCCCTCGCCGACAATCAATCGATGCAGCGAGTCGCCGGCAAATCTACGCGAGACGCCGCCGATTCTACGAAGCAACGAGCTGGACGAGGAGGCGATCGACGTCTGGTTAGCCGGCGGCGGCGACGGCGGAGTGGGCGGCGGCGACGGAGCCAGGAGTTGCCAGTCGACGCCCAAGCAACGGAGGACGCTTCGATGACGCGGCGGCCTCGGCGACAAAGCCGACGCCTTCGAATCATTATCGACTTGATCGTCATCGACATCGTCCTGTCGAAGCGCGTCGACAGGCGACGTCGGCAGCGGCGAGGCGGCGCCGTCAGACACGTCGACGGTGTCGGCGTCGAGCGCCTCCTCGATGCCCGCCATAGCGCAGGGCCGCTGCCGCTGTCGACGCCGCGACCGTCGAGGTCCGTCGCTCGGGTCGTCCGCCGAGCCGGCGATAGGTTGAACTGCCCGACTGTCGAGGCCACGGCGGCGGCGTTTGATCACAGCGGCTGCGTCGGGCTCGGGCAGGAGTCGACGAGCCAGGCGGTCGACAATCCAAGCGTTCGGGTCGCGGCTGACGCTGTCGCTGGGCAAAAGAAAGGAGGGATAAAAAAGTGGGCAATGAAAAATCTACGGGGTGAGTATAAAGAATCTAGGAGTAAGATCGAAGATTTAAGGGCTGAGATTGAAGAATCTACGGGTGAGATTAAATAATCTAAGGGTGAGATTAAATAATCTAAGGGTGAGATTGAAGAATCTACGGGTGAGATTGAGGAATCAAGGGGTGAGATTAAAGAATCTAGGAGTAAGATTTAATAATCTAGGGGTGAGATTGAAGAATATAAGGGTGAGATGAAAGAATCTAGGTATGAGATTAAAGAATCTAGGGGTGAGATGAAAGAATCTAGGGGTGAGATGAAAGAATCTAGGGGTGAGATTGAAGAATCTAGGGGTGAGATTGAAGAATCTAGGGGTGAGATTGAAGAATCTAGGAGTAAGATTGAAGAATCTAGGAGTAAGATTGAAGAATCTAGGAGTAAGATTGAAGAATCTAGGGGAGATTGAAGAATCTAGGGGTGAGATTGAAGAATCTAGGGGTGAGATTGAAGAATCTAGGGGTGAGATTGAAGAATCTAGGGGTGAGATTAAAGAATCTAGGAGTAAGATTGAAGAATCTAGGGGAGATTGAAGAATCTAGGGGTGAGATTAAAGAATCTAGGAGTAAGATTGAAGAATCTAGGGGAGATTGAAGAATCTAGGGGTGAGATTAAAGAATCTAGGAGTAAGATTGAAGAATCTAGGGGAGATTGAAGAATCTAGGGGTGAGATTAAAGAATCTAGGAGTAAGATTGAAGAATCTAGGGGAGATTGAAGAATCTAGGGGTGAGATTAAAGAATCTAGGAGTAAGATTGAAGAATCTAGGGGAGATTGAAGAATCTAGGGGTGAGATTAAATAATATAAGGGTGAGATTGGAGAATCTAGGGGTGAGATTGAAGAATTCAGGGTGAGATAAAAATATAGGAGTGAGAATAAATAATTTTGGGGTGAGATTTAAGCACTGAATAGGATGTTTGAGTACTTATTGACAGATTTACGAAATAAGTATCATAAGATGAGATTTAAGCACCAAAAGGTGAGTTGTAGGCACCTAGAAGTTTGGTCTACTAGCAATCCAGCATGTAGACAAGATTTACAAACAGAAGGATACGAATTAAGCGCTAATGGTAGGATTAACACTTAAGTACTTTAATAATAATAATAATAATAATAATTGATTACACCTGTCCCAATCGGGCCAGATGTGCAGCCAACAGCACAGCCGCAGCTGTTGCGCGGCGCTTCTGAAGACTGCGTACAGCTGTTCAGTCCATGGACTGGGGGGACGCCACAGCCACCTTCAATTACCCCAGCTGATGCTGGTACCCATTTAACAGCTGGGTGAACTGAAGCAATG
Source organism: Macrostomum cliftonense (assembly GCA_950096795.1). Classification (NCBI taxonomy): domain Eukaryota; kingdom Metazoa; phylum Platyhelminthes; family Macrostomidae; genus Macrostomum; species Macrostomum cliftonense. The sequence continues at coordinate 53,120 of CATNEM010000121.1, read as the reverse complement.
CAGAGTTAAGTGTCTTGCTAAAGGACACAAATTGTACCAGTGGAGTCGGGAATCGAACCCCCGACTTTCAAGTCGTGAGTCCGACGCTCTAACCACTAGGCTACAACCCCCTTAAGTACTTTAAGACTAAGATTAACGTACTGAAGGGTGACATTAGTTCATTGAAAGACGATATCTAAATTCACGACTGATCAAGTGGCATGTTTGATTAATTGGTAAAGTTTCATTTTTCAATCAGATTTTCTAGCAGACTCACTTGTCGCTGCTACCATCGCTACTGCCCCCGTCATCCTTGTCAGAATCGCTAGCACCGTCGCTGGCGCCATTACTCAGCAGCAGTCTGCGGCGTCTTCTAATCTCGCTGTCGGACTCAGCCTGCGGCGCGCGCTGGCCGGCCGACGCAGCGGTGGATGAGCTCTCCGACGCCTTCCTGCGCCGCTCCGATTTTTGGCTACTATCTGGACTACCTTTACGTTCCCGACTTCGGTCACGGTCTCGATTTCGATGCCGTTCGCGTTCCCGACTTCGATCCCGATCATGGTCCCGACTTCGATCCCGTTTACGTTCCCGACTTCGATCCCGTTTGCGTTCTTGACTCCGATCCCGATCATGGTCCCGACTTCGATCCCGATCACGGTCCCGACTTCGATCCCGATCACGTTCCCGACTTCGATCCCGATCACGGTCCTGACTTCGATCCCGTTTGCGTTCTTGACTCCGATCCCGATCATGGTCCCGACTTTTTCGATCCCGATCACGGTCCCGACTTCGATCCCGTTTACGTTCTTGACTTCGATCCCGATCACGGTCCCGACTTCGATCCCGACTCCGATCCCGTTTACGTTCTTGACTTCGATGCCTATCATGGTCCCGACTTCGATCCCGGTCACGGTCCCGACTCCGATCCCGTTTACGTTCTTGACTTCGATGCCTATCATGGTCCCGACTTCGATCCCAGTCACGGTCCCGACTTCGATCCCGATCACGGTCCCGACTTCGATCCCGTTTACGTTCTTGACTTCGATCCCGATCATGGTCCCGACTTTTTCGATCCCGATCACGGTCCCGACTTCGATGCCGTTTACGTTCTTGGCTCCGATCGCGGTCCCTATCCCGACACACATCAATCTCATGGTCGAGATCGCGACTATAACGCTCTGATAGATTCGATTGCTGTTGAGAGCTGTCGTCTGTCTCAGATTCAATTTCAAGATTTTCTAATTCGGGAATGGTTGCTTGATCTTGAATGGGAGCGAATGCATCAACCTGATTCGTATTATGGTGTTCGTATTCATTAAAAACTTCAGTTTTGACTTGCTCGTGGCTCATGGGTCGTTTTTCAGTATTTTGCAAATTTATATCATCGGCTAGTTCTTGCTTTACCTCCAGCCGTTCATTGCGGTCTTGAATTGGATAGCTCAATTGGGTCTTCACTGGAGGCTCTCCGTGGTCAGTGCTCTTTGCTAAGGTATCATCTTCACAATCACTAGAAGATTGTAAAGATGCTTCTTTTTGCTTCGTTTGACGCTCTGCTTGGTCGTGCTCTCCAATTTCGACGCGTCCACTGCTTTTTCCTTTCGCTTTAACAACGTCCTGGCTTCCGCTTACAACCTGGTCATAGCTGCTTAGATTCGCAAACTCGTCATTTCTACTACGAATGCTGTCAGTCTGTCTTCGCCTTTCTTTCTCTTTCTCCTGCTCACTATATCGATCGGCAACCTGCTTGATGTTGTCATTACTTTGCCCTTTTGGATCTGATGATGTTCGAGAATTAGGATGCTCCTCTCTTTTTTCTTGGCGTTCTGATTTGTCACCGCTACGTGATTGAACATGGTCCTTGCCTATGTCTTTTCGCTCACCTTTGTCGCCACTCCGAGAGCCAGCATGGTCATTACTTTTGTCTTTGCGCTCATCTTTGCCACGAGTACGAGAGTCTGAATGGTCCTTGCCTTGGTCCTTTCGCTCATTTCTATCTCCGCTACGTGAGTCATGATGTTCATTTCCTTTGTCTTTCCGCTCACTCTTGGCAGTAATTTGAGAATCAACATGCTCTTTGCTGCTCTTGTCTTTTTTATTATCTTTGTTGCCACCGCGTGAGTCCACCAGTTCCTTGCCTTTGTCCTTGCGCTCACTTTTTTTAGCACCTCGTGAGTCAACCTGTTTCTCACTTTTGTCTTTCCGATCACTTTTTTCATTACTAGAAGAGTCAACATGCTCCTTGCTGCTTTTGTCTTTACGCTTATCTTTGTCGCTACTTCGGGAGTAAACAGGATCCTTGCTACTCGTACCTTTTCGCTTCTCATTGTCGCCACCTCGAGAATCAGTTTGCTCCTTGGTTTTGTCGTTTCGCTTACTTTTTTCATCACTTTTTTCATCCAGCTGATCCTTGCGCTCACTTCGGTCAAGGCTTTCAGAATCCAACTTTCTGCGCTTTTCTGCATGCTGCCCTCCGACGCTTTTTTGAGCTTTCATCTGTTCAGGACTGTTTTTATCCGAGATTTCAACTTGGTCAGTGCTTTGAGCGTCCATCATTTTTCGCTTCTCCTTGTGATTAGAATGGTCATGCCCTCTGGAGCCTGTTTTCTCAGCGCTTGTCTTCTGCTTATCCAACTCACAAGCCTGTACAACGCTCTCGTTAGCAACTGGTTTATGACTTGATTTGCCATGCTTTTCAAATTCGTCGCTTTGAGTCTGGAACGCTGTATCTTGCGCCTGTTTGGCAAAATCGAGTGTCTCTGAATTGAGTTGATTATCAATGGCATTAGAAACCGGTTGCTTCGCGTTGCTGTCAGGAAGTTTGTCCGAATGTTTTAGAACTTTGGTGTCCTGAGCTTGCGCTGAGTTGGAGTTCGGCAGTTGTTGAAACTTATCCGCGCAGTTTTGCGCTGTGAAGTTTAGCGACTCCCATTCGGGATCAACCAGCATTAGCTCATCCTGAGGCGGCTGCAGCTCATCCTCACTATCGCTACTGTCATCATCTTGGTCATCGAGATCAACTGCTGGCTCCTTCTCGATGCTGCGCGATCTGTCCCGTTTTTTATCATTCTTTGCGTCGCTTTTCGATCGCTTGGACTTTTTAGCCGATTTCTTGTGACTAGACTTTTTCTTTTTCTTTGCCTTCTTGTCCGGAGACGAATGATCTTTAGATTTCTTTCGTTTCTTGTCAGCGTTGCTGGCGCCGCTCGATTGTCGTCGCTTCTCCTTTGGCCGCGATCGGTCATTCTGACTTGGACGAGAACCCGACGACGCCTTCTTCTCCTGCTGTTTGACATCTTCGCTTTTTTTATTAACTTTTATTCGATCTTGACTGTCATCGCCATGGTGACGAGATGCTCGCCGACCTGACGAGGACGATTCGAGTCGCGATTCACGACGCGAAGACTTTTCTGCCTGAAAGACAAAGAATGAGTGATTGTGACATCTATATCTAACTGAGACCCACAGATAATTATGGTATTGAAAGAATGACAGAAAGTAAGAAAGATTTAATTGCTAAATACTATTTTTTGTCGATAACATAGCGAGTTTATTTCTATAAGAATCCAAACGTTCACAAATCGAATTATAAATATATATACATACTATAATATTATAATTAGCCGTAAAATAAATAACAATTCTTGTGTAGTGACATTTTTCTGACAGAGCATAATAACTTGACAATAAACAACATCGTTAATATAATCAGTATTTAGTAGTAATCTTAGTTTACTATCAATCTTAATTATGCATCCACCTGCAGCAGGACAATAAACGTAGACAGAATAAACTAGACTTGAATACAACAGACGCAGTGAACGCATCAAGTTCAGAGTTCAGATTCATGCATCCAGTTAGTGCGCAGCATTACGGTAGTAAGCAGCACAAAAAACCGAGTCAAAAAATCATTCAGGGAGTCTGTATGGCTCATATGCATAAAACATGTTTATGAATGAGGAAAATCCGAATTCATTCGATTACCGATTTGCATGCTTTAACTGCCGCTTATTATGAATTAAAGTATTGGATAAAAAATTATAGAATAAATTCTGAATTTTCTGCTTTGAATCGATAATCGAGTCAATTTTTTTAAACAAACTCATAAGGAATTATATTAATTTTTTTTCTGACTTTGTGGCGAGGAAAGGGTCTTGCGCACGGTAGGGTGGTGGAGTGATTTTGCGTACAAAGCTGGCGTGGGGTGGCGGGCTGATCTTGCGTGCATAGCTGGCGTGGGGTGGCGGGGTGTTCTTGCGTACATAGCTGGCGTGGAGTAGTGGGGTGATCTTGCGTGCATAGCTGGCGTGGGGTGGTAGGGTGATCTTGCGTGCATAGTTGAGGTGGCGCGGAAATTCTGTGTACATGGCTGGCAGTGAAGAGGGTTGATGGGACAATATTTGGGCTGAGAGCACGTTACTCGCATAAGGGCCGCTTATTTTTAATAGCAGGTTTAGTTTGTGGTGTACACTGGTAAAGCTATTGTGTGTATGTCACTGGAATGGGATTCTGCGTCGATGTTTGAACACAGTTGTTGTTGTTGAAATAGACTGCAATCATCTATTGTTAAAGGTTAAGCATCAACACAGCAAAAACTATCAGATCAAATTTCAATAAATCAAACTGCCTTTTTGTATTCGATTCGTTCAACTGACACATCGTCCAACAGCTTGTAGACGTAGCAAACCACAGTGGAGGCCTGGATGTCCAGCAGTGCAAAAGACGGCACTGATTCGCACTGAGTAGGAGAAAAAGCTCCAGTAGCGCTGCCTGGATTTAAAAAAAATCTGCCATCCTTTTCGAATGCTTCAAATTTATGAGTATGACCGCTAATAACAATATCGGCGCCTAGTTGGCGCTGAAGCGCGCTCAACTGTGCCGGGTCGCCCCACGGTATTAGCTGATGACCATGGGTGACGCCAATTTTAAATTGGCCAACGGTGACTATTTTAGTGTCCGGCCATTGGTTGTTGTCGTCGAATTCGCCCCGTACAACGTGTACATCGTTAGCCAGCGATTTTAAATAATCGTACATGTCCCTGCTGGACAGATTGCCTGTACACAAAATGTGCTGAATCTTGCCGGGCACTAGTAGCTTTTTAAATTTTGCCGGCAATGATTGGGCCCTGTAGGGCACGTGAAAATCGCCAATTACTAATACTAGCATTGCGGGATATTGGCGGCTAAAGCTCGCTAGATCAAGGTGCGTAAAGTTGGCAAATTGCAGATGGTGTTTATTTTGTTATTATCCAATAGTCAAGGTGAAAAGCCGGAATGTCTGCAATGACAATCAAACAATTGGACAGAATGATTACTTATGAATGATTTATTATGAATAGAAAAACTAGAAGCTTTAATATAGCTCGTATATAGGGGTAGCCAGAGAGACATATAGACAGAGCGGTAGCCAGGGAGACAGATAGACAGAGGGGTAGCCAGAGAGACAGACAGAGGGGTAGCCAGAGAGACAGATAGACAGAGGGGTAGTCATAGTCAGGGAGACAGATAGACAGGGGGGTAGCCAGGGAGACAGATAGATAGATATTAGGGCAAAGAGATAGGGATGGACAGAGAAAGACAGAGGGTTAGCCAGAGTTACTGCCACACCAAAGCAGCAGCAGGACTTACACCGGAGTCCTTATCATTAAGCAAGGCCCCGGAAAAAAAGTGGCCCTTTCCAATCATCAATCCTTCACAAATTTCAACCCCCGAGCCAGACCTAGGAGAGCTTAGTTAAGCCGGCTTGGGGGCACGGCGCAGCAGAGAATTCCCTGTTCGGGTTCGAGTCAATGCGATCAATAAAATTTGATCCCAAACTGCCAGCAGATTAAGCGGTTTTGGAGGAAAATGAGGAGTGAGAGCAAGAGGGATAGAGAGGGATGGAGAGGGCGGAGCGGTACCAAAAGCGAAGAAAGAAGTTCGCTAGTTGAGAAATCCCAAAAAACTCCAGTCTAACAGACAAAATACATCTGTGAGCAGATTTGCTCAGAAAAAAACTAACTGCTAAAGAAAACGGCTAAACACAACAGAAAAGAATGCAATTGCTTGACCAGAAAGAGACACCAGAGATAAATAGAGGTCAAAAAGGCAAAAATCTATAGCAAAGATAAACCCGGGAGAAGAAGGCAAAGCTATTGCGGAGTTCAGCCAGCGATATCTAACAGCGAAATCAGCCGAGTTACAGACGGTCTCGGCTCAGACAAAATTAGAGCCGAAAGCAGATCTTTGCCAGCCCCCTTCTCTTCTAGTAGCATCAGCTTTTGCATACAAATTCGCTGCTGCTTCTGCTGCAGACCCCTCCCCCCCCGAGGGGCGCCGCCAACTTCGTGCCAGAAATATCAAAAAGAAACAGCCGCCGCCGCCACCCCCCCCCCCCCCTAGCTAGGAGCTTTCGATTTATGCAAACAGAATCTGTTGGTGTCAAACTGCTTTAACTAAGGCCAGAAAATAATAAGCAGCTAGCGGAGGAGAGCCAGAGACCGAGTGAGATAAACAGATTAGGAAAACAAAGGCAACAGAAAATAGATAGATAATTCTTCACTGATTTTGCTCTCCGTTTTTGGTTACAACTGTAAAAGTTTCCAGAAACTAAATTCCCGAAACTCCCGAAATTCTCGTACCTAGTACCTCGTAAATGTTTTATCAACTACCGATTATCCTTAAACTGCATTTTAAATTTTGCCTACTCTATCTTGAAATAATGGCTATAAACTATCTTCGCGAACTTCTTAAACTACCATGAGAATCATCCCTAAACTAGCATTAGAATTGTCCTTTAACTACTCTGAGAATAGTCACTAAACTACGATAATCGTTCATAAATTAGCATGAGAATCGTCCTTAAACTCCCATGAGAATCGTCCCTAAACTCCCATGAGAATCGTCCCTAAACTCACATGAGAATCGTCCCTAAACTCCCATGAGAATCGTCCCTAAACTCCCATGAGAATCGTCCCTAAACTCACATGAGAATCGTCCCTAAACTCCTATGAGAATCGGCCCTAGTCTCCCATGAGCATCGTCCCTAAACTCACATGAGAATCGTCCCTAAACTCCCATGAGAATCGTCCCTAAACTCCCATGAGAATCGTCCCTAAACTCACATGAGAATCGTCCCTAAACTCCTATGAGAATCGGCCCTAGACTCCCATGAGAATCGTCCCTAAACTCCTATGAGAATCGGCCCTAAACTCCCATGAGAATCGTCCCTAAACTCCCATGAGAATCGTCCCTAAACTCACATGAGAATCGTCCCTAAACTCCTATGAGAATCGGCCCTAGACTCCCATGAGAATCGTCCCTAAACTCCTATGAGAATCGGCCCTAAACTCCTATGAGAATCGTCCCTAAACTCCCATGAGAATCGTCCCTAGACTCCCATGAGAATCGTCCCTAAACTAGCATGAGAATCGTCCCTAAACTCCCATGAGAATCGTCCTTAAACTACCATGAGAATCGTCCTTAAACTACCATGAGAATCTTCCTTAAACTACCATGAGAATCTTCCTTAAACTACGATGATAATCTTCCTCAAACTACAATGAGAATCTTCCTTAAACTACGATGAGAATCTTCCTTAAACTACCATGAGAATCTTCCTTAAACTACGATGAGGATCTTCCTTAAACTACCATGAGAACCGTCCAAAAAATAACATGAGAATCGTCCCTAAACAACGAAAATCGTCCATAAACTGGCATTAAAATCGTCCTTTAACTACTATAAGAATCATCCTAAAACTAAAATGAGAATCGTCCTGAAACGCCACTAAGAATCACCTCGAAATTATCTTTGGATTTGTTCTTAAAAAGACTTTTACTTAGAAAAAACGTTTGAGTACAAAAGGGACAGTAAAAAGAAAACCGAAAAAAATTATAAGAAAATCAAAGTCCCAGGCTTCAGCCAGACATCGGTACCCAAAAAATTTATTTCTGAAGAAAAATTGGACAACCCAAAAACAGCTTCTACAAAGCAGAAATAAGATGTGTACATCAGCAGTTTAGGAGTCGAAAAAATTACGCGTCAATAAAGTGTTAAAAAATCAAGACAAAAAGTAGGTAAATAAGAAAATCTTTAAACTCGAAACAAGAACTACAAAAATCCAGACATGGAGATAGATACATCAAGTGCTAGTAGTTGGCACAGTTTTTTACTTTTACTAATTTTCTTTTTTCAAATTGTGAAAGCGCACAACCATTAAGAAGGCAATTAAAACAACAAATAACGAAAAACGGACGGCTTCAGTGGGCTAACTGATAAAATAAGAGAAATATTGAGCAGCGTTCGATACTACTATAGCATAGAGTCTCTATCAGTAGAGTAGAAAGTATTGTAGCGTTAATTTTTATTTCGCGTTAAACAAATAGTGTAACAAAACATTGTGCGTCTACGAGTATCTAGGTCAGATTTTTATTGTTTTTTTTTAAAATACGCAATAAATCAAACGACTTTACTCAAATCTACGAGCATTTTTTAATTTTTTTTTGCCATACTCGTGCTACACTACTGAAAAAAACTCAATGTCAGTAAATTAGTAAGAATTTTTTGTTAACAATCAGCTCAGCAATAAAATAATTTCTTTATAATCGTACTACACTACTGAGAAACTTAAATTTCAGTAGTGTAGTAAAAATGTTTTCCGAGAAAAAAAGTATTAAAAAATTCAGCCGAAAAAAACACCGATCACACAATTTCCACCTGGCTGTGAAACGAAGCCTCCGGACGCATTCGACGCTGACTGCGTTGACGTACCGGACTGTCGATCTGGGCTAGGCGCATCCGGCGCCAGACAGGCCAATCGGCCGTCGAAGTAGCCGACTGGGGAGCGGCAACTAGCGGCAGAGCCGGCAGTCGGGCCCGATTAGTGAATCGCCTCGGCGTCGCGATTCGGAAAGATTTGTCCAGTGCTGCAGCGCAGTAGAAACTGCTGCTCGGTTGAGTTCGAACTGGTTGGCTTACTAGGAGGTGCGGATACCGATGGACGCGAGCGCGGTACAGGACAGTGTCCGGCAGGGCTGTACGTGTCCATCGGGTGGAAACCGCGTCGGTTGATGGTCTCGAGGTATTCGGTGTGCATTCGGGCGCGTTCGAGGCTCCATTGGGCGCCCTCGGCGTGCACAAGGGATTCTATGCGGTCCTGCGGGGGGAAGGGACGGGGAGAGACGTAGGGGTGGGATGGGAGACAAGAAAAAACACTTAGGGGTAATATGGGAGATGTGGATAGAGACAGAGGGATGAGATAAAAGACACGGAGACAGAGGGAGGAGATGGGAGACAGGGAGATAGAGACGAAGGGATGAGATGGGAGAGAGGGAGAGAGAGAAAGAGGGATGAGATGGGAGAGAGGGACAGGGAGACAGAGGGATGAGATGGGAGAGAGGGAGAGAGAGAAAGAGGGATGAGATGGGAGAGAGGGAGAGAGAGACGGAGGAATGAGATGGGAGACAGGGAAAGAGACGGAGGGATGAGATAAAAGACACGGAGACAGAGGGAGGAGATGGGAGACAGGGAGATAGAGACGAATGGATGAGATGGGAGAGAGGGAGAGGGAGACAGAGGGATGAGATGGGAGAGAGGGAGATAGAGACAGAGGGATGAGATGGGAGAGAGGGAGAAAGACACAGAGGGGTGAGATGAGAGAGAGGGAGAGAGAGGGAGGGATGAGATGGGAGAGAGGGAGATAGAGACAGAGGGATGAGATGGGAGAGAGGGAGAAAGAGACAGAGGGGTGAGATGAGAGAGAGGGAGAGAGAGGGAGGGATGAGATGGGAGAGAGGGAGATAGAGACAGAGGGATGAGATGGGAGAGAGGGAGAAAGACACAGAGGGATGAGATGAGAGAGAGGGAGAGAGAGGGAGGGATGAGATGGGAGAGAGGGAGATAGAGACAGAGGGATGAGATGGGAGAGAGGGAGAAAGAGACAGAGGGGTGAGATGAGAGAGAGGGAGAGAGAGGGAGGGATGAGATGGGAGAGGGAGAGAGAGACGGAGGGATGAGATGGGAGACAGACAGAGAGATACAGTTTAAAAGGTAGACAGGCAATAAAACTGTAATAGCAGCCGTCACCTGCAAAGGCTCGTACACGCGCCGATTCCATTGCTCGGAGACCACCTGTCGGCGCCTTAGCTGGGCCACGCGAGCATCGAACAGCAAGCCGTTTATTCGAATATCGAGCGCCCGATCGGTGCTCTGCAATTGGTCGCACTCCTGCGCGGTGGCCAGTAATTCGGCATTGGATTTGGCTTCGATAACTTTAAGCATACGCTCGCTAATCCAATTCTGCAGCTGGTCGGTGTGGCCAATGCTTTTTTGAGAGTCAACACGCACAGATCTTGTTGACGTGGCGGAACTGGTTCGCGAACAGGACATCTCTACTTGTGTATTGATTGCTTCTTTTATGGTTTATCTATTCTGATTGTAGCCTCTGATGAAGGCGTTTTTTTATCAAAATATGGAGTTGCTGAATTATTATTAAATGAAAAGTGTGCATGTTTATATTTTTTGCACCATAAAATATACAGAATAAAAGCTATTTTTTAATGTTCTTGGTGCAAAATTTCAGACATGGCAGTTGCTTTTTGGTAAATTTTTTAAATAGAAAATCCAATTTTTATTTAAAATAATCTAAAAAAGCTACATACAAGTTAAGATCCTGCCCTGGTTATTAGAGCTTTATAAAAAATATTGCTAAAATTCAAGGTTTCTAAAAAAATAAACTAAGGCCATTCCTTGACATAATAAATTAAAGGAACCTTATCACATGCACTCTTAAAGATATTAAAAACAAAGATTAGCATTAACAATTTGTTTGATCCATAGAGCCATATAAATATGCCAAGTATGTCAATCCCTATTTTTGTGTAAATCAAAAAAATCAATAATGATATACATGCAAAACTATAAATAGGTCTACATTTATTTTATAATTTTTATATTTTATAGGCTAGATATACAAATAATACAAAACATATATGCAAAGGGCCTATTTATATCGAGTTCTTATTTTCTTGGAAAATGCAATATTTAATTTATGGGAAAATGTGTAAATATTTGCAAAACTTTGTTTTAATGTTTAATAAAATTTCAAAATCACTAATGTAAGTTGCAAAATTGTCAATAAAAGTCGAAAAATCAGTGATGTAAGTTGCAAAATTGGTGAAAATTGAGGAGGTAAGTTGCAAAAATTGAGGGGGTAAGTTGCAAAAGGAGAAGAATTGGGAAGATTCAGGCAAAGTGGTTTGCAGGACCTTTTTTTGGTCCTTCAAACTTTGACCAGAAGTAAGTCGCAAATTTTTTTTAAACAAAGTTGCACCAGCCAACCAAATTTTTCAAGCTGCACACATATGTTAAGGCTGCAACCCTCTAATCTGGGTACCACCCTAATTTTGGACTGGGTTTGCTGCTTGGCACAGTAAACACTACCAGCTAGCCCAGAAAACACTACCAAGCAAATGAGTAACTGAGTAATTTTCTAGGAAATAGGTTAAAGTTTAAATAGGATAGAAGAAAGCCCTAGAACAACTTTGGGATCAGCAACAGGATAATAAAAGACCCCTACAGCATATAAAAGGCCAACTCTGAGCAGTATTATAAAATAAAATTTAAAACAAGTATATCCAACTGATCTGTTGCTGATCCAGGGATCTGATTTTTAGCTGAGGCAAAAAATATTAGAGTGGGTGGGCAGGGGACCTAAGTTTAGTTCAAGACTTAAGCTTTTTGCCTTGCAAAGACTTACAGTACACTTGCCATATCATCTTTGTAGTACATTAATATGCTTGTACTATAGATAATTGCTTTCCTCAGAAATCATTCCTAGTTACTTTAAGTTGCCTTGCCCTGGGTTGCTGTCACAATACTAAAACTTCATAGCACCTAAAATTTATAATACCAAAACTTTGCAATTCCAAAAGGTATATATTTCCAGAGATTTCACAATACTAAAACTTTACAACAAGAACATTGTAAAACACAAACTTTACAATACCAAAACTTCACAAAACAAAATAGCCATTTTAGCCACCTTTTCCACAATTCTAATACTTCACAATGCCAAAAAGTATGGCAATAGACTTCATAATACCAAAACTGTATAATGCAAAAAGCTATTTTAGCTTTACTTTGGCTATAATTTTTAGCATTGTGAAGTTCAGATACTGTAAAAAGTTTCGGTTTTATTAAGTTTTAGTATTATGAAGTTTTGGTGTTATGAACAGGGACATAGCCAGGATTTTTATCTGGCTATATCCCTGTTCATAACTGTATGGCTATACTACTAGTTATAAAGTTTTGGTATTGCAAAAGAGGCTGCTAAAATGGCTTTTCAACATTATGAAGTTAAGGTATTGTGAAACCCTTCCTTAAGAAATTTCTAGATTTGCATCTAAAAATGTTTAAAAATATTTTTTTTCTTACAAGTAATAGCTATTTAAAAAATGAGCTCTTGATTATAAATACCTTCTTCTTTAAAAAAATTTGATTATAATTCTAATATAGCAATTGGGCTAAAACTTAGCCATCAACTAGCCTAATTTTGGGCTTAATAAGCCATTCTAAATATATGCCAAAAGCCTAGTCACTTTCTAAATTGCATATCGAAATTGGATGTATTATGCATAATTGCACCGGAGCACAAATTTTGCTAGCAGGAAATTTGCTAGCCAAACTTTGCTAGCAAGAATTTTGTTAGCCAAACTTTGCTAACCAAACTTTGCTAGCCAAAGTTAGCTAGCCGAACTTTGCTAGCAGGAATTTTGCTAGCAAGGACTTACACTGTATACTATTGTATAGCACTGAGAATCAGTGTGACCATGTGCAAAAGAACAAACTAGCTAACTGTCTATCTGGTCTATCTGGATAGAATAACTATTCTCCATAAGTCTATAAGTCTTAATTATTAATTAGGCTGAACTGAATTGAGAAAATGCGGCAATTGTTTGACCTTAGGGTGTCCAGCAATAGGCGCACTGTGGCTATCACTATATCATTGGAAAATATCTCAAAATTGTCCAATTCAGATTACTGCAACTTGTTTTGCTCAATTTGAGCTGATGTAAAATAACACATATAACAGCGCATTGGTTCTTTATTGATATTATTGATATCGATTCTTCATAACTATTGTATCATTTATTGTAAATTTCTGCCTAGCAAAGTTTGGCTAGCAAAATATTTGATAGCATTTTTGCTAGCAAAATTCCTGCTAGCAAAGTTTGACTGGCAAATTTTGGCTAGCAAAGTTTGGCTAGCAAAGTTCAGCTGGTAAATTTTGGCTAGCAAAATTCTTGCTGGCAAAGTTTGGCTAGCAAATTTTCTACTGGCAAAATTCATGGACCTAATTGCACATTGTATAAAGATTAAGGAAGTTATTACTAAGCAAAAAATAATATTTTTATTAAATAAGCTATATAGCATATAGCTATAGGTATACCTATTTTCATTTAAAACAAATAATTGATAGTACTTGCTTATTTAGTATCTTAAAATCAAGATTTATAAATAGGGCCCCAAGGCATATTGTATTTTTATTTTTAAATAAGAACAATTAATATAAAGACAGTTGTCATTTGTCCAATAATTAGACAAAGAGTCTTGAATGTGATGAAGGTGACCAGACAAATAAATGCCATGACAGAAACCAAAAAAATATTATTTTGTTATTTTCCTAGTAACTATATAAAAAGCTAATGTTTTATATAAAAAACAGTGGCATAGCTAAGGAGGTACAGGGATAAACCTCCCAAATGGCACAAAATTGTGGGAGAGTTGAAAGGGGAAGTAATACCATTAAAACAAAGTCCTTTTATTCTCTTCCATAGCTACATCTTGAATTATCTATTTAACTTTTTTATATATCCCCCCATTGAAAATTCCTAGCTATAGCATTGATCCAAAGGATTATTTTCCATTGAATTATATTATCGTAAAACTGTTCAATGAATTTTCAAATTTGTTTTGAAATTATAAAGTTTTATTCTTAAATTGTATATTTTTTGAAGTTTGGAAACAAATCTACTAAAATTATTTAGTATGTAGGCCTATACTCACGAATAGAGCATACAAAAATAAAATAGATAAATAATATATTATAAGCCATCAAGTAGATCTACAACCATGTCACAAAATAATATTGGCAAACTTTCTTTATAAAAAGGAAGCATAGAAATAAATTTTTTAAAAATATTATTTTTAAAAACTAATATATACTATAGTATAGTGGGGTATAGCTAGGTCTATGCTAGTTAGCTAGTATATTAAGACAATAGCTAAGATTAAGAATCAGAATATTTATTTATTTCTCTTGTCTTGAAACTCATTATTAAACTAATTTTGGCCACTTGGCACTTGACCTTGCTTATTCTAAGCTGGCTTAAAGGAAAGACTACTAAGCCTAGTAATGCCTAATGGCTAGGCCTATATAATATAGGCCCCTAGCCTACAATTTTCACTAAATTTCTTAGTAAGTACCATATTAGTTATTCAATCAATTATTTTTAGTAAAATCTACATAGGCCAATAATAGAAATTTAAATTAACAGAGATATATGCCTAGTTGACCTAAGTCGAGACAGAAAGGCGTATTTTTTATTATAAAATCATTTTGTTCTTATTTTCAGACTCAAAATTTAGGCCTAGCTAATTAACCATGTTGATAAGGCCGTGAAAATTCTGAACGACAGGTTGATGGAATCTGTATCGGTGCTCAGTATCATTTGACGTATTTGACATGTTTAACGTCTTCAGAAAAATACTTTAACGTATTTGACTTTTTCTATCAAAATTAACGATTTATTTATTCGGCAGGCGCATGCGGCAGCAGGTAGGCAATTTGTAACAGCTCGTTTTACCTTCACTCATTTAAAATATAATTGTTTTTCTGAGAAACTCTGTTTGGCGATTTAAATTTAGCTAGGACGACATTTAAACGCCTGAAATGCCAACTGCAACAACAGCAGGCTAGCTTCGGACCTGGCATATAATTGGATATTTTATTTAGATTTAGTCTACAAAGACCATTGCATCAAAAATAATGCTGTAACATGTATATTTGTCCAGTATCGTAAAGCTTTTTCTTGATTATGGATTTAAAAAACTAGATAGGGATCGTTAAGAATTCTAGCTTTAATTTTAATATACAAATACTACTCAGCTAAAAATTGTGCTTCTTTGAAAATTCGAAATCTTGCTCAAGTCCAAAAACGCTTAAAAGCGACGAGGGGGAATTTTTAATGATGCATTAAAAATTCGTAAAAGGCGTATTTTTTATTATAAAATTATTTTGTTCTTATTTTCAGACTCAAAATTTAGGCCTAGCTAATTAACCATGTTGATAAGGCCGTGAAAATTCTGAACGAGCCTTAAATTAAATCTTTAATGATACATTAAAAATTCCCTTTCGAAATTGAACAACTCGTATCTCGTAATATTCTACACGCATAGCGATTAATCAGTCGACAAAAAAATAAATACTTTTTTAATTAATCGAGCAACAATTTCGTTACAATAAAATGAAGTTAGTATGAATCAAAATTTAACAAACCTACCTAATAAGAACTCATTTTATTATTGTTGACCAATTTGAAGCCATTCATTCATATAGACATTTAAAGCAACGAGAAAAAGCACACCAATTGTCATTTCAAACTTGTTAAAAGAAACAAACTTTTTATGCGTAGGTGTACATATATTACTTTTGGAAAGAAAAAATAACAATAATTGGCAGAAATGAATAATTTTCTTATGCCATCATTAAATTTCAGTGTACTCTAATACGAATAAATGGGGCTAAATTAAATAATTTATTCAAAAACCCCCTCTAGAGGCGTATAAAAATTACATAATAGACCTAAGAGTATTAACGAGTAAATCACGAACATTCTAGCTTTGCAGTGACAAGCAATCAATCGACATACAAATAAATACAAAAGAAAGACCAAGTAACTGACTCTTAGGTGGCAAGCAATACCGTACAATGTTAATGCACCTAGTGATGATGCGTGTCGTTTATTGAATGAACATCCAATATATGGGTGTAGATGTTAGGGAAAAATTTAGAAGCTAGATAAACAAAGGCGAATTTGGGCAAAAACTGGGTAAACCTCAAATCTGGAATTTGGGCTAAACATCAATACATGTCAGATAGGATTATTTATTAAAAATAGTCACATGTTGCAAAGAATTGTATAATATACATAATTCTACTGTAGTGTAGTGATCGACAAACGTTAGGTCACGCATGTCAGACTCAGTTAAATATGTCATTCACAATCACAAGTCAGTCACAATAACACATGTCAGTCAAAATCACACATGTTCCACACAATCAAACATGCCAGTTACAATCACACATGTCAGTCACAATCACACATTTCAGTTACAATCACACATGTCAGTTACAATCACACATTTCAGTTACAATCACACATTTCAGTTACAATCACACATGTCAGTCACAATAACACATGTCAGTCACAATAACACATGTCAGTCACAATAACACATGTCAGTCACAATCACACACGCCAGTCACAATCACACACGTCAGTCACAATCACACACGTCAGTCACAATCACACATGTCAGTCACAATCACACATGTTAGTCACAATAACACATGTCAGTCACAATAACACATGTCAGTCACAATCACACACGCCAGTCACAATCACACACGTCAGTCACAATCACACATGTCAGTCACAATCACACATGTCAGACACAATCACAAATGTCAGTCACAATCACACACGTCAGTCACAATCACACACGCCAGTCACAATCGGACATGTCAGTCACAATCACACCAATCAGAAACGTGCAAAAATGTCAGTAAAAATCTAATCAACAATACACTTTACTACGAATCACATCTTGCTAGTTAACTCGAGAAAGAGCTTCCTGGCTGAGCCACCTCGCAGGACGAGCACGTTGTTAATCTGTTCGTGCAGCTCGCGGACTAGCCTAGCGTCGTGGCCTTCCAACGTTAGGCAGTGGAAATTGTTGTTCAAACTGCCGCCAAAACCGGCGCCAGGCGACGCGGCGGTCCTGTAGTACAACTGCAGCGTAGCCTTGGCGCCGCCAGACCGTTCCTCGAACTGGCAGCCGCCGATGGACTCCCAACTGTAGTTGCTGGTACTGCGCTTAGAGAAGAGCTTGGCCTTGCCGCCGAGATGGTCCAACACGATGCAGTCGCCGCTGACGCTGAGCATCACGTCGCGATTGATTATCACTCCGCCGCGCTGCTGCAGCCGGTACTGCCTCAGCGTCAGGCTATCAAGCAGATCCGGCTGCTGCTTTTGCGGTAGCAGAAAATTAAATTGCTTCTGTTGTTGTTGCTGCTGCTGCTGCTGTTGCTGCTGTTGTTGGCTCGACAGAGCCGACGAAGAAGAACCATCGGCAAGAATCGGCACGGCGACGGCGGCGGCGGCGGCTGAAACGTCGGCCGCTCCGGCGACGGGTTCGGCAAAGACTTGGCCAGCGCCGAAGGGGATCGCAGAGGCGCCGTCGGTGGCGCCGACCTGAGCGGTGCCCTGAGCCGGGGTGCTGTTGTCCCGCACCTGGGTCCGGGTTGTCACTCCACATATTTAATGTTTGTCTTGAGCCACGCCATTCGATAAGCTATAACATCCCGCACAGATCCTTCAGAAAGTGCCCAGATCCCGCACGGATCCTTCAGAAAGTGCCCAGATCCCGCACAGATCCTTCAGAAAGGGCCCAGATCCCGCACGGATCCTTCAGAAAGTGCCCAGATCCCGCACAGATCCTTCAGAAAGTGCCCAGATCCCGCACGGATCCTTCAGAAAGTGCCCAGATCCCGCACGGATCCTTCAGAAAGTGCCCAGATCCCTCACAGATCCTTCAGAAAGTGCCCAGATCCCGCACGGATCCTTCAGAAAGGGCCCAGATCCTTCATAAAGGGCCCAGATCCTTCAAAAAGGGCCCAGATCTTTCAGAAAGGGCCCAGATCCTTTAGAAAGTGCCCAGATCCTTCATAAAGTGCCGAGATCCCAAACAGATCCTTCAGAAAGTGCCGAGATCCCAAACAGATCCTTCATAAAGTGCCCAGATCCCAAACAGATCCTTCAGAAATTGCCCAGATCCTGCACGGATCCTTCAGAAAGTGACCAGATCCCGCACGGATCCTTCAGAAAGTGCCCAGATCCCTCACGGATCCTTCAGAAAGTGCCCAGATCCCTCACGGATCCTGCAGAAAGTGCCCAGATCCCTCACGGATCCTTCACAAAGTGCCCAGATCCCTCACGGATCCTTCAGAAAGTGCCCAGATCCCTCACGGATCCTGCAGAAAGTGCCCAGATCCCTCACGGATCCTTCAGAAAGTGCCCAGATCCCTCACGGATCCTTCAGAAAGTGCCCAGATCCCTCACGGATCCTGCAGAAAGTGCCCAGATCCCTCACGGATCCTTCAAAAAGTGCCCAGATCCCGCACAGATCGTTCAGAAAGTGCCCAGATCCTTCAGAAAGTGCCCAGATCCTTCAGAAAGTACCCAGATCCCTCACAGATCCTTCAGAAAGTGCCCAGATCCCTCACGGATCCTGCAGAAAGTGCCCAGATCCCGCACGGATCCTTCAGAAAGTGCCCAGATCCCTCACAGATCCTTCAGAAAGTGACCAGATCCCGCACGGATCCTTCAGAAAGTGCCCAGATCCCTCACGGATCCTTCAGAAAGTGCCCAGATCCCGCACGGATCCTTCAAAGTGCCCAGATCCCGCACAGATCGTTCAGAAAGTGCCCAGATCCTTCAGAAAGTGCCCAGATCCTTTAGAAAGTGCCCAGATCCTTCAGAAAGTACCCAGATCCCTCACAGATCCTTCAGAAAGTGCCCAGATCCCTCACGGATCCTGCAGAAAGTGCCCAGATCCCGCACGGATCCTTCAGAAAGTGCCCAGATCCCTCACAGATCCTTCAGAAAGTGACCAGATCCCGCACGGATCCTTCAGAAAGTGCCCAGATCCCTCACGGATCCTTCAGAAAGTGCCCAGATCCCGCACGGATCCTTCAGAAAGTGCCCAGATCCCTCACAGATCCTTCAGAAAGTGCCCAGATCCCGCACGGATCCTGCAGAAAGTGCCCAGATCCCTCACGGATCCTTCAGAAAGTGACCAGATCCCACACGGATCCTTCAGAAAGTGCCCAGATCCCGCACGGATCCTTAAGAAAGTGCCCAGATCCCGCACGGATCCTTCAGAAAGTGCCCAGATCAAATACAGACAATAAAAACTTTCAGAAAAGGCACCAATAACCGAAAAATCAATTACCAGAGCGAAATTCCTGGTGCCAGCCTCGCCCAACGGAGTGTCCAGCGGCACCTGAATATTAATATTGTCCGCCCGCCGCAGCGCGTACTTGTGACCCCGATGCTCTTTCAGTCGGCGCCGTCGCACGATTTTCTCCAACAGGCTGGACACCGGCACTGAACGGTCCAGCTGCATGGTGGTGTAGCCCTGCGGCAGGGACACGTGTACAACAATTTGATTTGATGACGAAGAGCGTCTGGACTGCGTAGGCTGTTGACCCGGACTGCGCTGCTGCTGCTGATGCTGCTGCTGCAGAGCCTGCCTCTGTACAACAGCCAGCGTACTAAAATCGTACTTATAGATTCGATCGCGTTTCTCCAAAGGCGGAAAATCCGAATCCAAATCGTCCGTCTCCTCGTACATGAACAATTCCAGATCGTCTATGCTGCAATCAGTTGGCAATGGCGGCTGCCTCGATTCCAACGTGTACTTGTAGCAGGCCAATCCGATGAACTGCTCTACAGTGGTGTCCCTGATTGGCGTCGCTTCGATTGGACGCGACCTGTCCAAGTCGTGAAAGAATACGCGAATCCGGCGTAGGCCCTGACGGCTGACGGCCACTTCGAATTGGGAGAACTCGGTGAACGGATTTTGTACGATTGGTTCGACGTTCTCCGCTAGGCGCCTAGCGCGGGAATGGGAATATAAAATGAGGATTTCAACGGCTTTTTATATTTACTAACTTAGCAACGGCGCTGTTATACCCTAGCAACTGTGCTCTCAACCTTAGCAACGGCGCTGTCTACCCTAGTAACTGTGCTCTCGACCTTAGCAACGGCGCTGTCTACCCTAGCAACGGCGCTGTTATACCCTAGCAACTGTGCTCTCAACCTTAGCAACGGCGCTGTCTACCCTAGCAACTGTGCTCTCAACCTTAGCAACGCGCTGTTATACCCTAGCAACTGTGTTCTACACCTTAGCAACGGCGCTGTTATACCCTAGCAACTGTGTTCTTAACCTTGGCAACGGCGCTGTTATACCCTAGCAACTGTGCTCTCAACCTTAGCAACGGCGCTGTTATACCCTAGCAACTGTGCTCTCAACCTTAGCAACGCGCTGTTATACCCTAGCAACTGTGTTCTACACCTTAGCAACGGCGCTGTTATACCCTAGCAACTGTGTTCTTAACCTTGGCAACGGCGCTGTTATACCCTAGCAACTGTGCTCTCAACCTTAGCAACGGCGCTGTCTACCCTAGCAACTGTGCTCTCAACCTTAGCAACGCGCTGTTATACCCTAGCAACTGTGTTCTACACCTTAGCAACGGCGCTGTTATACCCTAGCAACTGTGTTCTCAACCTTAGCAACGGCGCTGTTATACCCTAGCAACTGTGTTCTTAACCTTGGCAACGGCGCTGTTATACCCTAGCAACTGTGTTCTCAACATTAGCAACGGCGCTGTTATACCCTAGCAACTGTGCTCTCAACCTTAGCAACGGCGCTGTTATACCCTAGCAACTGTGCTCTCAACCTTAGCAACGGCGCTGTTATACCCTAGCAACTGTGTTCTTAACCTTAGCAACGGCGCTGTTATACCCTAGCAACTGTGCTCTCAACCTTAGCAACGGCGCTGTCTACCCTAGCAACTGTGCTCTCAACCTTAGCAACGCGCTGTTATACCCTAGCAACTGTGTTCTACACCTTAGCAACGGCGCTGTTATACCCTAGCAACTGTGTTCTTAACCTTGGCAACGGCGCTGTTATACCCTAGCAACTGTGTTCTCAACCTTAGCAACGGCGCTGTCTACCCTAGCAACTGTGCTCTCAACCTTAGCAACGCGCTGTTATACCCTAGCAACTGTGTTCTACACCTTAGCAACGGCGCTGTTATACCCTAGCAACTGTGTTCTTAACCTTGGCAACGGCGCTGTTATACCCTAGCAACTGTGTTCTCAACATTAGCAACGGCGCTGTTATACCCTAGCAACTGTGCTCTCAACCTTAGCAACGGCGCTGTTATACCCTAGCAACTGTGTTCTTAACCTTGGCAACGGCGCTGTTATACCCTAGCAACTGTGCTCTTAACCTTAGCAACGACGCTGTTATACCCTAGTAACTGTGCTCTCGACCTTAGCAACGGCGCTGTCTACCCTAGCAACGGCGCTGTTATACCCTAGCAACTGTGCTCTCAACCTTAGCAACGGCGCTGTTATACCCTAGCAACTGTGTTCTCAACCTTACCTCTCAACCTAAATATTTTTGGATTGTATCAATTATAGTGAGAGATTACTATAGACCTACCTAGCCAACAGAGACTGCCGTTTCGGCGCCTTCGAGTCATCCGACGTGGCCTCCGCTTTATCGAATACGAATGCATTTTCATTGCTGTTCACCTCCACCACCAGCTGTTGCTGCTGCTGCTGCTGCTGAGGCGCCGGGAACAAATAGTCAACATCGCTATCAGTGACCCCGGACACGTCGTCACTCCATTCAACAGCAACGGGTACTTTCTTCTCTTTTGACGCTCCTCGCGCGCTGCCGAGACGCGCATTTGAGTGACAGACTTTTTACGCGTCGTCGCCTGACCCACCTCCAGCTTGGGCGGAATGATGTCTGGGGAGTGGGCCTCGCCGGCTAGGGAGGCCTGGGATTAATTTCACAATTTTTATGTTATTTCTTTATTGCGGCTTGTAAATTGTCTTGAAAAAAAACAAATTTATACTACTGAAAACTGAAGTTGTTCAGTAGTAGAGTAGGTATTTTGCTAAAAAAATAAACCTGAGAATCAGACGCAGACTGCAGTCCCCCGGCGCCAGCCGCTGCAGGTCCAAACGGATCCGGCTGCTCAGTCAAGGAGGTCTGGGACTCGCCTCCAGCGGTGCCGCATGGCGGACTCAACAAGGCCAAGACTTCATCGTCGCAGACTCTAATCCGATCGATCAGCAACTCGCAAACCCCGGTGTCATCGCCGCCAACAAATGCGGCACGAAGTTGAGTGAGCAGGAATGCAGTGTTGTCGCAGGATACCATAGTTTAGTGCCGTGTGCAAATTTGAGATTGATGTGATCTTAGTGTCAGCAAAGCTACTATGAGTAGTTTTAGTTGTTGGATGCAGATTTCTACACTATTTGCATTCGATCTGGAAAAGTAATCATTCAAAATTACTTAGACCAGTTTTATTAATAACGAGTATAGCCAAGAATGTCACATCAAAATTTATGCATCTAAAGTTACTTTAGTTTTAAGGTTTACAAATCAATCAAAGTACTTACTTGCTAAATAATTATAAATAGCTATACTAGCAATTAATTATAGCTTGAGCAGATAGTGGTGCATGTGGGACTTTTGTGCTCATTCAACAATTTTTCTTACCTAATTCATTGCTCATTTTATTTAGGTCAACAAAAGAGGGTCACAACTTACAAGAACTCTCTAGCTTGTATCTATTTACTCTTTTTATATTGAGAATTTCGCCTCTGCATGGGAAAGTACAAAAATCTACCATTGTGGGACCTGGGAAACATTTAAAGATATATTCTTAGATTCATACTCAGATTTGTATTTACTTTCTGCCCTATGGTGCAGAAAGTAGGTTTGAAGTCTATAGTGAAAGTAGACTAACAGAGCAATGAAAGGCAGTGACCCTCTATTTAATGGTTTGCCTTTATGCTATAGCTCAACTAAACTTTTTGATATTTTACACTTAACCAATTTTACTTATAATGAGCTAAGATTTACTTAGTCTTTTCAGAAGGTATTTTTAAAAAATCTACTTTGCTTTCCCATAGGGATTTCCAGAATTCCTGCTAGAGTGGAAGTTTATGCAATGCCTGATGCTTTCTTAGCTTCCTCAAGCTTGTTCTCAAATAATTAAGCCTTGGCTTGCTAAGACTCTAAATAAGGTTTTGCTTGCACAAAAAGCTTTATAAAGGGTTAAATCCTCATAGCTTTCTTGGCTCACAGGTAGCTTGTATTTATACTACTTAAATTAATATTTATATTACACTGTTTTAAAGTCTACAATAAATTAATATACTACCTAAATTATATAAAAAATGTTATTGTGATAAATTAAAATCATTACCCTAATAATGTGATATTATTGCTATAAAATTGAACAAATGCATAAAATTATCAATTATAGCAGCAATTATATAAATATTGTTTTTTTTCAAAAAAAATTCAATATAAAAGGACTAAAATTTTGAAAATAAAAAATTTAGCTTGCTTCCTGACTTACTGGCTTATACACTGAATCAATAGGCCTATATAAATACAATACTATATAAAGTACAAATACTTACCCATGTTGTATTTACATATTGAATTCTTTGTAGTTTTTGTTTTTGTGCTAATAATATTAATAAGAAGAGTCTATGCTAAATTTTGATAAAGTATTTTCAATGAGTTTTTTCTTTGAGTTAAGAAAATAGTCAAATTGACTCAAACTATCTACCAATAATTGAAAGCTCTAATCCACTTAACATTGTCTACTTAGAATTTGTCAAGAGTTAATATACTAAGAGTTCAATTATAATAAAAAATATTAATAATAATAGGCATATACTAAATCAATTTATAGACATAGCATTCATACATAATAGGCCAGGATGGAATTCCTATGTGAAAATTGGAACGAGTTCCTGTGTCTACACAAAATTACTACGCAAGTTGCATACACACAAGGGAGAAATTGCAACAGAAAAATGCAAGTGCAAAAAAATGTGTCAAGCCACAAAAAAGTACCTATAAGTGCGCAACAAAAGTGGCACAATTTAAAATACAAGTTGCAAAATGGAGAAGAAAAGGGAAAATTTAGGCAAAAGTGATTTGCAGGCTGGGTTTATTTTTTGTGCTATAGGGATGCTCATACATGCGCAACCTCCTGAATCTTACCTGGCCAGTGCGACGTTGTTTAGTGTAAGTGCGACATTGTTTCTGACCAAAAGTGTGACGTTGTTCAGTGTAAGTGCGACATAGGTCGTCAGTGGAAAAATTTGTGACTTAGTTGGCCAAAAATTTCGAAGGACCAAAAAAAAGGTCCTGCGAACCATTCTTGCCTGAATCTTCCCAATTCTTCTCCATTTTGCGACTTACCCCCTCGTTTTTCACCAATTTTGTGACTTACATCAGCAATTTTGCAACTTGCATCGGTGATTTTGCGACGTCCCTTGCTTGGCAGGCCTTTAGGGACCGATTTGGCCGGGTTGGCCGGGTGTTGCGCATGTATGGGGATGCTATAGCATCTTGACTTTGAAAATTGCTTCCTGAAATTTGATATAGGATGCGATTTTGCATCTAGATTTTTTAAATTCTTCACAATAAAAGACCTCCTAAATAAGACTTTTAAAAGATTGCATCCCAAACCCTAAAATTGCATCCTAAAATTAAGAACATGATGCAATTTCGCATCCTGTGCCCAGCAAAAAAATAAACCCAGTTTGCAGGACCTTTTTTGGTCCCTTGAATTTTTTGGCCTAGTAAGTTGCAAGTTTTGTGAAAATTATTTTACTTTAGTTCAATTGCACCTGGCTCAAAATAAATTGCATATTGTTCAAAATTGCTTTTTTCCATTCCTTTTTGTCATAGCAAAGATTCCATGCTGGATAATTGGTCTAAATACTAATATTGATAATACCTAAATTGTAAGTAATTAGGGACCACTTGGATTAATAAAAATATTAGACACAATAGATGCATTAGTTAGAATCTAGTATCAGCATCTATCAAATCAATTAATTTACAAAGAAAATTAAGCTAAATAAATTTGCAAAAGTGTATCCTCATTTTGTATATCCACTTGTTTCAATTTAGGGGACCTGTAAAGGAATTGAGAAAAATATACTTTAGGTCCCTTAATTTGAAACTAGCATTATAAGCATATAATATAATACTATTAATATAATAGGGCCTAGCTAGTCCCAATTGGAATAGGTGCACAAATTGTGTCTGACTAGTATCTGTCACATTTTTAGACTTTTTTGGTGTTGCGCCAGTTGCATCGTGTTAAAGGGCATTGCCAGGGCATCACACTGCAGTGCTGCATTGCGGCGCAAACTAGGAAAATTGGTCCCTTCGAAAATTGAAGGTGATCTGTTAAACCAAAACCAAGGTGTAAGGAGCATCTAGTGGTCCCCACAGATAATGTATATTATTTATGGTGGTCCCCCTACCCTGAAAGAATACCCGCATATTTTTCGATAATACATATCTATATTCATAACAATTATGACTATGTGACTACATATACATTGAAATTTTAGCCGATATGTGATCGCTAAAATCAGCACTATGAATGAATTCCTCAATTAAGCTCCAAAAATCGGTATGAATCGCATTACAATAATATAATATTATTCATATTATTACCATAGTAACACGCGCAAATTAAATGGTAATGTTAGGTAATTCGAACCAATAAAAGCGAAAGTTAATAATACAGGAGCTTCAAATCCGCAATTACACTATTAAATGGCTGATGCAATGACCGGTTTTTCAGTTCCAGTTCCTAAAACCTCGTTTAAAATCGTGCCTTAACGGAATTACAATATTAAAAAAGGAAAACAATGTTTTACACATTTAATCGAATTCCCCATGCCTTGTTGAAAAAAGAATAATAGAAACAGTACATTAAAAAAGTTTAAAAAGCTTTCTGAGTAATAAAACTTTGAAGAAACTATGACAATAGAAATGGCGAATAATTAAACTATATTGCTCCTTGCACCTTACGATTACTTACTTAAATATATCTTTCGTTTCTGATTGTCCAAACCGGCATTTGCATGAGCCAAATGTTACTAGGGTAAAGCATCATCAACTAAACAAGAAAGTCATGTTTTCCAACAACTTTATTAATCAACTATAAGTTTCACAATTTTTGGTCAAACAATTTTTTTAACTGCCAAAAACAAAATGGGATACCACTGGGTAATAAAACTATTACTATCCATTTGTTCCATTTGTTCTATCAATTTTAGAATCTGTTTTATCAATCTGTTTCATTTGAAGATTTCATGTTCGATTGAATATATACTGTCCAAAAATATGCTATTATGGCTTATGGGTATGAGTATTTAAATTATACTCAAGAAAAAAGACAGGATAGTAATGAGCATGAGCACTGAGTAATCTTATAAACCTTGAATTTCAAAATAGTTATCACTTTAGATGCAAGTGCTTAACATTTCTAAGATGAACAAAAATTTATATATATAAAATTTAATCCTTGATTTCTCTACCAAATTTACAAGTATCATATTAATAGTTTTCATTCTAGAATATGTAATAAGTTTCTGTTTCTGTTTTGTTTGTCTGTGAGAAAGCTATTGAGAGCATTATTTCTGAAAAAAACAGTATAATATCATGAAAAAACTATAATTTACCCTATTATTCACTTGAGACTGCTGTAAAGTCAATACTGTTTCTATCCATATAATGCTTAAAAATTTAGGTGAATTAGTTGGCTTTATGGTTAGCCAAATATCTTATTAGCAGTAGAGCATTCAAAATACAGAATAAAGCATAGTTAGCATTTCAGTGAATCTCTAACAATTGAAATCTATGAACATGGGTTACTCATGCCATAGTTTTTTGAACAACAATAGTCTGTTGTAAACTCTATTCTCATCTGTACATATAATTTGTAGCATTGACTTTGGCTTTACATGCCAGTGGCATAGACAAGAGGTGGTGGGTACAGTGTGGTCCCAAGTTTGAGACCTTTCTACAAATTGCCCCCACCCATCATCCCCAAAGTCTTTCGAATGCCTTAAAAGACAACAGCGCCCTAAAAGAGTCTCCAATGCCAAAAATTGCACTTCTTTATGTATGCCCAAACGTCGACTCATGCACTCTTTCTATTCTTTGTTAGAGCCAATGACGATACGTAGTATCTAGCGCCCTTTTGATAAAGGGCCACCACCCCTTTCAATTTCAGTCTTGCCCCCAGTTTCCTGGCTAGATTTCTGGCTTAGTTGC
Organism: Macrostomum cliftonense; assembly: GCA_950096795.1. Lineage (NCBI taxonomy): Eukaryota > Metazoa > Platyhelminthes > Macrostomidae > Macrostomum > Macrostomum cliftonense. Next base: position 25,913 of record CATNEM010000121.1, on the reverse strand, counting down.
ACCATGTTTAATCGCTCTTAGAAACAAACAGGGTAGTAAGGTTGTAGTACGGAGGGGGATGCCGCCATTCATGTAGCTGTACTGGCTGCCCCTGATCCAGTCGACCTACACGCATCTTCAGCTAGTGATCCACAAGCGAGCCTGAGCAAGGATCATGGTGAGGCGGAGGCGGCAGGCCAGCTGAGGAGAGAAGTGGAAGAACTGACGATCATGAAGTCCAAGCTGCAAAAAGAAATCAATCAACTGCTCATCCGGAGGCGTTCACTAGAGTCTGCAGGAGCCATCAACAGTGCCAGCGGAGGAGCCACCCGCTGCTACATGCCATTTGATGGCGGATTAAAGGACCATGGACTATCTATTTTTCTGTGAATCGAATCGGTTTCATTTACATGTACGTGTACAAGCATTTTTTATGACATCTAGTTCAAATATTTTGAGAAGTCGGGTGCATGTCGCAATCTGTTAGAGTAGAAGGCAAGAGGGGGCTTCTGGGACAAAAAATTCGACATTTTACATATATGCCTACCAATAACTAACATATCCTCGACTACTTGAAAAAAGAGGGGGGCCTCCTCTTAAAATGCTTTTCCCCCCAGGACATAAAATTTAGCCTAAATTTATTATTCCAGGCAATTAGCAAATGGGGTTTCTGGGACAGAAAAAAATTGCTATTTTTCATATCCTCGAGATGTTTTTGACATTTTTATTAATGGGGCTTCTAGGACACTGGGATTAAAACCCTGGTTATCCACCCTAGTTATGCGCTGATCGGGGTACTCACCCAAAAATTTTTTTTTTAATTTTCAATAAAAAAATGTTTCCGACCGTTTCTCCAGGATCTTACTACGAAAAATCTCACCCTCAGTTCAAGTCTCGGTATCGTTGCAAATGGGAATGTGAATTTTATATGAAAAAATATTGGCCTAATGTCCCACTAACTATTCCGAATCTTAATCAAGCGGTTAAGATTCACTGGCATTATTTGCATGGAGTAACTATTAAAGATTATGACAGCTACTATAACTTTGCAGAAATTATCAAGCAACTGTAATGCATAGCTGTTCCGCAGCCGAACAAATGTTCCGCAGCCGAACAAATGTTCCGCAGCCGAACAAATCAATGAGGGAATACTGTTTACTGTACATGCAAAAATACTCAGTCGAATCTATTTTTAGCCTTTTCTTTCAACAACGTTCCCCCCCCTACCACAAGCTCGTACGTATAGTCTACGTGGTCAACGCGGCTTTCTTCCACACAGCGTACACTGAGCTCTCGATTTTTTTCGTCTCTTCCCCTGCCTCTTTTCCAGTCATTTCTTTGCCTGTCCCTGCCACCTCTGTACTAATGACAATTCACATTCTTTCAATAATAATTGTCATGGCAAACTCTTCACCGTTAAAATCAACAGCTTCTCCATCCTCGGTCTCAAACTGTAGCAATATTTCATTAATTTCTTTGTTACAGAGCACAACTCTTTTTACTGGATTGGGCTTCTCAACAATCATCTGTCCACCAGCAACAGAGTTAGAAATATTGTACAAAATATTTGTTCGCTTTCCCTTGAAGACCCAGTCCAGACTGAGATTGCTTCGGATCAAAATGTTCAAACTTTTAACAATGTCTGCGATATTTTCTGCCATAAATAAACCGCGTGCTGGCTGGCGGCTCAACATAACCGCCCCCGGCGAAGGAGCTGTGGGTGGAGCTGCAGTTTCCGCCTTGTAAACCTTCTTTTCAAATCCCAACTCCCGATACCAGGTGCCATCTTTAAACTCCACCTCTGCGTCTTTATGAACTTGCATAACCACTCTCATTACAGTGAGATCATAGGACAATTTAACAGGAAATAGTTTATTCTCGGGTTTGCTAGTATCAGGAGTTTCAAAATGCCCCCTTTTGGTAAAAACGTTCTCCAGAAAGTAATTATAAGTATCCACGCTCTGTGTGCTCACAGGGAATTTAACCGGAAATTCTTTCACTTCGCCTCCAATTTGTTTCCATTTGTAATAAAACATGTTATTCTTTTCTGTCACATTGGGGACATTTGACCAGCCAGTAAAGTCATTGAGATAAACATGGTAGTTTGCCTCTGGGTCCAGACGAATGGGTTGCTCAAGTTTTTCAATAAAAGTTCCACTTGAATCTGTAAGTCGACCAGTTATTGTAATTGGGATACTTTCCTTCGAATGCGACACGATATTGTTTAGTCTTTCAGCAATCGCTTCCATTTTTTTTTACAAAAAAAATATTTTAAACCTTACTCGAAGAATTATTAATCATGTTCAGCTTAATTTTCCTCTCAAATGCATAGATGATAAAAAGGTCAACGGGTGTTGCCTCACTTCTGTCGATAGTGGTCACAATATTCACCGGACTGTTGTCAGTAGGCATTTGCCTGGCCGACACGTCTGCACCGAAAATGGGGAAAAGAGTCTTGTACTGCCCTGCCGTAATGGCGATTCCGTTGTTCTCCTTTACGGCTAAGTCAACCAGCTCGCAGTAAAATTTACTAATTTTGTTTGTTGCAAAATCTCCATTCTGTGGCATTGGCGGGTAAAGATTATCACTGATTTCATGCTGAATTGTTCGCACATTTCCATGTCCATAACGACTTATAGTTAATGGATCTCTCAAACTGACAATAATGTACCTTGGGTTGCTGCAAGAACCCTCCTTAATACAAATCTGTTGCCTTATTTCATTGCGTTCATCCCTGCACATGTAAGCTGTGTAAGCAACATCAATGTCTTTTTCAATAGCCTTCAAATATTCAGCTTTCAGTGCTGTCTTTGGTTCAATGATTTCCAAGTACAGCTCAACTCCCGCTAGCTTAACTTCCATTATAGTATGCGCAGCTCCTGTCCAAACACTCCTGTTGCGATCGTCCCTGGTAAGCCTAAATGTGTAGCTAAAGTTGCTGGTCAGGCGATTAAAAGTATTGCAGAACCCGCTCATGAATCTCAAAGGTACAAATATATCTAAATTTCTATACTGAGTATTCTTTGCGCCATCATCAACACCCGTCAATGCATAGTTATATCTCCCTTTTCTTTTTGCATAACCTGAATCATTTACGTCTCCTTTCTCCTCATTAGGGATGAAGCCAGCGCCGCTACCAAGTTGAATAAAATCTGGGTTTTCAATGAGACAATGAGTGTCATACACTACACCAAAGTTGGCAATTCTCTCCAGCTCTGTACTCCCGTTCGACACGCTAATCTCCTTAAACATGTAGGCCCAGAAGTTGCTGATTAGCGTGACATTAGCGTCATGCTTGTCAGTATTAGCACCATCAGCATTTGTACCACCTTTAGTCTTGTATTGGAATGTCATGTAAAACCCGCTCCTTAGACTGTGAACGCTGACCAGAGATGAACACCCAGTGTAAGTAAATGTTAGCGTTTGACCGGGGCCCAAATTAGTTTCATTCTGATTTTCATGACTGGGGACTCTTACTTGAGTCGCTTTGATTGTGCTGTCATCACTCAAGATAGGCTTGTTGATTTTATAGAAAACTGGCGTCAGAGGATCGTTCATTTTTTTAGTTTAAAAATTAAAATTAAAAAATGAAACGAAAAAATTCTCATTACATCTCTGACTTAGAGAAGCTCGCAGAAGCTGAAAAACGAGTCACTGGGTTAATTAACAAAGAGCAGCAGTCCTACAATGAGTTTATCCAAGCCGCCACTGAGTTTCACAAACCAGGATACACCGAAGCAAAGAAATCCATTGAAACAGTTAAGGAAGCTGTTGATGAGATTCAAGAGAGCCAGTTTCAGAATACGCTGAATAAAATTCCACCTGGCGAAACGTCTCCTCAAGCATCTCAGCAAAAATTGAAAGTAACAGATAACTTCTTTGGGCCAGTAGAATATGAAGGCAAACTCGTCTTTGGTGTTAGTGTCTGGCGTAAAAATATTTCTACTGATCCTGTGGATTATCATCTTGAGATAACGAAAGAAAGTATTGGAGTCATCAAAGAAGGCGCGGCCGGGGAAGGAGAAAACACCTCAAAGAAAGTTGCTTTCACCCAAGTATTGCTCAACTTCATGACTAAAAATCAAGAAACTATTTCTGCGAAACAGCTACAAAATTATAAAGATCTGGTGACTTTTGCTTTACAAAGAGACATAGACATCCTTAAAGTCCCTGACATACTCAAATTTTTACATGACAATGGGGTCGACCTGAACAGCTTTAGAAAGTATAAGCACTTTAAACAATGGTTCGACCTGCCAGATCAGCTAGAAGTCATAAATTACCTCGAACAGCAAAAACAACTCTCTCAGCAACAAGAGATGCCTCAGCAACAACAAAGCCCTCAAAAATTAACAGCAGAAGATGTACTCTCTCAACTTGAGACAGCAGATCCAACTCAAGTAGCTAATTACAAAACGGCAAATCCACAAGTATGGAGGCATCTAGAACAATTCTCGCCAGATAGAATGCAGCGAATTTCAAACAGAGTTTTCACACCAAGGCAAGACATTAGATCACCAGAAACATCACCAGAGACATCACCAGAGACATCACCAGATACATCAGCTGCAAGTACCGGCACAGGGATGCCTGAAGTCTACAAGCGACTAGTCGTTCTCCTAGGAGCAGCAAAGACAGGTTTAAAGGATGAGAATAGAAAAGAGTTTGTTCACATTCTTGATAAAATGCTACAAAAGAAGTACATCGATAAAAGAGCAAGAGAACTTTTACTTTCAAGGTTCAATAAAAAATAATTTTTTTTCACATAAAAAATGCCACTAATCTTCGAAAAAGACGTCCCTAAATACTACGATGAGAACGAATTAAAGCTCATTAAAAGAGGATCTGGACTTTTTCCAGCAGGTCATTATCCAAGAAAAGAGCGATCGGGTAACGGTATTGCTGATTTGATTGCCCAGGGGGCAAAGATTTTCAAAGTCATCAGTGAGAACAAAGAAAATATAAAAAATGCTGCCGAGGTCGGGGCCCAGGCGGTGGGAAGTGTAGTCACAGCTGCGAAGAAGATCAAGGACACTATAAATGACGGTCAACCACTCGCACCAAATTCATTGGCACCAAATTCATTGGCACCAAGCGCTGATAGCATTGATCCATCTGTTTATGCTAAGATGAGAGCCGATCTTAAAAAGGGCAGCGGTTTTAAATATGACTAAGGTAGGAGTTTCACGGGTGCTTTCTTGGGGTACAAGACATGTGGGGGTACAAGACGTCTTGCAAAAAAGACATATATAAGTAAAAAAACCACACACACACACGCACCGGTTATGGACCCAGTGCCAGAGACACTAACGTTGTTAAAGTAAATTTGGGAAGGTTTGTGTTCGAATCGCAAGACGGTCTGCCACGGTTGCCTCGTTTCAAATTTTTTATTTCGTGTAACAAAGTTGTCCAGGATTGTTTTTCATGACCATATGTCTTTATCTGTAGTGCCGATATTGCGTCCATAAGTGCAGAAAATATAAAGGCCGAATGTATTTTTACACAGTTGCTTTCTACTGCCGCGTCGGCGATGCCCTTACGGTCCGCGGCCGTGAACTCAAGGCGATTTGCCATTCGGCGTTCCAAGGCAATCGCCTTTGATTCTAGGGCATTTGTCTGCGGTTCCAGGGTATTTGTCCTTATTTCCAGGAGATTTACCTCCGATTCTAGCGTAGTGACCCTTGATTTCAATGCAGAATTCTCCGATTCTAGGGCTTGTATACGTTTTGATAGGTCACTGAGTTTTGCGTTTTGCGAAATGTCTTGTCTTGTGATTTCGTCTGTGTTGATGTACCTAGAATCTAGGAACGACAGCTTGTAAGTATTGGAAGGTTGATTTACGACGCCAGCGAAATTCATGTTGTTTTTTTTTTTTTATTTTAATTTTTATTTTTAAAATGGATTTTTCAAATGATTTCAACCCTCATTGGACTCGGAACCAAATCAAATTTAATCATAACGAGGCAATTCCTGGTCATTTCAGATGTATTGTTGTTGGAGAATCAGGCTCAGGGAAGACATTTAGAATCTTCAACATGCTTCTCAGACCAGGATTTCTTGACTATGACACACTGCACATCTACTCACCCACTCTGTATCAAGATGAGTATAAAATGTTGATTGCAGGTCTACAGAACAAACTTAAAAAGGAGCATATCATTCAGTGTTTTAATAACCAATCCAAGCTGCCAAGTGATCCAGAAATTGTCGCCAGAGAATATGCTAGCCATATCCCAGATAATGAAAAGTGGCACGACATTAAAGTGTTCACATATGGGGACCCGCAAATTGATCCTAAAACTAAACTTCTCCCTCAGCCTGATGAACTGGAAAAGGGAAGGAAACACTTGATTGTCTTTGATGACTGCATGACAGGGCCCCAGAAGCAAATTGAAAACTATTTCACCAGGGGTCGACACAACAACTGTAATGTAATCTATATTACCCAAAACTGGTTTGAGTTGCCAAACAAAACTATTCGTGGGAACTGCAATCTGATCCTCTTGTTCCCAACCATACCGCAAGACCGACTGAAGAGGTTAAGTAACGAGGTGATTGCTCCTGCCCATTTTACTAAGCCTCCATTTGATCGAAAGAACGATGGTCGAAAGGTATCGCAGGAAGAATTCGTTAACCTATGCTTTGAGAAGTGGAATAAACCTTATCAGTTCGTGATGATTAACAAAGAGAAAAGAACAGTAGCGTAATTAAAAAAACAAACAAAAATGTCCATAAACTTTGCTGGCGAATCTACTAGTGGCTCCACTGCACACTCGCTTGCTTTCCTTGACAGGCGCTACATTAACGTTGACGAAAAAATCCCGGAGATCGGACCAATCAAAGGCCGCTTAAAACCATTGGAACGGTCAGCACACCATCATCAAATAAACATTGAAGACTTGCGGACAAAAATAGCAAAGCTGACCGCCATCGTTGAGACTCTAGCTCAAACTCTCAGATCGGAAATCAATGCAAAAGACATTACTTTAAGAACAGCGATTAATAAAAAGCGAGACATCCTTGATTCCTATTCACAAGCAGAGACTGATGCCTTATTTACCGCTTGGAGAACAACCATTAATCAAAATTTTGCAAAAATAAAAAAGATAGAAAGAGATGTTGCCACGCATACGCTCTATCTGGATAGAATTTATAACAAGTGGGGGAAAACTTTGAGACGAATTAGTCGCCTGGAACGACAGCACAATCTCCCTGACATTGACATTGAAGACGCCCGATCGTAAAATAGAAAAAAAATTTTTTACCTATAAAAAATGGCCGAAAATGATTCTCTGTATGACCCACCTATGGCACCTAGTGCGCCAAATCTCTATCCAACAATCAAAACTTTTACCTGCAACTCTCAACAGTTCCGACTTGTAGAGATTCAGAAAATGCGAAATGACATTGAAACCGCCCTTATGAAAAACTCTAAAAACTGAAACGCTTCAACAGCCAGTGTCAAGCTTTCGAGTATATTAATATGGTTCTCGGGTCAGTGTCAATTATAAGCGGATCTGCAGCTGCTGTTTCTACACTTCCCATTATCACCGCACCAATCGCCATTCCACTTGGAGTTATTGGGGCCTCGTGTGGTCTCATTTCAACGGTTACAGGAGCTCTAACTCGAAACAGACGCCAGAAGCTAAAGCATCTGCAGGAAATGCAAGCAAAACAGAAAAGCATCCAGTCGGCAGTCACCGGGTACATTTCAAAAGCAATAGAAGACAAGTTCATTTCAGAGGATGAGTTTCAAAGCATTCAAAAGCTTTATGAGCAGCTTAATGAGCAACAAAATTTGAATAGCATTGATGACATGAGCCAATTAAGAAATGATATTGAAACTGTCTTCAAAAACTATGCAAAAACTAAACATTTAAACTTAAAATGATTTCCCTGTAGCTTTTTCGAGTCTTAGTCATTGCATATAAAACTGTCATACACAGCTCACCGCAGATATCACTGCTAAGCCCCTGCAGAATAAAGTCAGAGCGGTAGATTTTTGGAGCTTCCATATATTCCCTTAGCTCATCAGGAACAGCCGTCCCATAGCTATCAAAGTAGTAGTACCTATGCTTTCTGTTTGGATCAATCACCCAGCAAACCCAGTGAGACCCTGGTTTCTCGGCAGTGTCAAAGTTCATGATGCCACATTCTTTCAGTGCGTAGGATTCAGGTAATGTATCCTTCATAAAGACGCCTCTAAAGTTTGGGATTTTTAGTTCTTTGGCCAACTGTTCCAGAAAAATATTTGTCGTCATTATTTTTTGTCATTTTTTTTTTTTAATTCAGCCTACGTTTTTTAGCCTCCAGTGTCCAAATGGAAGACTCGTAATATTGTCGAGGTAAAATCTCTTATTATCTGCGCCTGACAGGCCTATTTTTTTCTGGGTTATTGTAAAAACATCATGGTTCTTAGACTGAAACTTCACAAACTCATGTGTAGTTTTCTTATTATGTAACAGGGCATCTCTGTAGGCTTCTTCATGTAGAGAGTTCTTAACTACATGTTTCGGAATTCCCTTGGACTTCTTAATTACACCGCTTTCACCACACTTTACAAAATAGGATTTTGATCTCAAACCAATGAACTCGGAGATAACATCACCTGCCTCTACATCTTTCATTTTACCAATTACTTTTTTATTGGATGGGTCGAACACTTGATCCCCTTTCAAAGTTTTAAATGATTCTGGATACTCTGACAAATCGTAAGGGTTTTGGGGGCCCCGGTTTTGTTCAAGCATGTCCTGATAGATGTCCTTAGTCTGAATGTCTAGAATTAGAGAGTCGGTGTCAGTGTAAAGAAGTTTTACGCGAGTGTCGCCTGAGCTCCGATCCCCATATTGTCGTTTCATGTCATAGAAGAAACTGTACATAAGACGCTTCGATTCATCAAGCACAGTGACACCTGTAAATATAGGTTTGCAGAGTGTTGCTTTCGTTTTATAAAAGAGTATGGCCCCTAAGTAATCGTTGAAGACGTGAATTTCCTTAAAAGTCGGTTTAGAAATATTTCTCTGAATAATGTCACGCTCATGAACGGTGACGAGTTTTAGATTCGTGCGGTTGCGCTCATTTTCAAGAGTCTTGCCATATACAGAGTTGTTTGCCAGCTTGAACAGATCCTTGTCAAAGTTGTTGGTTGCTTTGGCTCTGAACTGGGTGTTCTTTTCTATGTAGGATTTCATCCAGGCCTCTTCAGTGAATTTGAGTGCCCTATGTATGTGTGTGACTTTACAGCCTAAGGATATGAAATATTGTAGCAGCTTATAATGAATTTTGTAGCGAGTCTTGTTGTGTAGGTTTTGGGTGAGTTTAGTGGTGTGTTCATTTTCTGTAGACAGGCTCCAAGTGCCATCCATGTGTTCGATAATTTTCGGACAGTTAATATTCTCAGGGAATGGCGCAAAGTCAGAAAAATGATCATGGAGTTCATCGGGAATTGTAACGTCAACTTCATAGAAGGCGGGAGTAGAAAAGTCGGGTTCGAATTGTTGAGTCCACTTGAAATCTCTTATGGGTAAGTCTTGACTCATTGCCCATCCATAGAGATTGTTGGCGTCTAAATAAACGATATAATTTGACGGCTGATTTTTGTCATAAGATTCGAGATACGGATTGTTGGCTTTTGCATGTCTGTTCACGCAGATTGATATGCCGCCTCTTTTCGCTGTGTCTATAAAATTGTACATGTCAATGTCGGTTAGTAATTCGATATACCAGTCTGGGTTTTCATCCCATTTCATTTTAAGTAGCGATTCCCAGCTGGTGGCGGGCAAACTTACAAAATGCGCAGGATCAAGACCATATGCTGTGTACCAGGTGTTTCTGAAGGTTTGAAATACATCAGCCAAAAGAAAAACATCAGTGTAAAGATATATTAAGTGGTAATCAAAGAAGTTTTTGCAGTTAAAGTGTTTGTAGACTGCTTGCGCGTGCTCATATTTTTCGTCGGTGAGTTCAGTCATTTTTAAATGTGAGTAGAACTTCTCTTTTGGTGGAAGTTCGCCTTTAAAAACAGGATTTTCAGCGGTGGGCGACCCCGTCACATATTCATAAGGGTAGTAACCTTTCTTTCTGAGTAGTTTGAAAGACTCGGGATCTGAATCTTCCTTACCTAAGATTTTCGCCAGTTTTTTTGTATAGACGCATTGGTCATCTGTTAAATTTTTTGCGAGATCTTCTAGGGTTAATTGAAGAAATTGATAAGTATCCTTGATTTTTACAGCGCCACTTGTGGACGTTCCATTTTCTTTAATATTGAGGCATTTAAACTTTTCCTTGTTCTCTGCTATGCAGTCAAGGTTAATGCCCTCTATTTCACCTATTCTTTCAACAATTAGGTGCAGGTCGTAATTGCGCGCATTATGAATAAAAACATTTAAGTCGTGGACATTATTTTTTAACTTTAGGTTGCAGGTGTTGTGTGCGGCACCGCGGAAATGGCCGTCAAAGTGCGAGTGGTCTCTAAGTTTTGGATTCTTTAGGTTGTCATCAAATGGCTTTTTGCATATGTAACACCGGGTTGCCGATTGGTAATTGAGTTCATCTTGAGTTGACATATTTATTGGCGCAGGAGTGACTGAGCTTAATGTTTTACGCAGCTCTAACATTCTGAATATAAATTTTTTAATGCAGTCTTCACCGAAGAAATGGTTATACTCTATAATACCGGTATTTCCAAGATAATCAATATTTCCAATGCAAACGTACGCTGCTGAATTTGGGATGTGTTTGTTATTAATGAATGAGCATTCAAAGTCGGCAAATACAATAAGGGAAGTTTTTCCATCTTGTGGTAATTTTTAAACCGTAAATACTTCTGGTTGCCCATCGGTAGAGAGCAGTTAGTTGGATGGTCCTCACAGGTAAGCTCATGCTCGGCGAGCTTAGCTTCTCGATTTTCTTTATTCCCGCGATAATACTTAAGACACAGTCTGCAGATGGAAACGGCTTCGTTGTGGCTTGTCATTTGCTTGTGGAGTAGCCTGGAAAGATCTTTTATCCAAACATAATGGGCTAAAAATTGTAAGTTCCCAATTATTAGAAGATCGATATTGGTGCTGGCGGCTGGATTTTTCTTGCTACTCCTAACAATTTCAACTTTCTCTTTGCTTTCATTCCACTCGAAGACGGTGATTCTGATTTTGTTATCAAACACTTCTTCTAGTTTTGGGATTTGAGAGACTGATAAACCACCTTTCTCAAACAATATTCCTTTACTGAGACACTTGATAAAATATCGGTCAAAATATGCTTTATAATGTGAAGTTCTTTCAGGATGTGACCGATCTTTATCGTAAAATAATGCTGATAAAACCGCCCACAAAGCACAGCAGTTATCATAGTTCTTTACGTTGACACAAGCCTTTTTACTGGCGAGCTTTGTTGGTAACTCCAGGTAAGAGGAAGCTTTAAGAGGATCAAATTTATAAATCATGACTGAGACTTTTTGAATCCCAGTAACAACCCAGCCAGAACCTCTTGATGTAAAGGCGTCAATCTTTTTAGTAATTTCTTGTAGAAAAGGGTCTGGTGAATCGGTTGGACTAAAGGGTGAAGCCTTAGTTGTCATGTAATAATCAAGATATTCGGTGGGCCTTGTAGGCATATAAAACTGTATTAAAAACGATAGTTGAAGCTTGAATGTTTTACGTGTTTTAAGCACGTGATCGATAACTGATTGAATGTCATCTCTAAAGCCATTTATGTTGTTGGTGTTGGGTTTTACAGGAATAGCATATTCTATATAGTGATCAGTAAAAGTTCTCTTTGCAAATGGAATATCTTCTTGGTTCATCTCCGATTCAATTTGGTTAACAATTCTTTCAAGTTCATCCTGTTCCTGCTTATTCTGTGGGTATTTAGACACATTTAGTCCTGTGAGAGTTTGGTACTTTTTAACTAGGGTGCGGCTTTTCTGTTGGTGCTCAGCTGCTGGGTTTTTTACTGGGATATACTGATCTGATGACTCCAGCTGTTTTAGTACTTCCAATTGTTTCTCATAGCTGCCAAGATAGCCAGGATCCAAACCGAATTTTTCCCTAGTGAGTTCTTGAAGCCGTTTGCTTTTAGCTTGAAATGAAAGATTTTGAAGCTGCGGAAAATTTTCGGAAAAATATTTGTCCACAGAATTTTTGCAAAATTTGCTTTTGGCATGTTTTTTTTTATAAAAAATAAAAATATGTTTTAGGGTGATCACCCTTCGTGTTGCTTGAACTTCTCTGGATTAATAAATTTTGATTAATTTGAGTATTATTAATCAGATCCTGATTGTTGGCTTTTCACATCCGGAGTATTGTAAATCCCGCTTTGTGCAATGTCATAATGGCTTTAATAATGTCGGATTTTGAAATGCTTTCGGTTACCGAGGGATTAGGTTCCAAAGGGCATCCTTCACCCGCCTTAATTGTGACTCCCTTTTCTTGGGCAATTTTCTGCATCTCTAACTGGTGAGCTCTGTCATTGCCCGCTTTCACAGCCGTCGCAACCCCCCCGGCAACGCCACCGGCAGCACCAACTGCACCCGCAATGATTGGAATCAGTGCAGCGAGGGGCAGAATTCCACCTGTCTTTTCATCTGTAATGCTGCGGGGGTTGTGGGTGTGGTTATTGCAATCTTTACAATGGATTTGCTGCTGTAACGGATCGACTTTCACTTTCATGCCCTTAATAGTTACAAAACCTGGCTGTTTAGAGTCGATGATTTTGCTAATTTTATTAACTGTTCTGGTTTCGATCATTTTTTGTACATTTTTATTTTTCAATTTATTTCTGTGTCACTTGGAATGACGAGAAGTTCTGCTCTGGCAAATGATCTTGTAGGGGATTTAGGATTAAAGGCTTGAGACAGAAAATAGTAGTCACCAGTTGCTGTTGTAAAGTGCCTGTCTATTTTATGTACATCTAAACTGAAATAGGGGTCAGTTGCTCGTCTCTTTGTGTCCTTTTCTAATTCACCCGGCAGGTAAAGGAATCGAACAAACTCAGAATTTGTGAGAATTTCCGGAGAATAAACCCCTGGGAGCTTTGGATAATTTTTTTGTTGTGGATTGGGCGATTTAAGCTGAACTTTGTCTTGTTTAATTGCAATTGAAGGTTTTAGGCCTGTCATGCGAGAAACTTCATTGTTAAGCTGACTGATTACTACTGGGAGTTGGTCTTTCCATTTGGTGTAGTATTGTCCGCTCTTCAGTTTGAGCTCCTCTGCTGTCTGCTTAGTAAATAGCCGCTTGGCTAAAGTTAGATTAAATCTTTCTACGAAGGCTTGATCTCTGTGAAGCTCGGTTCTACCGTAACGAATTTTTGTATTATTTTTTTTGCATTAGAGTTTTAACTCGACCCATGAATTCTTTACCCGGATCGGTCATGAGGAGGTCTGGGTAGGTTAAGGGTGAATTTTCGTATATGTCTTGCAGAGCGTCTGCTACAGCTTGAGACTGTTTTGTTTTAAGCGGCCTTGCTTCTTTATAACGCGAAGCTACATCAATGACAGTGAGAGCGTACTTATACCCAGAATCATTTGGGAGAAACAGAAGATCAGCTTGGTGCGCCTCATTAGGCTTATAGATGTTGAAATGGGGTCTTGTAAATTTAACAGGTGGGAAATAGACTTGATAAACAGCCTGTTTAGACAGCCATTTTTCTACTATTTGTTTTGGTTCTTTACTGAGTTCTGTTAATTTGGAGACGGCATTTTTACCAACAAAATAACCATTGTCACGGTAATAGATTGCTTGTAATTTTTTCTCAGTCATTATTTTTTAATTTAATTTTTAATAAAAAATAAATTAAAATGCCCGACATTCACGGAATAATTGAAAAGCTTCCGAAGCCAAACAGAGGGTGGACAATCCCTGGATATAAGTATTGTGGACCTTTGAACCCTCTTGAAATTCAGTTAGATTCTAACAATGTGCCTAATCCGGGTCATGAGCCTGTAAATGAGCTTGATGAGGTATGTATGGAACATGATATTAAGTACCGCGACTTTCCAAATGAAAAACACCGATGGGACAAGGAAATGCTTAGAAGTCTAGACAGTATGGGGGCATCGAGTGGTTGGAGAGAGAGTATGGCGAGGAAATTAGTTAAAGGAGTTATAGCTGGAAAGACTAAGCTAGGGCTGGGGGTTGGCGCTTGTGCGGCGGGGAGTGGGGTAGGGTTTATACTACACGCGCCAAATATAGAACTAGGGAGACTACTGAAAGAGCTTGGGCTAGAGGTTGCGTTTTAAGCTCCCCGTCTTCTAAGCAGTAGATGCAGAAAATGAAGCAGATAAACGAGGAAGACGAGGAACCGGCCAGATCGATCAAGAGAGACACAGACAGCCCGCGCAACCACCCCCCGGCTTGAGACCGAAAGAGACAGGAAAGAGCGAGGAAAAAGGGGGGAGGGAAAGAGGAAAGGCTGTACTGAAATGCACACTATTTTGTACTCTATTTTTGATCCATCTTCATTAGCCATCGATAAAGGGAGAGACAGACAGCTCTTTTTTGTACACTCCTGCGTGTAAACTCCTGCGTGTAAACTCCTGCGTGTAAACTCCTGCGTGTAAACTCCTGAAATCAACCAATAAGCGAGCGAACGAAGCTATTTATTTCAATCTAAACTCCTGCGTTGCCTTCTTATTTAAGTAAGTTACCGTCTCAACGGTGCTCTTTTAAAGTAGATTTCCCGTGTATTAAATCTTTACCTTGATATTACAATGGCGACGGCTGGAAAAATAGTAGAATCGTTGAAGGATGTTGTAAAGAAAGATCCATCTTCATTAGCCATTGCTATCAATGAAATGGAATCAGAAGATAAGCGTAAATTGTTTGATTTGATACAATCCTGAAGTACAAGACGGCGATTGAGCGCACCATCAAAGAAGATGAAAACTTTGCTACGAGACTGGAGATCAATCCTGAGATGAAGTTCGACATTAATGAAGACGAAGACCTTCTAGAAGAGGATGTCTACTTTAATAGTTAACTTTTTCCTGTATTTACAGGAATTGGCGCGAATTTGAATTTCCTGTATTTACAGGAATTGGCGCGAATTTGAATTTCCTGTATTTACAGGAATTGGCGCGAATTTGAATTTCCTGTATTTACAGGAATTGGCGCGAATTTGAATTTCCTGTATTTACAGGAATTGGCGCGAATTTGAACTATACAAAATAAAAAAATTAAGTAACATATTTATCTTTGTCTTAGCATTATTTTGCTTTCATGTCTTCACTTTTTTCAATTAATAATGTGCTACATCTCAGAAGTCGAATATCTTAAGCGATTCTTAAGCGATGATATAGATTGATATGGAAAGTCGCAAATAAATTTGCGGCTTTCATTGGAAAAGAGAAACAGTTATCCAAAATTTTCAACTTCTTTTTTGAAGAGTTCGCAATGACAATTATTATTGAAAGGATGTGAGAGAAAAAATAAAATGAAATAAATTACAGTTGCTTGATAATTTCTGCAAAGTTATAGTAGCTGTCGTAATCTTTAATAGTTACCCCATGCAAATAATGCCAGTGAATCTTAACCGCTTGATTAAGATTCGGGATGGTTGGTTCAATGTTAGGCCAGAATTTTTTCATATATTCTTTGCATTCCTTCTTGCATTGGTACTTAGATTTGTAATTGGGATGTGGCTTAACATAGTAAGATCCTGGAGAAACGGTCGGAAACATTTTTTTATTGAAAATTAAAAAAAAAATTTTTGGGTGAGTACCCCGATCAGCGCATAACTAGGGTGGATAACCAGGGTTTTAATCCCAGTGTCCTAGAAGCCCCATTAATAAAAATGTCAAAAACATCTCGAGGATATGAAAAATAGCAATTTTTTTTCTGTCCCAGAAACCCCATTTGCTAATTGCCTGGAATAATAAATTTAGGCTAAATTTTATGTCCTGGGGGGAAAAGCATTTTAAGAGGAGGCCCCCCTCTTTTTTCAAGTAGTCGAGGATATGTTAGTTATTGGTAGGCATATATGTAAAATGTCGAATTTTTTGTCCCAGAAGCCCACTCTTGCCTTCTACTTGTTAGTAATCAATTGCTGCAGATCACGCGTTGTCTCATGTTTGATCCCGGTAACTATACTAATGTACATGTAGCTTCTTCGTTCACATCATGTTTCATCCCTGCAATCCTGCTATTAAAGTGCAAAAAAGACTTTCTGTACATGTATGTACTTGTAGGTCTGTCGTAGGTGAACTGCGTTTATGCATGTATAGTTTCTGTGTAGTGCAGGCGACTCAAGCATTTCTGTACTTTTGATATCGAATGCGTCGATTGTCCCGGTTGCACCATTCCAGTGTCGGGTATGATGCTGTGGTCGAGTTCAGTGTCGGTTTGACTGCTTCACTTAGTTGTTTTCGTCGCGATTTCATGCATTGAGTCAGCTTTGCATAGTAGTGTACTACTAATGCATGTATATTCTGCGCATGTTCTAGCTAGCTGCTCCCCCTGTGCGATTGTTCCTGTCACTTGTTTATGTAATGAGGACATTGCCTTTACTGAGAAGGGAGTAATGTAGTACTTGTAAAGTAATGCATTTGAACTCGCTCCTGTTTGTTTTATTCGAGCGCAATATTATGTAAATAATTATACTTTGCTTTCGGTTAACGCTTTATTATGATTTTATTCCTTCATATTTGACTCACCTAAATAGTTGTTAGTAATTTGTTATAGCAATTAAATGATAAAAAGATTCAAATACAGTTGCCCTGCATTTCGTTGAGTCAAAGATTGTTGGCCCGCTGGATTTCGAGGACTTATATTGTCGAGATTGTAACTGCATAGCATTGTCTCGCTACTCGTCTCGCTAAATCAAATTCGCGGTTCCGTCTTCGTTATTTCTACAAGATTCTAATTTGAAGTTTACCTCTTTACTACGTGATATTTCTTGCTTATGCAGTGTTTGATATAGGCCTATTTGACTTGATTGGAGCTTCCATAGTGCCAACTTGAACTGTTTCAGTCTCAACTGCTGCGACTCCAAAGCTTAATCAGCAAGGGGACTCTCCTATGCCCCATCGGTCACTGGCGCGATGCGTGAAGTTCGTGGGGCACGGCATGTCATCTTCTAGGTGTCGTGAATCGTATTGAAAACCGAAGGAAACTGCAAATAAAGTATTTGCAGATCGTGAAAACTTATCAAGCTTCGTCATTCACATCAGATTTATCGGAATCAGAACAATCAAGCTCTCCAATTGACAAGGAGGAAGTAACAAAGGAAGATGAATGTTTTGAGACGCCAAAAATCGAGCAGAGCAGCCGTCTTTCTCTGGCAATGATGAGGCTCAGACAACGTCTGAATTTCCAGAAGAAAAAGCTGATGATACTGCAGATTTCGATGCTACTTTAAATGAAGCTCAGACCTCCAACTGTGACGATCAAGAAGCTGAGCTTAAATTCCAGACCGAGATCGACGGTGACGAAGCGTATTACCAATTCCAAACAGACCTCTGTGGTCAGCTCTGGCGCAGCGTGCTGGAAGAAGGCACCAAATACAGAAAACTATCTCAGAATACAGCTAGAGAGTGGAGAGAGGCGATGCTAAAACAACTGGAAGAACACACGACCTGCGTCGTTGTGTTCAAGAAGCGAACAATCTACACTACCAAGTGTTTCGGTCCCGAAGCGGAATCAGAAGTGTGGCTAAAGCAGGAGGTAATTTGTAAACACGAAACTTGCCGGCGAACATTTCAAATATGCATTCTGAAGTCTGCATTATGTGACGTGAATTCTGGAATAGTGAGAATCAACATCCGTGGCGAGCAATGTCACGAAAATGCTACTTTTCGAAGAGCATCGAAGCAGGAAACTGATGCAGCAGTCGAACAGCTTATTAAAAGTGCAGATGGAAAATTTCCATGCTAAAAATGTAGAACTTCTTCCGTTGTGTCATCAGCAGCTTTTCAGCATTACACAAGAGATTTAATGTTTTACCGTTATATGTTTTTTACATAGCATCATACCAAATAAACATCTTGAAATTATAGTCCTGCTGCCAATCGAGCATCTAGATCTGGAGCTTTAGCATAGAAATTTTTTGCGGTTCTTTACATGTAAATATTTACCTTACTTCTTTAGCATTTTATTTACCAATTTATTCAATTTTGCTTGAAATTTACCATAGCAGTATGAAATGCCAATCGCAAATACGGGGCGAGAAAATACATGTTATGTTGTTAATTTGCGAAAATATATCGATTATAGTCTAGTAATCTTATTCTCTGAAACAAGTAAATGAATAATTGTATTAGTAACTATTTTTCTTGTGCCTTCTCCGTTGATTCATTTAGGCTGTACCCCGCATAGGCCGATTTTAACAGAAGCTACATCACGCTGTGCAAGATTGGAGGCGTGCACTGAAGCAACTATGAGGTTTGGAGAGCTGAATTTTGGTATAAGAACAGTTCTCAGATGGTAAATTGCAAAAATATGCATAATTTTTACTTTTCGATTAGTTTCATAAAAATACGAGGGTAGCTACTTTTAGCCTGTACCCCGCATAGGCCGATTTTAACAGAAGCTACATCACGCTGTGCAAGATTGGAGGCGTGCACTGAAGCAACTATGAGGTTTGGAGAGCTGAATTTTGGTATAAGAACAGTTCTCAGATGGTAAATTGCAAAAATATGCATATTTTTCACTTTTCGATTAGTTTCATAAAAATACGAGGGTAGCTACTTTTAGCCTGTACCCCGCATAGGCCGATTTTAACAGAAGCTACATCACGCTGTGCAAGATTGGAGGCGTGCACTGAAGCAACTATGAGGTTTGGAGAGCTGAATTTTGGTATAAGAACAGTTCTCAGATGGTAAATTGCAAAAATATGCATAATTTTTCACTTTTCGATTAGTTTCATAAAAATACGAGGGTAGCTACTTTTAGCCTGTACCCCGCATAGGCCGATTTTAACAGAAGCTACATCACGCTGTGCAAGATTGGAGGCGTGCACTGAAGCAACTATGAGGTTTGGAGAGCTGAATTTTGGTATAAGAACAGTTCTCAGATGGTAAATTGCAAAAATATGCATAATTTTTACTCTTCGATTAGTTTCATAAAAATACGAGGGTAGCTACTTTTAGCCTGTACCCCGCATAGGCCGATTTTAACAGAAGCTACATCACGCTGTGCAAGATTGGAGGCGTGCACTGAAGCAACTATGAGGTTTGGAGAGCTGAATTTTGGTATAAGAACAGTTCTCAGATGGTAAATTGCAAAAATATGCATATTTTTCACTTTTCGATTAGTTTCATAAAAATACGAGGGTAGCTACTTTTAGCCTGTACCCCGCATAGGCCGATTTTAACAGAAGCTACATCACGCTGTGCAAGATTGGAGGCGTGCACTGAAGCAACTATGAGGTTTGGAGAGCTGAATTTTGGTATAAGAACAGTTCTCAGATGGTAAATTGCAAAAATATGCATATTTTTCACTTTTCGATTAGTTTCATAAAAATACGAGGGTAGCTACTTTTAGCCTGTACCCCGCATAGGCCGATTTTAACAGAAGCTACATCACGCTGTGCAAGATTGGAGGCGTGCACTGAAGCAACTATGAGGTTTGGAGAGCTGAATTTTGGTATAAGAACAGTTCTCAGATGGTAAATTGCAAAAATATGCATATTTTTCACTTTTCGATTAGTTTCATAAAAATACGAGGGTAGCTACTTTTAGCCTGTACCCCGCATAGGCCGATTTTAACAGAAGCTACATCACGCTGTGCAAGATTGGAGGCGTGCACTGAAGCAACTATGAGGTTTGGAGAGCTGAATTTTGGTATAAGAACAGTTCTCAGATGGTAAATTGCAAAAATATGCATAATTTTTACTCTTCGATTAGTTTCATAAAAATACGAGGGTAGCTACTTTTAGCCTGTACCCCGCATAGGCCGATTTTAACAGAAGCTACATCACGCTGTGCAAGATTGGAGGCGTGCACTGAAGCAACTATGAGGTTTGGAGAGCTGAATTTTGGTATAAGAACAGTTCTCAGATGGTAAATTGCAAAAATATGCATATTTTTCACTTTTCGATTAGTTTCATAAAAATACGAGGGTAGCTACTTTTAGCCTGTACCCCGCATAGGCCGATTTTAACAGAAGCTACATCACGCTGTGCAAGATTGGAGGCGTGCACTGAAGCAACTATGAGGTTTAGAGAGCTGAATTTTGGTATAAGAACAGTTCTCAGATGGTAAATTGCAAAAATATGCATAATTTTTACTCTTCGATTAGTTTCATAAAAATACGAGGGTAGCTACTTTTAGCCTGTACCCCGCATAGGCCGATTTTAACAGAAGCTACATCACGCTGTGCAAGATTGGAGGCGTGCACTGAAGCAACTATGAGGTTTGGAGAGCTGAATTTTGGTATAAGAACAGTTCTCAGATGGTAAATTGCAAAAATATGCATATTTTTCACTTTTCGATTAGTTTCATAAAAATACGAGGGTAGCTACTTTTAGCCTGTACCCCGCATAGGCCGATTTTAACAGAAGCTACATCACGCTGTGCAAGATTGGAGGCGTGCACTGAAGCAACTATGAGGTTTGGAGAGCTGAATTTTGGTATAAGAACAGTTCTCAGATGGTAAATTGCAAAAATATGCATATTTTTCACTTTTCGATTAGTTTCATAAAAATACGAGGGTAGCTACTTTTAGCCTGTACCCCGCATAGGCCGATTTTAACAGAAGCTACATCACGCTGTGCAAGATTGGAGGCGTGCACTGAAGCAACTATGAGGTTTGGAGAGCTGAATTTTGGTATAAGAACAGTTCTCAGATGGTAAATTGCAAAAATATGCATAATTTTTACTCTTCGATTAGTTTCATAAAAATACGAGGGTAGCTACTTTTAGCCTGTACCCCGCATAGGCCGATTTTAACAGAAGCTACATCACGCTGTGCAAGATTGGAGGCGTGCACTGAAGCAACTATGAGGTTTGGAGAGCTGAATTTTGGTATAAGAACAGTTCTCAGATGGTAAATTGCAAAAATATGCATAATTTTTCACTTTTCGATTAGTTTCATAAAAATACGAGGGTAGCTACTTTTAGCCTGTACCCCGCATAGGCCGATTTTAACAGAAGCTACATCACGCTGTGCAAGATTGGAGGCGTGCACTGAAGCAACTATGAGGTTTGGAGAGCTGAATTTTGGTATAAGAACAGTTCTCAGATGGTAAATTGCAAAAATATGCATATTTTTCACTTTTCGATTAGTTTCATAAAAATACGAGGGTAGCTACTTTTAGCCTGTACCCCGCATAGGCCGATTTTAACAGAAGCTACATCACGCTGTGCAAGATTGGAGGCGTGCACTGAAGCAACTATGAGGTTTGGAGAGCTGAATTTTGGTATAAGAACAGTTCTCAGATGGTAAATTGCAAAAATATGCATAATTTTTCACTTTTCGATTAGTTTCATAAAAATACGAGGGTAGCTACTTTTAGCCTGTACCCCGCATAGGCCGATTTTAACAGAAGCTACATCACGCTGTGCAAGATTGGAGGCGTGCACTGAAGCAACTATGAGGTTTGGAGAGCTGAATTTTGGTATAAGAACAGTTCTCAGATGGTAAATTGCAAAAATATGCATAATTTTTACTTTTCGATTAGTTTCATAAAAATACGAGGGTAGCTACTTTTAGCCTGTACCCCGCATAGGCCGATTTTAACAGAAGCTACATCACGCTGTGCAAGATTGGAGGCGTGCACTGAAGCAACTATGAGGTTTGGAGAGCTGAATTTTGGTATAAGAACAGTTCTCAGATGGTAAATTGCAAAAATATGCATATTTTTCACTTTTCGATTAGTTTCATAAAAATACGAGGGTAGCTACTTTTAGCCTGTACCCCGCATAGGCCGATTTTAACAGAAGCTACATCACGCTGTGCAAGATTGGAGGCGTGCACTGAAGCAACTATGAAGGTTTGGAGAGCTGAATTTTGGTATAAGAACAGTTCTCAGATGGTAAATTGCAAAAATATGCATAATTTTTACTTTTCGATTAGTTTCATAAAAATACGAGGGTAGCTACTTTTAGCCTGTACCCCGCATAGGCCGATTTTAACAGAAGCTACATCACGCTGTGCAAGATTGGAGGCGTGCACTGAAGCAACTATGAGGTTTGGAGAGCTGAATTTTGGTATAAGAACAGTTCTCAGATGGTAAATTGCAAAAATATGCATAATTTTTACTTTTCGATTAGTTTCATAAAAATACGAGGGTAGCTACTTTTAGCCTGTACCCCGCATAGGCCGATTTTAACAGAAGCTACATCACGCTGTGCAAGATTGGAGGCGTGCACTGAAGCAACTATGAGGTTTGGAGAGCTGAATTTTGGTATAAGAACAGTTCTCAGATGGTAAATTGCAAAAATATGCATATTTTTCACTTTTCGATTAGTTTCATAAAAATACGAGGGTAGCTACTTTTAGCCTGTACCCCGCATAGGCCGATTTTAACAGAAGCTACATCACGCTGTGCAAGATTGGAGGCGTGCACTGAAGCAACTATGAGGTTTGGAGAGCTGAATTTTGGTATAAGAACAGTTCTCAGATGGTAAATTGCAAAAATATGCATAATTTTTACTTTTCGATTAGTTTCATAAAAATACGAGGGTAGCTACTTTTAGCCTGTACCCCGCATAGGCCGATTTTAACAGAAGCTACATCACGCTGTGCAAGATTGGAGGCGTGCACTGAAGCAACTATGAAGGTTTGGAGAGCTGAATTTTGGTATAAGAACAGTTCTCAGATGGTAAATTGCAAAAATATGCATAATTTTTACTTTTCGATTAGTTTCATAAAAATACGAGGGTAGCTACTTTTAGCCTGTACCCCGCATAGGCCGATTTTAACAGAAGCTACATCACGCTGTGCAAGATTGGAGGCGTGCACTGAAGCAACTATGAGGTTTGGAGAGCTGAATTTTGGTATAAGAACAGTTCTCAGATGGTAAATTGCAAAAATATGCATAATTTTTACTTTCGATTAGTTTCATAAAAATACGAGGGTAGCTACTTTTAGCCTGTACCCCGCATAGGCCGATTTTAACAGAAGCTACATCACGCTGTGCAAGATTGGAGGCGTGCACTGAAGCAACTATGAGGTTTGGAGAGCTGAATTTTGGTATAAGAACAGTTCTCAGATGGTAAATTGCAAAAATATGCATAATTTTTACTTTTCGATTAGTTTCATAAAAATACGAGGGTAGCTACTTTTAGCCTGTACCCCGCATAGGCCGATTTTAACAGAAGCTACATCACGCTGTGCAAGATTGGAGGCGTGCACTGAAGCAACTATGAGGTTTGGAGAGCTGAATTTTGGTATAAGAACAGTTCTCAGATGGTAAATTGCAAAAATATGCATAATTTTTACTTTTCGATTAGTTTCATAAAAATACGAGGGTAGCTACTTTTAGGCTGTACCCCGCATAGGCCGATTTTAACAGAAGCTACATCACGCTGTGCAAGATTGGAGGCGTGCACTGAAGCAACTATGAGGTTTGGAGAGCTGAATTTTGGTATAAGAACAGTTCTCAGATGGTAAATTGCAAAAATATGCATAATTTTTACTTTTCGATTAGTTTCATAAAAATACGAGGGTAGCTACTTTTAGCCTGTACCCCGCATAGGCCGATTTTAACAGAAGCTACATCACGCTGTGCAAGATTGGAGGCGTGCACTGAAGCAACTATGAGGTTTGGAGAGCTGAATTTTGGTATAAGAACAGTTCTCAGATGGTAAATTGCAAAAATATGCATAATTTTTACTTTTCGATTAGTTTCATAAAAATACGAGGGTAGCTACTTTTAGCCTGTACCCCGCATAGGCCGATTTTAACAGAAGCTACATCACGCTGTGCAAGATTGGAGGCGTGCACTGAAGCAACTATGAGGTTTGGAGAGCTGAATTTTGGTATAAGAACAGTTCTCAGATGGTAAATTGCAAAAATATGCATAATTTTTCACTTTTCGATTAGTTTCATAAAAATACGAGGGTAGCTACTTTTAGGCCTGTACCCCGCATAGGCCGATTTTAACAGAAGCTACATCACGCTGTGCAAGATTGGAGGCGTGCACTGAAGCAACTATGAAGGTTTGGAGAGCTGAATTTTGGTATAAGAACAGTTCTCAGATGGTAAATTGCAAAAATATGCATAATTTTTACTTTTCGATTAGTTTCATAAAAATACGAGGGTAGCTACTTTTAGCCTGTACCCCGCATAGGCCGATTTTAACAGAAGCTACATCACGCTGTGCAAGATTGGAGGCGTGCACTGAAGCAACTATGAGGTTTGGAGAGCTGAATTTTGGTATAAGAACAGTTCTCAGATGGTAAATTGCAAAAATATGCATAATTTTTACTTTTCGATTAGTTTCATAAAAATACGAGGGTAGCTACTTTTAGCCTGTACCCCGCATAGGCCGATTTTAACAGAAGCTACATCACGCTGTGCAAGATTGGAGGCGTGCACTGAAGCAACTATGAGGTTTGGAGAGCTGAATTTTGGTATAAGAACAGTTCTCAGATGGTAAATTGCAAAAATATGCATAATTTTTACTTTTCGATTAGTTTCATAAAAATACGAGGGTAGCTACTTTTAGCCTGTACCCCGCATAGGCCGATTTTAACAGAAGCTACATCACGCTGTGCAAGATTGGAGGCGTGCACTGAAGCAACTATGAGGTTTGGAGAGCTGAATTTTGGTATAAGAACAGTTCTCAGATGGTAAATTGCAAAAATATGCATAATTTTTACTTTTCGATTAGTTTCATAAAAATACGAGGGTAGCTACTTTTAGGCTGTACCCCGCATAGGCCGATTTTAACAGAAGCTACATCACGCTGTGCAAGATTGGAGGCGTGCACTGAAGCAACTATGAGGTTTGGAGAGCTGAATTTTGGTATAAGAACAGTTCTCAGATGGTAAATTGCAAAAATATGCATAATTTTTACTTTTCGATTAGTTTCATAAAAATACGAGGGTAGCTACTTTTAGCCTGTACCCCGCATAGGCCGATTTTAACAGAAGCTACATCACGCTGTGCAAGATTGGAGGCGTGCACTGAAGCAACTATGAAGTTTGGAGAGCTGAATTTTGGTATAAGAACAGTTCTCAGATGGTAAATTGCAAAAATATGCATAATTTTTACTTTTCGATTAGTTTCATAAAAATACGAGGGTAGCTACTTTTAGCCTGTACCCCGCATAGGCCGATTTTAACAGAAGCTACATCACGCTGTGCAAGATTGGAGGCGTGCACTGAAGCAACTATGAGGTTTGGAGAGCTGAATTTTGGTATAAGAACAGTTCTCAGATGGTAAATTGCAAAAATAGGCATATTTTTCACTTTCGATTAGTTTCATAAAAAATACGAGGGTAGCTACTTTTAGCCTGTACCCCGCATAGGCCGATTTAACAGAAGCTACATCACGCTGTGCAAGATTGGAGGCGTGCACTGAAGCAACTATGAGGTTTAGAGAGCTGAATTTTGGTATAAGAACAGTTCTCAGATGGTAAATTGCAAAAATATGCATAATTTTTACTCTTTCGATTAGTTTCATAAAAATACGAGGGTAGCTACTTTTAGCCTGTACCCCGCATAGGCCGATTTTAACAGAAGCTACATCACGCTGTGCAAGATTGGAGGCGTGCACTGAAGCAACTATGAGGTTTGGAGAGCTGAATTTTGGTATAAGAACAGTTCTCAGATGGTAAATTGCAAAATATGCATATTTTTCACTTTTCGATTAGTTTTCATAAAAATACGAGGGTAGCTACTTTTAGCCTGTACCCCGCATAGGCCGATTTTAACAGAAGCTACATCACGCTGTGCAAGATTGGAGGCGTGCACTGAAGCAACTATGAGGTTTGGAGAGCTGAATTTTGGTATAAGAACAGTTCTCAGATGGTAAATTGCAAAATATGCATAT
>CATNEM010000120.1:215000-296113 GCA_950096795.1 Macrostomum cliftonense | reverse complement strand
AAAATCATGCTCGATAGCTATTAGTTTTACTTCAAAGTTGATAGTCGGCTTTCAAAAACGAGTGCTTTTCTGCGTCTGCCATACTATCATCACATAGATTGCAGCTTGTAAACTCCGCCATGTCAGTCACCATTTGAATATTAGAACTATTATCAATACAACAAATAAACGCACTAACAAAAATAAAGCTTAGGCCTTAAGGTTTTAGAGGTTTCTTTAAACCTAAAATCTTCCTAATGTTCACTTATTAATACTTTAACCTCTGGAAATATAGATTTTTGCAAATTTCTGCAAATTTGATAAATATCTGGCACCTATTGACTTTCTGGGACCTCTGGTTTCTCTGGTTTAAGCAAGGTACACTCGGTCGGACCACTTTATTAAACTGTTAAACAATTAGAATTTACCTTTATTTTACAATTTAGATATTTGCATGCCAAATCTTTAATATTTTCAATTAGGTTGACTTGATTGGAAGACAGTAATAAAAGTGCTTGAAGAGACCTGAAATAGTTGAATTAGTCGGTCTCTTTACGAGTTTATTACATTGGCACCCACAAAAATGTACATGTACCCTGCGGTTTACTGTAATAGGGATCCGAAACCAGATTGCTGCAATACAGTAGAATAAGCTCCTTCTCCCAAAAATTTATTTTCCATCTGTTATTTTTTGGACTGAACTAAAAGTGCAGAAGAGTTTTTATTTCATCAAATTTAAACTCGCGACCCTGCGGCCTTAAGTTGGTGCTGTTGGCTATGCACGTGCGAGTGCGTCGAAATCTTCGGTGTTACTTGCATAGGCCTCAGACGCGCCTTGTGACGCTGCTTTTCACCACCTTGACAGCTTATTTTGTTGTTGTTGTTGTTGTTGTTGTTGTTGTTGTTGTTGTTGTTGTGCATAGGCCACATCCCATGCGCTCATGCATGAGTAGCGGCGCTACATGTATGTGGCAAAATTCATCATGCATACCCACTGGCTTCTCAAAAGCAGATTAGCATCGAAGGTAAACACGGCCCAAAAAAGTTTCTCGTAAACACATTAGAATTATCAATAAAATGGAGACGAGATTACGCTGAAGAGCAGGAGGAGACGGCAGTAGAGGAAAATGCTTCTTAACTATTTAACTTCGTAACCATGCCTGCCGCCATATTTCTGGCTGTCGCTTTTTCTGGAGTTGCAGCTGCGATTGCATGCTTGTTATACATGTGTACAGTCTTAGTGCAAAATTAAGTTTACCTGCAAACGTAAAATATGTTCACCAGTCAAAACTTACCCCATTAAGCATTTTTCCGGGTGAAGAATGTGAAGAATGACAAAATTTTCTTTTCATTAATAATACTACTACCTCTCTAGACCTAGACGACCCTTGCACAAATAACTGAGAAAAACGACAATTCAACAAGCATGTCTGTAATTTATTATCTGCTAAATAAACTCTGACACACAAAGAGAAATACATGTACCATGGAATTGGCTGCAAGCAACAAAGCAAAAGCCTGCTTATTAGATACTAACTGCCAGTCAATGCTACGCTGAGCTGATCTTATAAGCATTCAGTTATAAGCAGTTTTACATTGCGGAATTCCGGCTCAACAGCTCAACAGTGCGAGCCGATCCTGGGGGTCCGTGGGGGGCGCAAATTTTTCAGTCAGCAACTTTGCGAGCCGCTCCGCCCGTCCGCTTGTACGCGTTGCGGTAGAAATTGCCAAACAGCAGCATCAGGGAGATGCCGTAGATGACCACGGAGATGCTGTAGCCGCGGGGGAAGCCGCAGTCAGTCTGCATGATGTTCACGAACGAGTGCACGCTGAACAAGAGGAACTGCAGCAGCTGCATCTGGGTGAGGTAGCGCTTCCACCACAGGTATTTGCGCATGCCGGGGCCCAGCAGGGCCAGGAAGTAGTACAGGTACATGAACACGTGGACGGTGCTGTTGAGCAGGGCGCAGAAGAAGGAGTGACCGCCAGGGACGTACCTCGCGCCGCTCCACCACAACAGGATCATCGTGGCGTGGTGGTAGACGTGCAGGAAGCTCAGCTGCTCGTTCTTCTTGCGCAGTACAATGAGCACCGT
The DNA here is from genome assembly GCA_950096795.1 of Macrostomum cliftonense. Classification (NCBI taxonomy): domain Eukaryota; kingdom Metazoa; phylum Platyhelminthes; family Macrostomidae; genus Macrostomum; species Macrostomum cliftonense. The sequence goes on along the minus strand of CATNEM010000120.1, from coordinate 294,039 downwards.
GTCCATCAGCTCAATCACCTTGGAGACGTAGAACCACCAGCAGACGGAGGCCATTCGCATGGCCAGGGGCGAGTCTGAATAGTCCACAGGATCGCAGGCCAAGTTGTAGCCCGCCAGCCAGGCCGACCAGAAGAACTCGTGGGCCATGTAGACGGACAGCAGCACCAGGCCGAAGTTGTACACCAGCATCACGCCGCGCAGGCTCATGGCGGGCCGGTTGCGCATGAGGCGCGGTCCGGCGAACACACCGACAAGGTAGATGACCCAGATGACCAGGATGGTCTCGGGGCCGCCGCACAGGAACCAGTCCTTCGTGCGCGGATCGGCCACGTCGTCCAGCCACTGGCGGAACCGGCGGAAGGACTCGCCGACGCCGGCCAATGGTGAGGAGGCCTGCATTCTGACTGCGGGGATGCGAACTGCGGGGCGGGGAGGAGGGAAAGGGGGATGATTGCACGCGCCAGCACCGCGGCTCTGTGAGGACTGCTCATAAGGGGTCAGCTTCGCACAGTGGGGCCATAATGGAACCGGTTTTTTGTTCGTTTTGTCTACGGCCTCAAGTCTCATGGCCAGCTGTTCGCTAAAACATCTACTCTAATTATTGTAAAAACCAAACAGTTTCAAGCGATGCTGCACGGCAAACTCACGAAAAAACTGATGCGTGAAGTCCTGGCACGAGCCAAATCAGGCCTGAGACTGAGCTGATCTGAGCAAGCTGGGCCGGTTTGACTCGAGTTTCGCCCGAGTTGGAAAAGGAAAAACGACGGTAAACTCTGGACCCAGATGCGCTGCCGGCCCTTTTGTACCTCCTGTCAGGGTGGAAAAGCGCATTCAGATAAGGCCGGCAGGGCCGAGGGGGCCGAACCGCAGCGGAACACGTGATAGGCGGTTCAGAGTGCCAATGTGCCGCGCACCCAGCCAAAGTTCAGCGGCCCCGCTTTTCAAACTGACAGGGGCACCAGCCCTGCGAGTAGGGCTCAACCTTTTTTCTTGAACTGCTCGGCAAAATGCACTGAGACGCGAATAGCTTATCAGGGCCAGAGAGCTGAGCACTGCACTGAGCTACCGCGGGGCTGGCTGACCACGCACTTATTTTAAGCAGTTCACTGCGTCACTTCAAATAAATGAAATTTTTAACTTGCGCCCGCTGTCAGAAACTCTCTGCTCGGAATTTGTCACTGGTTAAGAAGGGAAAGTAGAAAGTGCTGAATAATTTTGTGGACTTGAAAAAATAATTAAAATTTCCGTGCCGCCTCAGGCAGCGCCAGAGCCAGTCTGAGACCCCCAGTGCCACCTCAGGCAGCGCCGGAGCCAGTCTGAGATCCCCCAGTGCCGCCTCAGGCAGCGTCAGAGCCAGTGTGAGATCCCCCAGTGCCGCCTCAGGCAGCGCCAGAGCCAGTCTGAGACCCCCAGTGCCGCCTCAGGCAGCGCCAGAGCCAGTCTGAGACCCCCAGTGCCGCCTCAGGCAGCGCCAGAGCCAGTCTGAGACCCCCAGTGCCACCTCAGGCAGCGCCAGAGCCAGTCTGAGACCCCCAGTGCCGCCTCAGGCAGCGCCAGAGCCAGTCTGAGACCCCCAGTGCCGCCTCAGGCAGCGCCAGAGCCAGTCTGAGACCCCCAGTGCCACCTCAGGCAGCGCCAGAGCCAGTCTGAGACCCCCAGTGCCGCCTCAGGCAGCGCCAGAGCCAGGCTGAGATCCCCCACTGCCGCCTCAGGCATCGCCAGAGCCAGTCTGAGACCCCCAGTGCCGCCTCAGGCAGCGCCAGAGCCAGTCTGAGACCCCCAGTGCCGCCTCAGGCAGCGCCAGAGCCAGTCTGAGACCCCCAGTGCCGCCTCAGGCAGCGCCAGAGCCAGTCTGAGACCCCCAGTGCCACCTCAGGCAGCGCCAGAGCCAGTCTGAGACCCCCAGTGCCGCCTCAGGCAGCGCCAGAGCCAGTCTGAGACCCCCAGTGCCGCCTCAGGCAGCGCCAGAGCCAGTCTGAGACCCCCAGTGCCGCCTCAGGCAGCGCCAGAGCCAGGCTGAGATCCCCCACTGCCGCCTCAGGCATCGCCAGAGCCAGTCTGAGACCCCCAGTGCCGCCTCAGGCAGCGCCAGAGCCAGTCTGAGACCCCCAGTGCCGCCTCAGGCAGCGCCAGAGCCAGTGTGAGATCCCCCAGTGCCGCCTCAGGCAGCGCCAGAGCCAGGCTGAGACCCCCAGTGCCGCCTCAGGCAGCGCCAGAGCCAGGCTGAGATCCCCAGTGCCACCTCAGGCATCGCCAGAGCCAGTCTGAGACCCCCAGTGCCGCCTCAGGCAGCGTCAGAGCCAGTGTGAGATCCCCCAGTGCCGCCTCAGGCAGCGCCAGAGCCAGGCTGAGATCCCCCAGTGCCACCTCAGGCAGCGCCAGAGCCAGTCTGAGACCCCCAGTGCCGCCTCAGGCAGCGCCAGAGCCAGGCTGAGATCCCCCAGTGCCGCCTCAGGCAGCGCCAGAGCCAGGCTGAGACCCCCAGTGCCGCCTCAGGCATCGCCAGAGCCAGGCTGAGATCCCCCAGTGCCGCCTCAGGCAGCGCCAGAGCCAGGCTGAGATCCCCCAGTGCCGCCTCAGGCAGCGCCAGAGCCAGGCTGAGATCCCCCAGTGCCGCCTCAGGCAGCGCCAGAGCCAGGCTGAGACCCCCAGTGCCGCCTCAGGCAGCGCCAGAGCCAGGCTGAGATCCCCCAGTGCCGCCTCAGGCAGCGCCAGAGCCAGTCTGAGATCCCCCAGTGCCGCCTCAGGCATCGCCAGAGCCAGTCTGAGACCCCCAGTGCCGCCTCAGGCAGCGCCAGAGCCAGTCTGAGACCCCCAGTGCCACCTCAGGCAGCGCCAGAGCCAGGCTGAGATCCCCCAGTGCCGCCTCAGGCAGCGCCAGAGCCAGGCTGAGATCCCCCAGTGCCGCCTCAGGCAGCGCCAGAGCCAGGCTGAGATCCCCCAGTGCCGCCTCAGGCAGCGCCAGAGCCAGGCTGAGACCCCCAGTGCCGCCTCAGGCAGCGCCAGAGCCAGGCTGAGATCCCCCAGTGCCGCCTCAGGCAGCGCCAGAGCCAGTCTGAGATCCCCCAGTGCCGCCTCAGGCAGCGCCAGAGCCAGTCTGAGACCCCCAGTGCCGCCTCAGGCAGCGCCAGAGCCAGGCTGAGATCCCCCACTGCCGCCTCAGGCAGCGTCAGAGCCAGTGTGAGATCCCCCAGTGCCGCCTCAGGCAGCGCCAGAGCCAGGCTGAGATCCCCCAGTGCCACCTCAGGCAGCGCCAGAGCCAGTCTGAGACCCCCAGTGCCGCCTCAGGCAGCGCCAGAGCCAGGCTGAGATCCCCCAGTGCCGCCTCAGGCAGCGCCAGAGCCAGGCTGAGACCCCCAGTGCCGCCTCAGGCATCGCCAGAGCCAGGCTGAGATCCCCCAGTGCCGCCTCAGGCAGCGCCAGAGCCAGGCTGAGATCCCCCAGTGCCGCCTCAGGCAGCGCCAGAGCCAGGCTGAGATCCCCCAGTGCCGCCTCAGGCAGCGCCAGAGCCAGGCTGAGATCCCCCAGTGCCGCCTCAGGCAGCGCCAGAGCCAGGCTGAGACCCCCAGTGCCGCCTCAGGCAGCGCCAGAGCCAGGCTGAGATCCCCCAGTGCCGCCTCAGGCAGCGCCAGAGCCAGTCTGAGATCCCCCAGTGCCGCCTCAGGCATCGCCAGAGCCAGTCTGAGACCCCCAGTGCCGCCTCAGGCAGCGCCAGAGCCAGTCTGAGACCCCCAGTGCCACCTCAGGCAGCGCCAGAGCCAGGCTGAGATCCCCCAGTGCCGCCTCAGGCAGCGCCAGAGCCAGGCTGAGATCCCCCAGTGCCGCCTCAGGCAGCGCCAGAGCCAGGCTGAGATCCCCCAGTGCCGCCTCAGGCAGCGCCAGAGCCAGGCTGAGACCCCCAGTGCCGCCTCAGGCAGCGCCAGAGCCAGGCTGAGATCCCCCAGTGCCGCCTCAGGCAGCGCCAGAGCCAGGCTGAGATCCCCCAGTGCCGCCTCAGGCAGCGCCAGAGCCAGTCTGAGATCCCCCAGTGCCGCCTCAGGCAGCGCCAGAGCCAGTCTGAGACCCCCAGTGCCGCCTCAGGCAGCGCCAGAGCCAGGCTGAGATCCCCCACTGCCGCCTCAGGCATCGCCAGAGCCAGTCTGAGACCCCCAGTGCCGCCTCAGGCAGCGCCATAGCCAGTCTGAGACCCCCAGTGCCACCTCAGGCAGCGCCAGAGCCAGGCTGAGATCCCGTATTCCCACATCACGCCCAAAAACAATCAAGTCAGCTGGCAGGCGAAAGCAAATTAACTTAAAGCACCCATAAAAACCTTCTGCTACCAGAGGTGCAAACAATAGCGCAGGTGCCAAAGAATTAACTTTTATTAGATAAAGAAGCTACAACCAAACAAAAACAATCTTTTATTAATCACTAAGAAGCACGAGTTCCCAGCTGATCCAGTTAACACTAATTATAATATTTTAGATTTTTGATAAAGCTACAAAGGCATCGAGCAACGCAACAGAATTTTCTTGCTTTGATTAATGAACGATGAAAAAAGATTAAAATCAACGTGCACTACTGAGATTGAGTAGCATGGGGTGCAGATTGTCAGCAGACTTTGGCATGCAATTCTCAAATATGTAGATAAGCACACTAAGGCAATAAAGGCTGTCTTGAGAGGTCATAAAAGGCAGTAAATAATTTTTTGTTGCTAGAAGTGAAAGGCGGTTGAGCTGTTGCTTTCACTTTTTACGATTAAAGAAAAAGAAAAAAAGTAAAAATATTGTGCCTAGAATAACAAAACACACAAGATCGATTCGATGGCGTCAGAAGAAAGGCAAACAGATTTTCGTTGGTTGCTACTTGTTAAACCAGGTAAGTAGTGCGATAGCAACATTGAAGTAATTTTTGTTTTTAAAACTTGCGTAGAACCATATCAACTTGATTCTCAGCCTCTCAAAGCAGGCGATAAACTCGGAAGGTTTGATTCTCGAGCACCAGCTGGAACAGGCGGGCGTAGGCGTTCTCCCGCCCCGACTGGCCGTGCGATCGGCGAATCTCGTCGCAGAACCGAGGCGCCGAGCTGGGGCGAAGACCGGGCGGCGGCTGCGGCTGGCGGGCCTGCAACGCCGTCAGCTCGCCGTTCAGGTTGTCAACCAGCTCGGTGGTGCCGCAGCCGTTCTCCGGCCGAAGGCAGATGGAGTCCTCAAGGATGATGTAGTCCGAGCCGTGCGAGCGTAAAATCTTGTGCACCTCCTCCGGCCGCTTGCGCCCGTAGATTTGGTACAGCTGCGGTGCGGGGTGGGGGTTTGGCCATAGAGTTGGTGCAGCTGCGGTGCGGGGTGGGGTTTGGCCATAGAGTTGGTGCAGCTGCGGTGCGGGGTGGGGTTTGGCCATAGAGTTGGTGCAGCTGCGGTGCGGGGTGGGGGTTTGGCCATAGAGTTGGTGCAGCTGCGGTGCGGGGTGGGGTTTGGCCATAGAGTTGGTGCAGCTGCGGTGCGGGGTGGGGGTTTGGCCATAGAGTTGGTGCAGCTGCGGTGCGGGGTGGGGGTTTGGCCATAGAGTTGGTGCAGCTGCGGTGCGGGGTGGGGTTTGGCCATAGAGTTGGTGCAGCTGCGGTGCGGGGTGGGGGTTTGGCCATAGAGTTGGTGCAGCTGCGGTGCGGGGTGGGGGTTTGGCCATAGAGTTGGTGCAGCTGCGGTGCGGGGTGGGGTTTGGCCATAGAGTTGGTACAGCTGCGGTGCGGGGTGGGGGTTTGGCCATAGAGTTGGTGCAGCTGCGGTGCGGGGTGGGGGTTTGGCCATAGAGTTGGTGCAGCTGCGGTGCGGGGTGGGGTTTGGCCATAGAGTTGGTGCAGCTGCGGTGCGGGGTGGGGGTTTGGCCATAGAGTTGGTGCAGCTGCGGTGCGGGGTGGGGGTTTGGCCATAGAGTTGGTGCAGCTGCGGTGCGGGGTGGGGGTTTGGCCATAGAGTTGGTGCAGCTGCGGTGCGGGGTGGGGGTTTGGCCATAGAGTTGGTGCAGCTGCGGTGCGGGGTGGGGGTTTGGCCATAGAGTTGGTGCAGCTGCGGTGCGGGGTGGGGTTTGGCCATAGAGTTGGTGCAGCTGCGGTCTGGGGTGGGGTATGGCCATAGAGTTGGTGCAGCTGTATTGGGAGATGGGGGTTTGGCCATAGACTTGGTGCAGCTGTAGTTGGGGATGGGGGTTTAGCTATAGTGTTAGTGGTAGTTGGGGACCCAGGAATGTTAAGAGGCTGCGGGCGCCAACATGAGCCCCACCTGTCTGGTTTTCTCCCTGAGCGCGCGGTCCTCATAGTGCGGGTGGTTGGTGATCCGCCTGCCTGTGCAGCACTTCACCCCGGCCAGCAGCTGCATGCTGCCAGTGAAAGCGGCGTCTGGCGGGGTGGCCGAGCTGATCCACTCCATCAACTGAACCGTGTCCGGGTCCCAGAATTCGCGCAGGTTCTGCCAGATGGCCTGGTTTTCATGGTAGCACTAGAGAGGCAGGTTGGAGACAGCTTTAGTGTTAAGGGCACGGACAGACAGACAGACAGACAGACAGACAGACACACAGACAGACAGACAGACAGACAGACAGACAGACAGACAGACACACAGACAGACAGACAGACAGACAGACAGACAGACACACAGGCAGACAGACACACAGGCAGACAGACACACAGGCAGACACAGGCAGACAGACACACAGGCAGACAGACAGACAGACACACAGACACTCACAGTCCGGAAGGAGGACACCAGCAGAGCCAGAGTGAGAATCCGTGACCACGCGAAGCCGGCGGGACGCAGCCGGGGGCCAAGTAGCCGCAGGATCAGCCAGTCCCAGCAGCGGCGGTGGCCCAGCGCCATGGGCATGAGGATGCACATGTAGGGAGTCCAGAAGTACTTCATGCGCAGGGTGGTGTAGCCAAGGATGGCGAACACAGTGCACTGGACTGTTGACGGCAGGATGGGGGAGCGATAGACGGCTTGGATTTGACAAGTGGGACAATGCTGCGCCATCTTCATACTTGCTATTTTATACACCAGCGTTTTCATTAGATGTAAAGCCCTTAGCACAGCCCCAGAGACCCAAATTTGTATCGGGAGTTGGGGAGTCGAATTTGCGACTTAACAACTAGGCTACAAGCACTACTAGGTAATAGTTAGTGTAACCCACTCCATTCTAGCCCACAGCCCAACCCACCCCAGTCCAACCCACTTCAACCCAACCAACTCTAGTCCAACCCACTCCAGTTCAGTCCAACCCACTCCAACCCAACCCACCCCATTCCAAGCCACTCCAACCCAACCAACTCCAGCCCAACCCACTCCAGCCCAACCCACTCCAGCCCAACCCACTCCAGCCCAACCCACTCCAGCCCAACCCACTCCAGTCCAACCCACTTCATTTTAACCCACTCCAATCCAACCCACTCCAGCCCAACCCACTCCAGCCCAACCCACTCCAACCCAACCCACTCCAGCCCAACCCACTCCAGCCCAACCCACTTCATTTTAACCCACTCCAGCCCAACCCACTCCAGCCCAACCCACTCCAGCCCAACCCACTCCAGCCCAACCCACTCCAACCCAACCCACTCCAGCCCAACCCACTCCAGCCCAACCCACTTCATTTTAACCCACTCCAGCCCAACCCACTCCAGTCCAACCCACTCCAGCCCAACCTACTCCAGCCCAACCCACTCCAGCCCAACCCACTCCAGCCCAACCCACTCCAGCCCAACCCACTCCAGCCCAACCCACTCCAGCCCAACCCACTCCAGCCCAACCCACTCCAGCCCAACCCACTCCAGCCCAACCCACTCCAGCCCAACCCACTCCAGCCCAACCCACTCCAGCCCAACCCACTCCAGCCCAACCCACTCCAGCCCAACCCACTCCAGCCCAACCCACTCCAGCCCAACCCACTCCAGCCCAACCCACTTCATTTTAACCCACTCCAGTCCAACCCACTCCAACCCAACCCACTCCAATCCAACCCAGTTCTCACCAGCGTGGTAGGCCAGCTCCGGATGCGCGGCGAAGCTGTCCAAGGCCTCGCGCCAAGCGCCCACAGCAGGTTCGGAGCATTTCCCTTCACCATCGGCGGCGCAGTCTCCGTCTGCGCTGGTTGCCGACGCTGTCGCAGTAGCTTTGTCGGTGGCGGCGACGGCAGGAACAGGAGCAGCAGCAGGCCGGAGCACGGAGTCCAAGAAGGCGAACACGGTGAGCAGGAACAGGGCGGCGTTTGTGAGCAGGTAGGGCTGCAACAGGTAGGTGGCCGCCAGGTCCGAGAAGGTGGACCAGGGCAGCCAGACAAACGCGCCAGCGCAGTTGTACATGCGTACATCGAAGTCGCTGCAAGTAAGCACGATTAGGACATTCATACCAAGATTTGTGAGAAAAAATCAATAAGAATCAAGGGCGATGGCAGAGACCCTGACTCACTCGTCGTAGCCGTAGCCCAGCTTCATCATGACGAACTTGTAGATGTGGCTGTCAGCGTCGTGGCGAATCAGCAGCTGATGGCACGTTAGAAAAAAGGCTTAAATATATCTATTAATAAACTACGCTACATATCGGTAGGCTGAACAAAGTTAGCTACAGAAACTTTTTTAAATAAAACATAGGAGCAATCTTATATATTGATCTAAAACCACCCTACTCCGCCAATAGGCTTTTAGAAGATACAGGTATCGACACAGTTTTCAAAAAATGATAATTACGCAACATATCGGCACCGAACCTTAAGCGCAGTCTGGCAGACGGCGAACGCCAGCAGGCAGAGCCAGGCCTGGCAGGCGATCCGGCTGAGGCGGGCAAGCCGGCCAGCCGAGCCGAAGGCGGGCAGCAGCCAGCGCCGGCTCGCCAGGATGGACAACGCGCCGGACAGGCAGATGGATAGCGCGGGCGCGGTCAGCAGCATGGCGTTGCCGAACTGCAGCAGCGACACGGTCAGCAGGCTGCCTGCCACAGTCATTAGAAATGCGTAAGCCTAAAAAAGGGAGGAAATAATCCACATTACTCTACTGTCAGTAAGCTGGCTAAAATTTGTAATTTTTTTAGTTTTTATTTAATAAAAATTAGCTTTTTCTTCATCGCCTACTAAATCCAGTAGAATAATAAGCATCGGAAACGAAAATATTTCTGCACCTTTCTAAACTGCACGAAGCCGAGAGCCGAGGCGGCCAGCACGGAGAGCGCCTGCAGCAGCAGCACGAACTGGTTGAACTGCCAGAACAGCGTGAACAAAAAGCAGCAGAGCTGGGCGCCGAGCAGGGACAGTCTCTGGGAAAGTACGCCAGCCGATAAGTACATCATAACAGACACATGAAAGTACATACTAGTAAAAACAAAAGGCATCAACGTCACGAACCTCCCGCAGAGAGCCGCGAACGCTGGACTTGGAGAAATAGACAGTCAAACAGAAGAGCTGCAGCCAGAGGAACGGCAGCGAGAAGTGCTCCCGCAGCGCGTGGGTTGAGCTCAGCCTGGTTGTGTGCATGCTGCGAGGGGGGCGGGGTAGATACGCGATTTAGAGGAGGCTGAGAGGGAGTTAATGAGAATAGGAGATTCTGAAAGGGGAGGGTGAGAGCGAGACTCTAAAAGAGCAGGATGAGGGGGAAACTCTAAAAGGGGAGGGTGAGAGCGAGACTCTAAAAGAGCAGGATGAGGGGGAAACTCCAAAAGAGCAGGATGAGGGGGAAACTCTAAAAGGGAGGATGAGGGGGAGACTCTAAAAGGGGGAGGGTGAGAGGAAGAATCTAAAGGGGGAGGGTGAGAGGGAGACTCTAAAAGGGGACGGTGAGAGGAAGACTCTGAAAGGCGAGGGTGAGAGGGAGACAATAAAAAGTCGGGTGAGAAGGAAATTCTAAAAAAGGAGCCTCTTCAAAGAGGGAAGGCGAGGTTCAGATTGGCAACCCACTCACCTATTGAGGGTGTACATGACGGCTGCCAGACAGCCGGCCAGGGGGTGGCCAGCCAGTTGCCAGGCGGTGGCGAACAGGCCGCAGATGAGGAGGCCGTTGAGGAAGAGCACCGAGTAGATGTAGAAGTAGATCGGTTGGAAATAATTCTGCAAATTTTGCAGTTGTTAGTTAAAACACGCAGGTGGGACCGAAAGTCCTCACTCTGTTGCTACTCTATCCCCTTCATCGATCCCCTCCCCTAATCTGAGTCTCAGCAGGCGGACACGCAGCCAGAAACTCACCCCAAGCCAGGTGCAGCGGTACAGCAGGCCCAGCAGCACCTCCTGGTAGATGTTCATCCGGTGCAGCACGTTGATGGTGGCCGGATGCTCAGTGGAGTTGTCCCGCACCAGCTGCAACAGGCCCTGGCGCAGTGACGGCGCGCGCACCAGCTGCTTGTAGTACGAATAGTACAGGCCCTGCTCGGTGCGCAGGGAAATCTCCCGCTCCACCTCCTTGATGCTGGAGAAGAACAGGGTGGACTCGTGGATCTCGTTGGTGAGCCAGGCGAAGCCCCAGGCGCAGGCGAGCATCAAAGCGACGCCGACGGACCACTCCAGGATGGTTGCTAGGCGGCTCAGCCAGCTGGGGAAGAAGCTTCCGTTGTCATCGGCTGAGGACTCGGCAGTGGGAGGCCCGCCGGGGGCTTCAAGGGCGGCTGAAGCACCCGACAGAGTTCGCAGACGCTTGGCTTTGCCAGCCTTGCCCATTGGCTGCGGCTGAACTGCGGACAGTGGCTTGTGAGTCAGAAAAGCGGGCTGCTGATCTAGCCTAGGTGGGGGGAGGGGCAGAGGGTGTTGCTGATCTAGCCTAGGTGGGGGGCAGAGGGTGTTGCTGATCTAGCCTAGGTGGGGGGCAGAGGGTGTTGCTGATCTAGCCTAGGTGGGGGGCAGAGGGTGTTGCTGATCTAGCCTAGGTGGGGGAGGGGCAGAGGGTGTTGCTGATCTAGCCTAGTTGGGGGGCAGAGGGTGTTGCTGATCTAGCCTAGGTATGGGTGTTGCTGATCTAGGCGTGATAGAATGAATGGAAAGACAAAAGCACTCATCAATTCGGTAGAAGCAGCAATCAGGAAATATATTTCCATAACAAAAGAAAAAAGCACTCAAAAACTGAAACAAACATGAGCAGGGTAAAGGCTACAAAGAGTCAAGAGGTTACAAATCTATGCTGCAACTGCAATGAAAAGCCTATTGAAGCCTAGGATGCAGAGTCGATGAGGCGGGTATTATAAATCAATAATTGTGACCACTCAAAGCAGAAATGGTGCCAAAAGGCATCAATCAAAATTGTTTGAAGTAAACAGTGTCTCAAAAATACAAGTCAGACATTTTGCATTAAATTCAGAAAAAAAGCACTAAGGTAGGCAAACTAATGCACTAAACTTCTGTTGCTGAAGCAAATTTTGCACCTGATCAGCTTGTGAGCGAACAGTAAACATCGCAGACTCAAAAGCCGGAGGTGAGATAACTTCTCCTAAAAGCGAAAGACACAGTTGCAGAAAAAGCTGTACTAAGCGAAAACAAACAACACCCGTGGATGCAGACGAGACAAGCCATCGATTCACAACTCGTCGAAGTAGGTCACCGCCGCGCGGGAGCCGTTGCTAAGGCGACCGGCTCGGTTGCCAGCGGGTGAGGAGTGCTGCAAGCGAAGCCGTATTTTGCGTTTGTGCATCCAATGGCCATCCCTACCGCCAGCCAACACGAATTGCTAGCTATAATCAACCGTTGAAATACTAGAATCCACCCCCAGAAACTAATAAATGTAGGAATGAGCTCCCATAGCAACCAGGAATCCGCCCCAGGAACTATTAGGGAATCCGCCCCAGGAACTATTAGGGAATCCGCCCCAGGAACTACCAGGGGATCCGACCCAAGAACTATTAGGGAATCCGCCCCCCAAAACTACCAGGGAATCCTCCCCCAGGAACTATCGTGGAATCCGCCCCGAGGAACTATTTGGGAATCCGCCCCCAGGAAAAATTAGGGAATCCGCCCCCCAAAACTACCAAGGAATCCGCCGCCAGGAACTATTACGGAATCCGCCCCGGGAACTTCCAGGGAGTCCGCCCTAGAAACTAAAAGAAATCCGCCCCAGAAACCAACAGAAAATCCGCCCGGAAACTACTGGGGAATCCGTCCTCACCGGACACGACACGGCAGTCGAGTGCGTCACAACGCAGGGCTGCTCCGACGTGGCAACGACGGAGGGAGCGGCGGCGCCCAGCCTCGTGGCCTGCAGGCGGCTGCGCAGCTGGCGCAGGTCGGCCTCAAAGGCGGCGCTGCCGTCGGCGAACAGCTGCCGCTCGGCCTGGAGGCGGGCCAGCAGTTCGGCGGTGCTCAGGCCCGCCGTCTCGTCCGTCTCCGAGGCGCCGCCAGCGGCCGAAGCGCCGAACGCATTGAAATCGGAGCCGGAGTCGCTGCCGCCGGCGGAGCTCCACACGCCGACGGAGTGCAGGAGGCTCTCCAGCTTGGCCAGCAGCGACTTCTCGCCCTGCCTGGCGTAGGCCAGCTGCTGCCGCAGGCAGTCGCGCTCCGCCTCGTTCACGCTGGCCTCCTCGGACAGGGTCAGCAGCAGCGACTCGAACTGGCGGGCCCGCTCGGCCAGGCTCTGCTTCTCGGCTAGGAGCTGGCGGGGCGGCGTTGATGGGGGGAGGCGATGAGACTGGATCTGCACATTGTTGAAGCAACAGACATTCAGATTGGCGGGACAGCTACTAAGACTGACAGTTTGATGAGATTGGCGGGTGAGATAATGAGATCCATAAAGGAAACAAAGAGATTGACGTGAGATAGTGAGATTGATAGGTAAGAAAATGAGATTTTTCGACGTGAAACGTGAGAAAACGTTTGGGATAATGAGTTTGACGGGTGAAATAATAAGATTGATAGGGGAGAAAATGAGACGGACATGAGATTAGCAGGTGACATAATGGGATTGATGGTTGAGATAATGAGATGGACAGGTGAGATAATGAGATTAGCAGGTGACATAATGGGATTAATCGTAGAGATAATGAGATTGACTGATAATGTGAGATTAAATGATGATCAAATGAGATTGACAAGTAAGATAATAGGATCGATAATGAAATGAACAGGCTAGGCAGTGATTGACAGGTTCAATAATCAAAAGTGAGGCTGGCAGGGTGGGCGGTCAAGTCGGCAGCAGCAGCACCTGAGCGTGAATGTGGCGCATGTGCGCGAGCTGCCGGTCCCGCTGCTCGCTAAGCAGCCGCATCTCGTCCTCAGCCAGCCGGGCCCTCTCGCTCAGCGCGCCCAGCATGGCCTCGGACTTGGCCAGCAGCTGGCCGAGCTGGCCGGCCTTCTCCTCCGCCGCGCCGCGAAGCCGTTCAGCGGCCGCCCGGCCTTCAACCTCTCGGGCCAGGCGCTGCTTGTCCAGCAGCCTCCTGGCCCGCTCCTCCCTGGCCGTGGCGCGCATCTGCTGGCGCTCGATGCTGTCGGGCATCCGCCTGGCCATGTACAGCTCGTGGTTGCCGACGCACAGCCGCAGGATCTGCTTGCTGTCCGCCGGCCCGCTGGTCCAGAAGGTGACGGCCCGGCCGCCGCGGTGCTCGCCGCCGAAACAGTTTGGCGGCTCGTCCGACCCGGCCGACGAAGCCGATGGAGCCTCGTTGACGACCAGGGTGAACTTCCGGTCCCGGCAGGACATCCGCCGGATGTCGGACCAGGCCAGCCGCCTGTAGGGCTTCACCAGCGAGGCCTGCTCGTAGAAGCTCACGCCGAAGCAGGAGATCCCCAGCCAGCTGCCCGGGTCCGAGGCTGGGCCCTGAGGGTTGCGAAACAAAGACTCCTACACGTAGGTAACAAAGACCTAGTTGAGAATTGAGTACAAAAATGAAGAAAATCCGTTGATAAAGACTCACAACTGGAAAATATAAACACAGATATCAGTAAAAAATCCAATAAGACAAGGATTAAAAGACCCAAGAAAACAAAGACTTTCTACATTTAATATAAAGGCTCTAAAAACACAAGACTCACAATTGCATACCGAAATGCAATAAGACAAAGACTCACGTTGGCGTGAATGGGAAAGTACACCAGGCCGAACATCTCCAGATCCTGGGCCAGCCGCAGCATCTCAATCTGAGCCTCCACCCGGCCCAGCCCGGCCAAATCCCTATAGTGATCCCGCAGCTTCTCGGCGCAGGCGGCCGCCGTGTCGGGCTGCTGCGCCTGGACGGGCAGCAGGCGGCCCAGCAGGTGGTCGCAGCCGACGGCCGGGTCGAAGTCGCCCAGCTCAGCCTGGGCTGCGTAGGCGGCCAGCAGCGGCAGGAGGTCCGCAGAGGCCGCCCACTGCTGGCGAATGAGCACCAGGTCCTTGACCTGGCGTGGTGGGCCGGCCTTTTGGTTTCACTTCGCTCAGCTTCCCTCTGTGTAGCCTCTTCTGTTACTCTCGTTGCTGCTGTTGCCTGCTTGTCTGTCTGTCTGTCTGTCTGTCTGTCTGTCTATGTCTATCTGTATGTCTGTATGTCTGTCTGTCTATCTGTATGTCTGTATGTCTGTCTGTCTGTCTGTCTGTCTGTCTGTCTGTGTGTCTGTCTGTCTGTCTGTCTGTCTGTCTGTCTGTCTGTCTGTGTGTCTGTCTGTCTGTGTGTCTGTCTGTCTGTGTGTCTGTCTGTCTGTCTGTCTGTCTGTCTGTCTGTGTGTCTGGGTCTGTCTGTCTGTCTGTCTGTCTGTGTGTCTGTCTGTCTGTCCGGCTGTCTGTCTGTGTGTCTGTCTGTCTGTCTGTCTGTCTGTCTGTCTGTCTGTCTGTCTGGCTGGCTGTCTGTCTGTGTGTCTGTCTGTGTGTCTGTCTGTCTGTCTGTCTGTCTGACTGTCTGTCTGTGTGTCTGTGTGTCTGTCTGTGTGTCTGTCTGTCTGTCTGTCTGTCTGGCTGTCTGTCTGTGTGTCTGTCTGGCTGTCTATCTGTCTGTCTGTCTGTCTGTCTGTCTGTCTGGCTGTCTGTCTGTCTGTCTGTCTGTCAGTCTGTCTGCCTGTCTGTCTGTGTGTCTGTCTGTCTGTCTGTCTGTCTGTCTGTCTGTCTGGCTGGCTGTCTGTCTGTCTGTGTGTCTGTCTGGCTGTCTATCTGTCTGTCTGTCTGTCTGTCTGTCTGTCTGTCTGTCTGGCTGTCTGTCTGTCTGTCTGTCTGTCTGTCAGTCTGTCTGCCTGTCTGTCATAGCTATCAAGGCTGCACGAATCCTCACCTCCAGGTAGAACAGGTGCACGGTGGCCTCCAGCAGCAGGTCCTCGCCAACATCCTCAACCCAGAAGCGCACATGAAACAGAAAATGCAGCGGACAGCCGGCCGGGAGGCTTCGGACAACGTCGGACAGTCTGCGGTCTGGCCGTAGCCACCAGGAGCCGCTGCTGCTGCCGCTGCCGGAAGAGCTGGTGTCGTTGAACTGCAGACCGAAGTACCAGGTCTCGCGGATGCCGAAGGTGACGCACGCCAAATTGAACACTTCTTGGCCAGTGCACTTTGGCTAATGGGGGCAAAAATAGTACAAAATTTTAATAAATAATAAAGCTACTATAACGAACTACACAGGTATCATATTCTAAATGCTAGGTTAGAGATTTTCCTAGAGTGAATTAAAAATTAAATTTCAATGCTAGAATATTTTAAAATATACATTAAAATAAAGAACACGTTTGATGCAGGCCAAATAATATACATTTGGTGGCTATTGGCTACAAGAAATGAGTAAGCAGGTGCTAAATGACTTTGAGTAGTGGTTAATATACCAGGACTTGTAGAAAAGAAAAATAAACTAATAGATATAAAAGGGCTATAGAGTGAAGCTCCATAGGGTTTTATTTACCCACTGATTCTGCCAAGCCTACTCCCTTGGCTATAATGAGCAAATTACATTTGATATAACCATTTGAATAAACAATAACTATTAGTATAACTTAGCAGATAGTGTAACAGAGCAGCCTATTTATATATATTGTATACATGCAATAATGGATAAAAATATCCAGTTTACAAAAAAATGAATTTAATACATGTAAATCTATATTGCTAACTAATAACACATAATTAAGCAATAAATCTTATATTAGTAAATAAAAAATTTTAATATTTCAGGGGTTTTTAGAATATTGCTGAATATTTATTGTATTTAATAAATACATTAAGTAAGTGGCTAAATACATTAGACACTCACTTTATATAAAAGACTTTATAAGATTATAAAAACTATAAAATTAAAATAGCTAGAAAAATTAATAGCAAAAAGCATTATAGCTAGCTTTGTTTTAAAGGTTGCAATTTACACATCAATTTCAGTAAATCTTATTTTAATTATTCTTTAAATAATTTATACCAAGTCATAAATTTATATGCATTAAATGCTTTATATATTTAAGACATAAGTTTTGTTTAAATTTTTATAGAAAATTTGCATTGACCTTTTGCACTTACAATATTTATATTATTAACTAAATTTCCAAAAAAAATTTTTAGCAAATCACAATACTATAGCCTATAGGCATGGCCAATCATATGTGCGCAACAGTCAGCTGAGTTGGCCAATCCAGCCAACTGATTTGGTGACTAACCAAGGTAAGTCGCAAAATCACCTATGTAAGTTGCAAAATTGCTAATGAAAGTTGCAAAATTGGTAAGAATAGAGGGGGTAAGTCGCAAAATGGAGGAAGAAGTCACAAAATGGAGGGAGTAAGTGGCAATATGGAGGGGGAAAGTTGCAAAATAGAGGGAGTAATTCACAAAATGGAGGGGATAAGATATATGATTGATAGTAGAAATGTAAAATTTGGAGAATAGTAAAACAATGTAGCAAGTAGGCAAGTTGTAGGTGAGATGTGGATCAAGGAACTCTTTTTTGGTCCTTTGAACTTTGAGCCCAAGTAAGTCACAATTTTTTTTCAACTTAGTTGCACCAGCTAACCAAATTTTCAAGTTGCGCATGTATGTAGCCAATGAATTCAATGATGACAAATATATTCTTTTAAATTAGCAAAGTCACTTAATAGGCCAACTTAATCCTATTTTTTGTCTTTAATGCATAAAAAATGTTATTTAAAAATTGTAGTTATTAATAATACAAAAATGTAATACAGTACAATAGAAAAACATTAGACAAGGGCCTAATGTTTCTAAGTTTTATTATTCATCTTTTACTTTTAATATGAGCGTGAAACACTATATGGGTTTTACATATAAATATTTACTTTAAATATTAAATATTAATTTTAAATTTATGGATATATTTTTTTTCCTTTACCTTGACATCAAATTCTACATCAGCGTCAAATGTTGATATTTTCACCGATAGTTTGTTCTTTTTTGTTTGCTTCATGCCCTGATATATGATATGAAAATCACACAAAATATTAAAATTTAGTCCACGTCTGACTCTGAAGTAATTTTAACGTACAGTAAAAATAAAACTGTAAAAACTGTTAATATGCCTAGTTTTTCTAGTTTTTGTCTTCTTGGAACATTAGATTTTAAGTTTGCGCGTAAAAAAATCGCATAGAAAATACGAGCTATAACTCCAAGAAATCAAATCTGTGGGCTTGTAAATGGTTTAAAAAACCTTAGAGGAGTTTAGGCAAACATTTTAAATGATCTAAGAGTGTTTTAACCTTTTAGTTTTTAATTAGCAAATTAAAAAAACTTTTTCTTCAGCTATTTTTCGACGCAACAGTAACTATTGATTGGACGTTAGACAGCTAGTCGTAGGGATTCACAATAACGAAATCTCGAAATATTACTGAATGGGTTAAGCCCTAAATATTTTAGGACAGTTTTTGAAGTGGCAACGAGCAATGTTTCTTGGCAGGGTTGCCAAATATTGTGGTATATGAAAAAGTCCAGTTAAATCCGTCCAGAGTCCATTAAATTATAATAGGACGCAATTTGCCATTACTCTTATGGCCCAAAGCTTTCGCTTGTACTCCGTCGCCTACTGTACGATTAGCTTTGAAAAAAGCCGAGTCAATAGTTCTTGTGGAAGTTCGCATTCTTCAAAGTGATAACTTACGCTCGTAATACCTAGAGATTGACTAAATTAGAGAGAGGGTATATAATTTTTTAAAGTACTCGCACAGAATTTTTAGCACTGCTTCAATGCTTGTTCAAGCTCGCAATCAACTGGATGACGTAGAAATTTTTCTTATTCACGTTTAAAAATGAACACCCAAAATTATAAAATACTTTTTAGTCCATAAATATTATGGGTAAACATTTATGCAGACATTTTTTATTATGTCACACTCAATAATGCGAATAAGGCTGCATAGCAACAAGACAGCACTCAAGCAGACTATAAGCTGACTCTATATTTAACGATTCAATCAACAAAAATCACAGGAGCACAAAAACAAGAAAAACCAAAAACACGACGGCTGCCCGAACACCAATAAATGAGTAACGAAGACTCTATATGCGGATACTACTGATAAACGGAATCTTAGAATGATAAAAATTAAAATTCGCAGCGCTCGGTCACACCGCATTCACCTCGCCCATGATGTTCACCCGCCGGTTGTCGCAGCGGCGCGAGATCTCCTCTTCGATTAGCCGCTTGAGCTGCTTGATCTGGGCGCGCAGGGCTGCCAGCTGCTGCTCCAGGGCGCTCTCCTCGGCCTCGGCCTCCAGCCGGCGCTGCTCAAGAAGACGAGCGGCCGCTGCGGCCTTGTCCGCCTGATCGCGCAGGCTGGAGAATCGTTGCAGCAGCCGGCTGAGGTAGGCGGGCGCGGACCTGGTGAGCATAAGGTGCTGCCGGCTCGGCTCCGTCAGCTGGCCAATCAGAGCCCGCGCCCGGCTGCCCGGATCCGCATCCACGATCTCGCTAACAGCGGAGGAGCCGCTCAGCACAGCCTGGCTGACGCAGTTGGAATGGTCGGCGAGCTCCTGACCGAGGCGGCTGTAGAATGCGTCCAGCTCGTGCAGATCGTCCAAAAGGCGTTCGCGTAGGTCGAGCGTGTCCAGCACTGAACGGGCCTGGAGGGCAACGCAACAGGCAACGATAATATTCAGGATGTGGGGATATTGAGGGACTGCCGTTGGACCATCAGGGATGCTGAAGGATCATCAGGGATGCTGAAGGATCATCAGGGATGCTGAAGGATCATCAGGGATGCTGAAGGATCATCAGGGATGCTGAAGGATCATTAGGGATGCTGAAGGATCATCAGGGATGCTAAAGGATCATCAGGGATGCTGAAGGACCACCAGGGATACAGAAGCATCATCAAGTTACCTGCTCGCCGCGTGCTACGTCGTCGTCTTCAACGCCTCTGCCGGCGTCGGCAGCACTCGGCGAGGCGGCCGAATGACTGTCCGACTCGGCCACCTCGATGCCGGAGAAGTCGATGCCGCCGCCGTCCGCACCGTCAACCACGGAGAAGTCGATGTCATCTCCGAAGTCGATGCCTTCAGCGGCGTCCTCAGCAGCGTCAGCGTCAGCAGCGGCGTCGGCGAACTCGGCGGGCAGCGCCATGCGAAACGGCTCGATGCTGGACGGCGGGCGCCCACGCGCGTACTCGAACTGCGTGGTGTTGCCGCGCTCAAGCAGGTAGGCGAGCGTCGGGCACACCGTCGGCAGCTGCTCCAGCCCGCCGGTCTGCTGCAGGAACTCCGCGTACAGCCGGACAGCGTCGGCCAGGCCGCGGACCGACGCCATGCAGGCGCCGTCAAACCAGTCGGGCAGCGCCTCGGCCTGCGCGATCAGCTCGCCGCGCACCCGCGCCAGCGGCAGCTGCTGCTGGCCGTCCAGCTCGGCAGCGCCAGCCAGGCCAAACTGACGGCACAGGGCGGCGAACTTCGCTCTGTGAGGACAATTAAGGTCGCGTCAGGTCGAGGTTGCCACTCGCACTCCTAAAAAACAGCCTGCTCAACCTCACCTGGCCTCGGCGCCAGAGGCGGCCAATTCGCCTTTGCGCCGCTCGCACTCCGCCTGGCGCCGCCTGCTGCGCTCAGCCTGGCGCTTCAACAGCGGCGCCTCCTCCTGCACCAGCTTTGTTAGCAGCCGGCTGGCGTCCGCCACGTAGCAGCTGCCGCGCCTGGGATGGGTTGGCGAGACCTGACTGACTGACTGACTGACTGACTGACTGACTGACTGACTGACTGACTGACTGACTGACTGACTGACTGACTGACTGACTGACTGACTGACTGACTGACTGACTGACCAAGCACTCACTTGTAGATCTTGAGAATGGCGTCCAGCTCGCGAATGACGGCAGACGAGTAGCCAAACAGGAAGGACTTGTTGGCCGAGTCCAGCCGTTTCAGCGCCTCGGCGATGCGGTCGCAGTGCCAGTAGTGAATCTGCGGCTGGCGCAGCGCGGCCTGCAGCTCGGCGCTGACGCCCTCCTGGCCGAGGCTGTCGGAGGCGGCCAGCTGGGCGATTCGACGACGAACCTCGGCAGCGTCGCGCAGCCAGTGCCGGTCGCAGACGCGCCGGCTGACGAGCCAGTCAGTGAGCTTGTTGCTCTGGATGTCGATGGGCAGCAGGGCGGCGGAGTCCATCTAGGATTGCAACTGTCTGGAAGTTATGTTGGACGGCTCCAATATAGCGATCTGGTAACTCAATGAACTCTAAATTAACAAAATATTGAAGATGCTTTAATAATTAGAATGCTAATGTTAAATACTTTATATTGATATAGCCTAGCACTGTAATAATTGATAGCTATTAAAGTGCAAGGCTATAATCAATAAAAACACAATGATCATTCTAAATTATTAATATGTGAAGGCAAATATTAACACTCTAATTTTCCATTTTTTTCATTGCTTCCATTATTACAAGAAGTTAATAAAACTGTCAATGAAGTCTTGATTTCATTGTTTAAAAACATAACTTGAAAACTGTTGGCTAAAAATTAATGCTTAATAAATTTACTCAAATAGCCATTTTAGGCTCTGATTAGAAGTCAAATGAATCAAAGAATGCACCATATCTACGAATAAGTGTTCTATTATTATAATGAAAATGTAAATTTATAATCAAATACAAAAATATAAAATAAAGAGATACTAAAATATGCTTTTTAAATCAAGCTAGTTAGACAAGCTAAATTGATTAACTAAATATTTATGTCTATCTATCTATCTCTCTAACTGATAAAGAAAGTACAAAAAAAATTTAAAGACAGGAAATAGAGTATAATATTGTTAATTTTATAAATGTAATAGGGTTTACTGTATATCTCTTTCATAGAAATAATTTTGTTTTTTTTAATTTTGTTTTAACAAAGAATCCTGCTCTAAGCAGAGGAATTTCACTTCTAGGAAATGAGTTTAGTAAACTCACTATAAAACCACCTGAAGGGTAAGAGTAGTATTAGAAATACCTGCTGTAAGCAGACTGCAGAGAAATACCACTGGGAAAGCGAGAATAACTACCTAGATGGCAAAAGTAGGATAGGGCTAGGGAATATTAGGCATAGGAATTTATAGCTGCAACCCTCTAATCTGGGGAATGTTCTATATTTTGGACTGGGTTTACAGCTTGGCCCAGTAGAAATGCTACTAGACTGAATTAGTGTTAGTAAGATTATAGCCCTATAATAACGTTAGTGTCAGTAATAAGATAGTAGAAGAGACCCCTAGCACATAAGTATAGTTTAAAAAATATACTGCAATTAAAAAATACAATATCAATATAATTTTTTATGCTGCTATTTATTGATCTTGAAAACATAATTTCAAATCTTTTAGTGCTAAGTTAATTTAACTTTGTTCAGAATATACATTACTTTTATGCATATATAAGTGCAACCTTAGAAATCACCTGGCCATTTCCATTGGCAACATATATATATAAGTTGCAATTGGTTTGTTGATGTCACATGATGGCAATTTTGTCCAATAGTGACTTATCAGTGTGTGTAACTATTAGAAATAGCTAGGTAATTCCCATAGGGCATAGTTGCGCATGTATGCTTTGGATCCTAGATACTTCGTCATCTTACAACTTCGTCATTTTACACTTTTGTCATCCACTTTGAAGCTAGGACACTTTGTCATCTAGCCAATCAGCATGCTTTAAAGTTTGGTCAGTTCGTCATCTACCACTAACAACCATTGTTGACTTAATTAACAAGATGCTTCTGCGTACAAGTATATGTAAAAATGAGGCCGAACTGTGAGACTATGTCCTGTTGGACTATGTGGGAATGTCCAAAGCAAGGCAGAGTTCTGGATTCTCCTGCAGCCAGGATGATGTGGGGTGGGGAGGGGTGGTTCCACTTTGAAGCCTGAGCTATAAATTATAGATGACGAAATGTCCACAAGTCTAAGTCACTTTGTCATCCACCCTCTAGGATCTTGGACAGATTGTCATCCAGATGACGAAGTTGTAAGATGATGAAGTGTCCAGTGTCCGTATGCTTCCATGGCATTATCTTTTTTATAACAGTTACTAAAAATATTAATTATCCCTATATTATAAATCCAAATATATGTTTAGGGTGCAATTTATTTAATTAAAATTTTCTTAAAGTTTTTTATCTTCAATATATAATATATTTTATTTAAGTGATATTATAAACATTTACTAAGGCCTACTATCCTAGGTATTAAACATAATATTATTAAACTGGCATAAGTATGGTTCAGTTTGTTAAACTCAAATTCGCGCAAAAAATGATAACTGGTGTAACAAGGATAATGGGTAACATTGAGAAACGTTAGAATAATGTCCTTGGGGGAGAAGTTACAGCAGAAGCTTTGCAGAAGCTACAGCGGGTACTGCTCCATGATACAGCGCAGAAAGTACCGGAAGTGGGGAAGCGGGAACTTCTTGAGCCACAGAAATTCCTGCAGAGTACATTTCAAAAAGCTGCGACTGAGTGCCATACACGATCAATCAGGACAATGCAGGACAATTGGTGCTGATGGGCGTCCGCCAGCCATATCAAAAAGTATCAAGAGAGATTCTGGTTAGTCAATTTAAGCGATGTCAACTTAACTAGTGCTTAAAAGTCCGAAATTTGAAATCGCACTCCTCACCAGCACAACGCCACGACCATGGGGTATATTTTGGCCATAGACACCGCCAAGTCTGCCATGTCAGCGCCACCAACCATGGGGTATATTTCGGCCATAGAAACCGCCACATCAGTACTTAAATTTCAAATCGTGTATTGTTACGATCTTAGATTTCGTTTTTCGCGCTAATTTGAGTTTAATGAACGGAACCATACTTATGCCATTAAACTTTAAGTCTGAAATAAAAAACCTAACCAATAATTAAAATTATGATTGTAGAACTTCTCTTTGTTAAGCCAAAGATCTAAAAATTGATAACTATATTCAAAGTTGCAAAGTCAATTGCATTAATACAATTAAAAAGTTTAAATACTACAAATACACTATCACACACTGAA
The DNA here is from genome assembly GCA_950096795.1 of Macrostomum cliftonense. Classification (NCBI taxonomy): domain Eukaryota; kingdom Metazoa; phylum Platyhelminthes; family Macrostomidae; genus Macrostomum; species Macrostomum cliftonense. The sequence continues at coordinate 270,714 of CATNEM010000120.1, read as the reverse complement.
AACCGCCACCCACACCCGAAGCAAGGTGGCACTTGTTTACATCAAGCAGCTATTTACTTGGTTTTCGCACGTGACTCATCCACTCGGGCGAGAAGGAATTAAGGTCAAACAAAGGGCAGTTTAATGTCTAATAATATAAAGAGCTTTGTTACAATGATTATTTTAATTAGTATTAAAATACATAGTAATGTATAATACATCTATTATACATGACTATGGGTGGCGGTTTTCAGTGTGTGATAGTGTAATACGAATTAGGTATCATTTTTTAATTAAGAATTCTAGATCAATCTTAACGAAGACATAAGAACAAGAATAACCGATAGATATTTTTAACTTCATCGTAAAGTAGCGAACAATTGACCCATGATTAGGCATTAGGATTACTACTGATGTTATTTTTAAAGAAGCTGTCAGTGTTGCCCTTTCGGGGAAAATTATCGCATCATTATTATTTTATAAAACAGAATATTGCATTACATCAAAACTTCCGAATTCAAAGGAAAAAAATAATTAGTTCACTAAGGAAATTATTTCAAATGAATTTAAAATTTAAAAAATTACTACAGTCTACAATAATATTTGTTCGTGCATTCACATTGTTTGTATAGTGTTGTAATTTTAACATGAAAGTATTTTGTCCATTTTCGCGTTGTGAATGTTGTGTACTTATTATTTTATTATAAGCGACTATAACATTTAGCTAATTTACGACTAAGATACGATTGTCACGTTTAATAATATTATTTTATTTAAGTTTGCAGCCGCCTTATAGTGGCCTTTTGTTTTTAGTGAATGGTCATTAACTAATTGAATGGTATAAATCTTTCCAGAGCTGCAGTAAATACGAATGAATAAATTCCACAGACAGTTAATGTGATTTAGCATAGAAAATTACTTAGACTTTCAGCTTACCCCAGTCCCTTCGATTAATTTACTGACTTAAATGTACGCTTGCATTTGTTGCAGATAAAACGTGTCTTTGCTTTAGTGCTCTTTTTTGGTCAGGGCGAATTTTTTATTTCAATCAGATTTTAATGATATTCTTCAGGTGTGATAATCGATTTTAGAAATAGGACATTTGAATCCATCACACGTTGCTAGAATAAATCGTTTTTATACAAAAATTTAAGTTTCCTTACTGTAAGACTACATTGATATATATATTCCTAATAATATATTCTGAATTATGCTCTAATAACCACAAATGACTGAATGCAAATAATTACGCTTTTTTTCGTTTCGCAGACAGCGATGACTAAAAAAATAAGTCAACTGCAAAGACGTGAAGCTTTGCTAATTACTTAAGCAGCTTTCTTTTAAGGAAAATGACTACTCTAGTAAAAATAAACTTTATGGACCAATGCACGCGTGGATTAGTGAAATTTTTATGTTTTACTGTGCTGTGTGATATCGACGGCACAAAAAATCAATTCCAGAGCCAATAAAATGACGCACAGCATTAAGGAGGGTCACTTCACTTCCACAATATATGGCTACATCAAAGAGCACCGCTACAAAGACGCCGTCAATGCAGTTAATCAGCAGCTCACAACGTACCCGGACTCGCGGGCTGCTCTGTCTCTGCTGGGCTACTGCTTCTACCAGATGCAGGATTTCGTTTCAGCCAGCGATTCGTACGAGCGGCTGACCCAGCTGTGCCCAGACTGCGTGGAGTACAAACTGTACTTTGCTCAGAGCCTCTACCAGGCTGGTCTGTATCAGCAGGCTATGAAGGTTTGTAGACGGATTGTGAAAATAAGCGTGAGCAATTTTTTAAAATAAACTCCCCTCGAATCCCACAGGTGGCGGTGCAGATCGAGGAGCCATCGTACCGCAGCCAGCTGCTGAAGCTCGAAGCGGCAATCAAGTACGACGAGGAAGATTTCACCGGCGCCCGGGCCCTAGTTGACCAGTGCCCGGCTGACGACCCGGACCGGCAGGTGAACCTCGGCTGCCTGCTGTTCAAGGAGGGAAAATATCAGGAGGCTTGCGCCAAGTTCACTCAAGCAATGCAGGTAAGTGAATTTATTATTTGGCTAACTAATGTAGCTCAATTACTCAGTTGCCTCATGTCAAAAAATGCCTGCCATCTGTGAGCCAAAACCCTCAAACGCCTGATCCGCACCCATGCCTGCCATCTGTGAGCCAAAACCCTCAAACGCTTGATCCGCACCCATGCCTGCCATCTGTGAGCCAAAACCCTCAAACGCTTGATCCGCACCCATGCCTGCCATCTGTGAGCCAAAACCCTCAAACGCCTGATCCGCACCCATGCCTGCCATCTGTGAGCCAAAACCCTCAAACGCCTGATCCGCACCCATGCCTGCCATCTGTGAGCCAAAACCCTCAAACGCCTGATCCGCACCCATGCCTGCCATCTGTGAGCCAAAACCCTCAAACGCCTGATCCGCACCCATGCCTGCCATCTGTGAGCCAAAACCCTCAAACGCTTCATCCGCACCCATGCCTGCCATCTGTGAGCCAAAACCCTCAAACGCCTGATCCGCACCCCGCAGGTGACCAGCTTCCGGCCGGACCTCGCCTACAACATGGCCGTCTGTCACTACCAGCTGCGCCAGTACGCCCAGGCCCTGAAGCTCATCGCCGACATCATCGAGCGCGGAATTCGCGAGCACCCGGAGCTCGGCGTTGGCATGGCAACCGAAGGCATAGAGGTGCGCAGCGTCGGCAACTCGCTGACGCTTCACGAAACGGCTCTGGTGGAGGCGTTCAACCTGAAGGCGGCCATCGAATTCAACAGAAGGAACTTCGCGCAGGCGCAGGACGCCCTCACGGACATGCCGCCGCGATCCGAGCAGGAGCTGGACGCAGTCACTCTGCACAACCTCGGTCTCGTTGGCATGGAGACAGACGCTTCTGCCGGCTTCCAGAAGCTGCAGTTCCTCATGCAGCAGGAGTCGTTCCCGCCGGAGACGCTGGGCAACCTGCTGCTGCTGTACGTCAAGCACGACTTTCACGACCTCGCGGCAGACGTGCTGGCTGAAAGCACCGAGCAGGCGTTCAAGCTGTTGCCGCCCTACCTGATGGACTTCCTTGAGGCCGTCATACTGTGCCAGACTGCGCCTGAGGAAGCTTATAGGTAAAAAGATGTTAATGCAATCAAGAGGGCTAAAAATTAAGTACCAAAACCAGAAGAGCCAAAGCTTCAAGCAACCTCATCATCAAGCCTCCCCCTATCATCCAATCTTGCACAGACGGCTCGAGGAGATGGCCAGCCGGCAGACGGAGACCCTCCGCAAGCTCACAAAGACAGTCCAACAGGCGCGACAAAAGAAGGAAGATGAAGCAGTGAAGAAGGCTGTCAATGACTATGATGAAGGTTGGTGACTGCCCTGTGACAGGGTGCAGCCAGCATTTTTCATTCTGGCCACCAAAGCTGAAGGCTAAAAGGCACCAAAGCTGCTGGCAATGGGGGCGCCAACCCCCTTGCTAATCCCTAGCAATGTACGCATGAAGCCTTGCTATTCTTCTATAACATATTCCAGCCCTGGAGAAGTACATACCGATCCTGATGCAACAGGCCAAGATCTACTGGGACCGCGAGAACTATCCCGAAGTTGAGAAGATATTCCGCAATTCGGTTGAGTTCTGCAACGATCACGACTCTTGGAAGCTGAACGTCGCCCACGTGCTATTCATGCGCGACAAGTTCAAGGAGAGCATCAGCTTCTACGAGCCCATCGTTAAGAAGCACTACGACCACATCCTCAATGTGAGCGCAGTGGTGCTGGCAAACCTGTGCGTGGCTTACATCATGACCAGCCAGAACGAGGACGCTGAGGAGCTCATGAGGAAGATCGAGAAGGAGGAGGAAGCGGTGAGCTGCAAAGCCTTCATAGCCTGGCAAAAGGCTGTCTATTTGATAGTCTATGGCCCGAACTGAGTGTCATTTCTAGATCATTATTTGGACCATAGATTTTCATGTGTACTCTAGACGAGCCTCTTTCTACGCCCGTACTTGTATGAGCGTAATAGCGTATTGTTTACGCTGGTCTATGATCAATTAACTGCATACAACGAAAATAAAACGAAACAAACTCACCCATTCAGGTTGCCTACGAGGACCCGGACAAGAAAATCTTCCACTCCTGCATTGTAAACTTGGTCATTGGGACATTGTATTGCTCCAAGGGCAACTATGAGTTCGGAATCAGCCGCATCATCAAGAGCATGGAGCCCTACCAGAAGAAACTGGGCACCGACACCTGGTATTATGCTAAGCGCTGCTTCTTGTCCCTGCTGGAGAACATGGCCAAGCACATGATTCTGATGAAGGACGGCGTGCTTGACGACTGCTTTAAGTTCCTGGATCTGTGCGAAAGTGAGTTTTGTATTGTCTCTTGTTCTATCTATCTATCTATCTATCTATCTATCTATCTATCTATCTATCTATCTATCTATCTATCTATCTATCTATCTATCTATCTATCTATCTATCTATCTATCTATCTATCTATCTATCTATCTATCTATCTATCTATCTATCTATCTATCTATCTATCTATCTATCTATCTATCTATCTATCTATCTATCTATCTATCTATCTATCTATCTATGTATCGATCTATTTATCTGTGTATCTGTCTCTCATGTCAACCCGCACTGTAGGATACGGCAATACAGTGAAGGCGTACGTGGAGAACCCACTTGCCCAGAAGGAACCACATCCGGGTCGGAATTCCGTCACCTTCGAGGCCCGGATGTTGAAAGCGCTGCTGCTTGACCTCACAGAGAACTGACCCGCTAAAACTGAAAAAAAGTAAATATGAAGCACCTGGTGAGGTAATCAGGCCTTGTTATATGCGGCAGAGAAATTATTAATTTAGTGCGCACCGCATCTTACTAAAAGTAGGTCATTGCAGCTTATCTGCTACTATCCTCCCGCGTTTTAATCTCTAAGTCAAGCGAATGCGATCTATGCAATCCGATATTATTGTGCTTATTATTACCTTCGAACTATAAAGTGCAAAAATTTTTATATTCCATTTTTGACTGCTCCAACTTCATCGTGGGAGTTAAGCTTAGCTCTTCTTTTCAATTTGATTTTCAGATTTCAAGTCCAAATGTACTTTTCCTCTCTGGTTGTCAATTTTTTCTCCTAAAAATTCTCTAAAAATGTATTATTTTCTTGTCCTTCGATTCACTCCGCTATCTAGTTTAGATTACTTCGGTATTAGTTGGTTCAATTTTGACGCATAATTTTGTAATGAAAATACACTATTTATATTTTATTTACAATTCGAAAGGCTAAGATACAAAAACCCGCGAATTACATATGTGCACGAAGCCTGTCCTATTTAATTTGGTATTTAAGTGACATTTCAGCTAGAAGAATATTGGGCAAAGATGCCTCGGTGAAGTTTGCATTGCAGAATAGAAAACTTTAAGAGGCCTCTGTACACCCTCAAAGCCTAGAAAGGCCATTAAAGATTTTATGACCTTCAATGTTGAGTAAAGCACAAGTCAGCTTTGTAAATGGGGGTTTCACCTTCAAGTCTGCTCGCCAGCGACTAAGTGGTACGAAAATTTGAAAGGAGCCCCCACCCAAAAAACCAAGTGGTAGGCTTGCACTGGGCACAGCAAAATGATGCACTTCAAAGACAGCACAATACTGAAAAACGGCCGCAGATTTAAGCTCGGAAACTCAGCTCAGTGCTCACCATATCTTTCTTCTTTTGGGCCAAAAAATTCTTCTTGAGAAGGCAGAAGCGATGGCGACTGTCGCAATGGCTGGCGGCGCGGCCGCGCTGCTGGGTCTCTACTGGCTGAAGAAGAGGCGCGACGAGGCCACCGAGCCGCCCTCCGCGGGCTGGTATCCGCTGGTTGGCAGCCACCTGCACCTGCCCGAGCCGCTCTTTCTGTCCATGTACGAGCGATTCGGCAATGCGCCCATAGTGCGGGTGTACTTTGGCACCAGGTGCGTCTACGTGCTGAACAACATCGCCGCGATGAAGGAGGCCATGCTGGACAACGCGGAGCAACTGAGTGGCCGGCCCAGGCAGGACATTTTCTCTAAGGTTTTTGGCGAGTATGGCGGAATCGTTATGACGGAGGGCGAGGTGTGGCGGGAGTACCGAAGGTTCACTCTGAAGACTCTGCGCGACTTCGGGTTCGGGCGGCAGGGAGCTGAGGAGATTGTTGTCGCGGAGGCGGAGCATCTGGTGCGCGCTTTGGACGCAGCGCAAGGGAAGCCAGTTGAGACCGAAATCCTCATAAGTTCCGCCACCAGCAATGTCATCTGCCAGCTCGTGTTCGGCTCGCGACTGGCTGACGAGGACGACCGGTTCGAGGAGATGATGAAGTTATTCCACGACATCACCCAGAGCAACGATGCCAACGTGCGGCAGAGCATCATCTTCGCCACTTCTTTCCTGATGGAGCGGTTTCCGTGGCTGTTCAAACTAGTTTCGCTGCTGCCCTCGTCAAAAGCCTTGACAGCGAGCCTGAGAAAGATTCAAAGCTTCTGCGGGGAACAGCGAGACCGGCACGCGGCCGAGATGGACAAGGTGGATCAGGCCAGAGACTACATCGAAGCCCACTTGCTGCACCAGCACAAGGACCCCAAGATGTTCACGGAGACGCGGCTTACAGTTGCTGTCATCGACTTGTTCATTGCAGGCACCGATACCACAGCTACAACTCTGCGATGGGCCATCCTGTTCATGATTGACAACCCGGATGTAGCCGAGAAGGTGCACAGGGAAATTGTCGACGCTATCGGTCGGGACCGACTGCCGAGGATGCAGGACAAGCAGGATCTGCAGTACACCCAAGCTGTCATTGAGGAGATCAACAGACTGGGCAGCATCGGTACGCTGGGACTCCCCCATCGGGTTTCGGACGACATCACGGTCTGCGGCTACCGGCTCAAAGCGGATAGTGTCTGCATGTTCAACCTCTACTCCATCAATCATGACCCGGACAACTTCAATGAACCAAAGCGGTTTCTGCCGGAGCGGCACCTCAAAGACGGCCAATTTGTGCCGAGTCCGCACATGGCAACGTTCGGTCTGGGCAAGAGAGCGTGTCTCGGAGAGAGTCTGGCCAAGATGGAGCTGTTCATCTTCTTCACTACTCTGATGCAGCGCTACCGCTTCAGTCTGGACCCCGAGGACCAGAGGAGCATGTGGGACCTGATGGAGGACCCGACGCCTTGGAAGGGATCGCTGGTGAGGGCCCCGCCACAGCACAGCGTCGTGTTCACGCCTCGGGCCTGAATGCCTGAAACCACTTACTGGTGATGATGGTTCACCAAAAAACGTTTTTTTGTCGCTCCAATACAAACCTTTGGAGGTCGTAGTAGAATTTTTTTATGTTTTTCGAATTCCGTATGGCGCTTAAAATTTAACATCAAGTGACCAAATAAATTTTAACTACCAGCAGATGTTACCGAAGGCAAGTATTCTTATTAGAAAGTTGTATGGGTTTATTGCGGACAAAATTGGCGAACAAATTACGAGTCTTTTGAGTTTCTTTAAAGCAAAAAAACAGTGTTTTAATTAAATTTTCTAATAAAAATTTGCATGCGAATGTATTACGGGAATGCATGCATTTGTGAATGTCTCAGTCTTGATAAAGAACCTGACACTGTTTTCACACAATGCCTAGGGCCACTCATTTCGTATTGCAGGTGAACACGAGAACCTCAAAGTCGTCCAGGGCCGTTTCCTCTCCGTTCCACCCAATGTAGGCCCTCTTGTGACCGAAGAACGCCCTGCCTGTACACATTCGTCCACCGTACTGCAAAAACATAAATTCGATGGATTGGGGATTTAGGAGTCAGGCCTTCAAAGTCTTATTTTTGACAGTTTCAATCAAGCTCGCTACGCTGACAGAGGGGAATCCCAATCATTACTTTGCCTCGCGCCACCAAGACCGGCTTCGAACCGTTGCTTCCCGCCACCAGCGCTCTCTCGGGAAAATTTCCGTCCTCCACGCGCACCCAGTCGTAGCCGGCGCCGAAGCTACCAATGCCGGAGCGCACCAGCACCTCGTATTGCGGCACTGCAAATTCGCTGCCACCGAACGAGATCGTGGCGGCGCACTGGCCCCTCAGCAGCTTGCCGGGCACCCAGTAGCCGTTGTGCTGCGCTCTGATCACATAGCACTCGCCGCCGGCGTCTAGAGCACCTTCGGGAATCTCACCGCCAGCAGTTGGCCGCCAGCTCAGGCAGAGTTCCACGCCATTGTTGTTTCCGAGAATCAACTTGCTCATGTCCACCGTTTTTTTAAATCTGCCTAATTCACGTTTAAGATCGAAAAATAGCTGCACAGTTGCAGGAGTTTTATATTGACACAATTTTCATTTCATGCGTCAAAATATGGCGTGCACGCTGATGCACATGCTGGCCACTGGAATCCGATTCTAATCAGACATTCCAGCAGAAGGAGTGGGCAGTCAGCTATTGCATTATGACGATTAAATTACACACTACATCCTTCAAGTTAGTTATTTATCTTAAATAGCTAACTCCAGTGTCATTTCCCAGGCATATAGTGAACGAAAACAAATTTTGTCACAAATTCATCCGCGCAAATTAATTTTTCCTTCTGAAATTCGGAATTTATGTTTTCTTTACGTGGTCGTCCTAAGATTTGTATTTACACTAAAGCATATTGCTATCATTGGAGCAGGAGTAGCATACATTAACATACAAAGTGCCTAAATTTTCAATGAATGTCACTAGTGGGATGGCTCTGCAATGTGAAAGGCGGAATGTTAAGGCAGGAAAAACTCCCAATTTGCTGGCGGCATGACTCAAAAGATTATTACAAATTAAGGTAATACTTCATTTTATGACAGGAAAGGTCATTTAAAAATAATGCAACCTTCTGGCGATACATCGCTTGAAGAGCGCTGTGCAAGCGACAAACGCACACTCGGGATGACGCGCGTAGAGAGAGACAATCGCCTCCACCCTTCTGCACCCGCTGGGTGGACACAGGCTATTGATATTTTCTACCCCCTCCCCCCCAAGCAAAGTGCACAATGCCAATATAACTCGCACACACACTAGCGCAACAGAAAACCTTGCGGCACTCACTCGGCATGGCCACAGCGACCACAGTAGCTCTGGCTGGAGGCGCCGTCTCTCTGGGCCTCTACTGGCTCAAGAGAAAAATTGACGACTCTGGAGAGCCTCCGTCCGTCGGTCGCTACCCTCTGGTTGGCAGCTACTTCCATCTGGACGAGCCGCTCTACCTGTCGCTATATGAGAAATTCGGCAGCGAGCAGATTGTAAGAGTGCACTTCGGCACTAGGTGCGTGTACTTCTTCAACCGCTGGCCGGCATTCAAGGAGGCCATGATCGACAATGCCGAGCAGCTGAGCGGCCGTTCCAAGCAGAACTTACTTGGAAAACTGTTCGGTGAATACGGAGGCATTGCTGTAACTGACGGCGAAGTCTGGCGGGAGTACAGACGATTCACACTCAAGACACTCCGAGACTTCGGATTCGGACGTCAAGGAGTTGAGGAGTTCATCGACATCGAGGCCGAGCATATGCTCAACGTCCTGGACGCTGCAGGCGGCACTCCCATTGAGACAGGATTGGTCTTCAGCACCGCAACCAGCAATGTGATCTGCCAGCTTGTGTTCGGATCGCGGCTCGCCTCCGAGGAGGAAAACTTCGGCGACATGCTGAACCTATTCCGCAGCATCACTCAGGACTCGGGTACTAACGGATCTCGCAGCTTATTAATGTCAGTTATGCCGCTGGTGGACAAAATCCCAGGACTTTTCAGTCTATTGATGAGTCTTCCCAGGCCTAAAGAGCTGTTCGCTAAGTTCAAAATGCTGCACGCCTACTGCAAACAGCATCGCGATCGGCACATGGCCGAGATGGACAAGGTTGATCAGGCCAGAGACTACATCGAAGCCCACCTGCTGCACCAGAAAAAGGATCCAACCATGTTTACGGACACGCGACTCACTATGGCTGTGAGCGACCTGTTTCTCGCTGGGACAGACACAACTGCCAACACTCTGCGATGGGCGATCCTCTACATGATTGGAAACCCGGATGTGGCTGAGAAGGCACACAGGGAGATCGTCAACGCGATTGGTCGCGACCGACTGCCGAAGATGCTGGACAAGCCGAATCTGCCTTACACTCAGGCCGTCATCGAGGAGGTGCACCGCAGATCTAGCCTGGTTCCGCTAGGCGTGTTCCATCGGGTGACCGAGGACATCACGGTGAGCGGGGTTCGTCTGAAGGCTGACAGCATCTGCGGCTTCAATGTGTACTCCATACACCACGACCCAGAGCTGTTCCCTGAGCCGGAGCGCTTTCTGCCTGAGCGTCACCTGAAGGACGGGCAGTTCACGCCGTGTCCACACCTGGCGACCTTCGGTCTAGGCAAGAGAGCCTGTCTCGGAGAGAGTCTGGCCAAGATGGAGCTGTTCGTCTTCTTCACCGCTCTGATGCAGCGCTACCAGTTCAGCCTGGACCCCGAAGACAGCAGGACCCTGTGGAACCTGACTGAGGACCCGAAGTTCTCACGTGGAACACTTTTGAGGGCTCCACCGATTCACAAAATCGTCTTTAAACCTCGAGTGTGAGAGCCAATCGATCTTCCATTATTTGGGCAGACTTGACACTATTTCGGCTTGCGTGAAGTATCCATCTTAAGTGTAATCAATCGTTTGTTTGAGACTGTGTTTCTTAGAATTTTTTATGTATTACTCCGCATCTGATCTGACCCAATCTGATGGGAAGATCTTCAAGTTTTCTACCATTTTAAGTATAAAACATAAGTTGGCTAACATGCAACTCAAAGCTATTTATTGGTTCATAAATATATCATCGTTGATTATTTTTTTAACGATATTAATGTCTTTTTAATTATTTTTTCGTCATAGTTTCTTGGTATTAAAAAGATTCCCGAGTTTAGAAATTTAGTACGAGTGTACAGCTGCCATGCGAGATACGCTCGTACCAGCTAACTTCGGTTTTAAGGAATGACCGCTCCCTTTACAGTTAGCTGAGGGTGCAGTGCGCCATACCAAATTAAAGTCAAGCTCTCATCTTATCATTGTCTTATCTAAAAACACTTTTGCCTGCGCACTCTCTTCCTAAGCCTGTGTTTTCTCACCGACTGGAACTTTTTTTGTGAACTAAAATCTTTCAGACTGGTGCACGAATTGCGCATCGAGGCAAAATAGAAACAGATTTGATTGCAGACATGTCCGAATCGCATGAGCAGCCGCAGGAGCAGCCGCAGGAGCAGCCGCAGGAGCAGCCGCAGGAGCAGCCGCAGGAGCAGCCGCAGGAGCAGCCGCAGGAGCAGCCGCAGGAGCAGCCGCAGGAGCAGCCGCAGGAGCAGCCGCAGGAGCAGCCGCAGGAGCAGCCGCAGGAGCAGCCGCAGGAGCAGCCGCAGGAGCAGCCGCAGGAGCAGCCGCAGGAGCAGCCGCAGGAGCAGCCGCAGGAGCAGCCAACGGACTACGATGTGTTAATAATCGGAGCGGGCATCAGCGGGCTGGCCGCCGCTAGCGAACTACTACGTCTGAAGCCCGACTGTCGGCTGGCCGTGGTCGAGGCGAAGGACCGAGTCGGCGGCCGCACCCTCGGCCACCGGATGCGCACCGCAGGAGGCGGCGAGGCCGATTTCGATCTCGGCGGCATGTGGATCGGGCCGAGCCAGCGGTACATCTCGGAGCTGATGCGGCAGCTGCAGATTGGGCAGTACCCGCAGTACCTGACCGGCCGGAAGTGCGCCGAGATGGGCGCCAAGGTGGCGCAGTACAGCGGCGAGATCCCCTACATCGGGCTGCTGGGCCTGCTGGACATGGGCAAAGTGCTGGTGCAGGTGGAGCGCCGAGTCCGCCAGGTGGACGCCTCCGATCCCGGCGCCTGCCGGACAGCCGCCCAGCTGGACAGCGTGACTGGCCAGGCGCTGCTCAACAGCTTGTCTTGGAGCTACGCCACGAAGTGCCTCGTCCAGGCGGCTGCCCGCACCATCTGGGGCGCCGACCTGAGCCGCATGTCCGCCCTGTACATGCTGGCCTATGCGAGGGCCGCCGGCGGGTTCCAGGTGAATTCCCCTTCTCAAATGTCACTCACTGCAATCCCAAATGGCACCCACTGCAATCCAAAATGTCACTCACTGCAATCCCAAATGTCGCTCACTGCAATCCCGAATTTCACTCACCGCAATCCCAAATGTCACTCACTGCAATCACAAATGTCACTCACTGCCAGTCCCAAATGTCACTCACTGTAATCCCAAATGTCACTCACTGCCAGTCCCAAATGGCACCCACTGCAATCCAAAATGTCACTCACTGCAATCCCAAATGTCGCTCACTGCAATCCCGAATTTCACTCACTGCAATATGAAATGTCACTCACTGCAATCCCAAATGTCACTCCCAGGCTCTGGTAGCCAGCGATGCGCAGTCGGGCCAGGGCTTCCGCATGAAAGGCGGCGCCCATCAAGTCTGCCAGCGCCTGGCGGAACGGCTGGGGCCGCGGCGGGTGCTGCTGTCCGCCCCTGTGTCGGGCATTCGCCAGCTGGACGACAGAGTCTGCCTGCACATTGTCGGGCGGGCGGCGCCGCTGACAGCGCGCTATGTGGTCTCGACGGCGCCGCCGCATCTTCTGGCGCAGATGGAATGGCAGCCGGCGCTGCCAGCTCGCAAACTCGATCTGTACAGGTGAGTTGCCATGCTGACTTAGCTAAGGCGGGTTTCCAGTGTTCAAACCGGCTTTAGCCTCAACCTGTCAGTAACAATCTTGAGCAGGAGCTCGCCGGTGGGCCACATCTTCAAGTTCATCATCACCTATGAAACGGCCTTCTGGCGCGAACTCGGCTTCTCCGGCGAGATCGTCTCGGCTGACGGTCCGCCGACCGCGCCCGGCCTGAAATCGGCGCCGATCTCTGTCTGCTTCGACTACTCGCTGGAGGACGGGCGCAATCCGGCACTGGTGGTTCTGTCTGGCGGCCTGCAAGCCCAGGTGCGTGCGGCCTCTGTTTAGTTTGCGTGTCGAGAGAATTTGTGAGCCAAGAGTTGAAAGGCAAGGATTTTCCGTAAAGGGACGAGAATTGAGCGGTGACTCTCGACCAAAAAACGCAGCGCTTGAGCTATTTTTAGCTACTCCTCATGCCCAAATGGTTCTACCCATGCCTTCTACCCATAGGTTTCCCGAAGAAAGAACGCTTGTCAGCTAGGCTGGGTTAGGCTGGCTGGCGTTGGGGTTGGTGTCGGGGTCTGCTTAGATTAAAAAAACCTCTAGCCAATGAGCATCAAGCGGTGATTTTGTGAGTCAAAAAGTGGCACGCTTTAGTGTCAGGCTAACAATCCAGTTGGATTGGATTGTGCATTGCGCAAACAAATACGCTTAATAATTGTTCTAAAAATAGAATCGATAATAATTGCCCCGGATTCTAGAAAAAAAATTAACGAAATGCTTTACTGAAAGTAGTAAGTAGATTTGTTTTATCCTTGACCGCTTCCTCAGGAGCTGGACAGCCTGACCCCGGAGCAGCGCCGTGCCGCCGTCCTGGGCCACATTAGCCGATTCTTCCCGAAGGATCGAGTCCATGACTGTCTCGATTTTGCCGAGAAGAACTGGCGCCACGAGCCATTCAACGGCGGCTGCCCGGTGAACATCGTCAGTGCCGGAGCCGCCCACCTCATGGGGCCAAACATGCGCGCCCCGTTCGGCCGGGTGCACTTCGCCGGCACCGAGACCGCCACCGAGTGGTGCGGCTTCATGGACGGCGCCGTCCAGAGCGCCCATCGAGCGGCTGGCGAGGTCAGCAAAAGGCTGGAGAGTCTGTGACGGACTGTCCGCTGTTGGCTGTCTAATTAGCAGTAGTTCTATCTTTACAAAAATTTTCAATTTCTACTTTTAGTAGGGTAAAGAAGGTAATCTTTGATAATTAAATACGAGTAATAAATTATCAAAGCGAGTGACTTTTAAGAAGAATAATGATGCGAGCCAATAAATATAACTTTTATGTCTGAAAAGTTTTTTGTCCTTACGAACGACCAAGTAGTGAAAAATTTGGGAAAAACTTCGGCACTATGATGAGATTCCTTAACTACATTTGACTACTACGTAGCAAATGCGACATCACAAAAACAGCTAAACAAAAATCTATCCATCACAAAAACTTAATAAATGCACAACTGACCATCAAAAAAACTAAAAAAACTAATTTGAGAAGCGTTGGAGCACTGAGTTTCAAATTCACCGCGAGTGATAAATTGTTATAAAAAAACTGCAACAATGCAGTCTCGTCTCTCGCTCTCAATTAATTAATGCATGTCACAGTCGCTAAATGCAACTCCGAAGCTAAACAGCAAGTGCTGCTACTCACCCACCCCTATGTTGGACGGTGGTATCAAAAACCCCAATTGAATAGAATAGAAGCCCGAGTGCTGAATGGAATGCCGGTTCTTGTACAGCTCTGCCCAGTAACTATCTGGCCTGCCGAACAATTCTAAATTGTGCACCGATACCCCCTGCACGGCCTGCTCCACTCATTCGCCCGCCATTGATAAGTTCGTTCGCGCTCCGCTGTCGGAGCTTGCGACACCCTCGAGCTGCTGCAGACGGACGCCAACCTCAGCTCTAAATTTCACTAGAGATGCCTCCGGAGCGGCCAACGCTGTTCTACTTTGATTTCCGCGGCCGTGGCGAGCTCTGCCGGCTGGTGATGGCCGCCGCCGACATCCAGTTTGACGAGGTCCGCTTCAGCAGGCGCCAGTGGGCCGAGACCTACCGCAGCCTGTCGCCCAACGGCCGGTGCCCGTTCGTTCAGCTGCCCGACGGGCGGACCCTCACGCAGAGCCTGGCCATCGCACGATACTTTGCCCGCCTAGGGGGTCTCTATGGCAACCCGGACGACGCCTGGGACGCTTTCCTCATCGATCAGGCGGTACAGCAGGCGGAGGATCTCGAGCTGGAGCTGCTACGAATCTATCGAACGCCCGAGGATCAGCGGCTGGCTCTGTGGGAGTCCGACATCAGCGCCCGGTGCGGACAGCTGGCCGCCGGACTGGCCCGCCTCGTCCCCGGCGGCAAGCCCGTGGTTGCCAGTGTAAACAACGCCGGCAGCGTCACCCTGGGCGACCTGGCCATCTTCAAAGCCACGGACGCCGCGGCCCGCCTGCCGGTGTTCAACCTGACGCCGGAGCAGCACGCCCAGCTGGCCGAAGCCTCCGCCAGGCTGCTGCTGCTGCCCGACCTGAGGGCGCACACTGACCGGCTGCTGGCCACGTGTCCCCGCCTGGCCGCCTACGTGGCTGCCCGGCCGTCGACGCCCGCCTAGAGATTCAGATTGCAGGCTGATCAGCTGCCTGTGTGTGTCCTAAATTGACTACGAGTACCTATAGTACTTGCGCGTGTATTTGTCTCACATAGTCAGCATTCTAATTTTATTGTTGCCCTCAATAAACTGTTAACTGAATTCGAATTAGGGTTACATTTCTGTGGCATGCGGAACTGTTTTCCGAGTTCATTACATTCATATTTCATTCCATTAATATCAAAATGAATACGAAGCTCAGCACTTTCTTCCCTTACTACTTTAAGTAGCGATTCAGCCTGTGACCGCATGCCAGGGAGGCACTGTTTCTAGCACTGGGTATCTCCATTGGTTGCGCCAAGCTAGACTTTGATTGCTAGAGAAAAAAAGCAAGAGGGAGAGTTTAAAGATTGAATGTACGCTGCGAGTACATGTGCAGTACATTGATGAGACAGAAATGTCAGTCAGTTTCTCGCCCTCCGCAGACCACCCAAGTACATTCTGTCCAACTGCCAGTGAGTGAGTCAACGCAGCGCAATTTGGCCTTCGCTATTAGAGTGCGCTTTGACAGCACTGAGTCGCTTAGTTTACTAGAAAACAGGATAAAACTGTGCGGAATCCTGTGACAGTCAATACTATCAGTTTGTCATCGGGGTTTCAAAGCGGCGCAGCGGATCCAAATGGAGCCTCATCACGTATGGGTATAAAGGGCCGATGTTTTCAAGTTATTAAAATCATTTATATCATGACCCATATTAGGACCGTCTACTCGTAGCTTTGTCCATCACTCACAGTTTGAGGATCTATCTCAGAGTACTTGTTGAGTTTATCTGGGTTTTTTATCAACCCCATTTTTATCCCCCTATGTATCCAAGAATCACAAATTTAAGGATCAATGAGGAATCCGAAGGGAATCATCCCGTTACGTCATACACTACTACGGTCCCCTACTAGGTTGTCAATTTCAAATCCCAAATAAAGGTTGGTGTTAAAGTTACCAAAGCCGAATACCCATAAGGTCGGCAGCAGCAGCAGCGACGACGGCAGCCACCGTCGCCGAGTGCGCGTCGTGCACATCAGCGACACGCACCGGCGCAACGCCGAGTTCGCGAAAGTCATCCCCGACGGCGACATCCTCGTGCACTCGGGCGACTTCGATTCGTTTAACGTCATTAAGCTGCCCTTCCTGCGGCTGCTAGAGGAGCGGGAGATCAGCAAGGTGGCCGCATTCTTCAACTCCCAGCCGCATCCGCACAAGGTGTTCGTGCCCGGCAACCACGACATGCGGCTGGACAGCTACCACCGGGCCGGCGGCCGGGGCCTGGGCGACCTCGCCAGCCGCCTGGCCTCCAGCTGCCACGTCCTCATTGACTCCGGCGTGACTCTCTGCGGCTTGAAGTTCTACGGCATTCCCTGGTGCCCGCTACGGGACTCCAGCTACGCGCGCGGCTTCAGCGAGCCCTGGGAGCGCCTGTTGCCGAGGTGGCGCGCGGCACCTAGCGATACTGACGTGCTGGTGACGCACATCCCGCCGTGGGATGAGCTGGGCGATGAGGTGCTTCTGCGAGTGAAGCCGCTGGCACTGCTGCACGGCCACATCCACCGCGGCAACGGGGTGAAGTGGGAGAAAAAAGTGCTCGTTTCCAACGCAGCCATGGAGCAAATCCCGCGGCCGGTGGTCATTGACTTCTACCTGGATGCCCATTGAAGACCATCATGACAATGGGAAAAAACTAGCTCCACATGCATGTACTCTTCGTCTTTCGAAACATTATTATTCTTTTCTGTGATAAAAGCTAAAAGAAAAATTCTGCAATAAAGTGCTTCTGCAATAACTAAAAAAGTGTGGTAATTTTTATTGTCAATTAATACATGTACCAACCTTATAACTAATGCAATAGGCAATTTCCAAATCTATGCAATATCGAGTCACTTCCGAAAAAGCAAGTGTAACTGTATAGGGATCTAGCAACGCAATGTGAATCGCTTATCGATAATTGACCAGAAGTGGACCAGCTATTAACCAGCAGTGCAATTTATACGTCCTAGTTGCATGTCATGTCCTTCTCTCTCGCTCTCCGCCCGTACCATGATACAATAACTACTTCTTTGCTTCACCCCGACTTCCTCTCTTGCCCAATCTATTCAGTTGCTTTATCAATTTTCACGCTCATGGCATCGACGTTTTACCAGAAATTTAGAGTAGAAAGTAGAAAGTAGAAATTTACTAGAAATTTTTCTTGTAGCATCAGGATCTGTACGAACTTCCTTGTTACAAATGTGACATCTAATGTTTAATTTTCTTGATTCAAATTAAATTGAATGCAGTATATATTGAGGGCGGGAAGGTTTGACGAAAAATTTGGGAGTCGGTTGGTTTGGTAGTTGGCTGTTGAAATCGCAGAAAATTTTCTTCGAATCCGAACGTCGACAATGGATGCTCGGAACTCGGTTTACATTCGATTATTTAACTTGCCTTCTCTGGACTAATTAATTGCGCGTTTTGGCGATTTGATGAATTTCGGTAGTATTCAATAGATTCCTGTAGGGCTTACTATCAGTTGCTTGTCGCTGCCACCACCGCAAAATTAGCGGAGAAGGAACTATTAGCTTGATATAGCGCAAGTCTTACTAATTATCCTCCTTTTTAGTCACGGATCTTTATCCGGTTTTATAGTTCGAAAATCTCTATTGAGTGAAAGAAAAGCTAAGGGGCTGCAAGGCCAAAGTTTAATCCAAAGGCGCAGACGCGCTGAAAGAAATTACTGGTGCAAGTTAGGCGCGAACGTTGCCGCGTTTATTAATGGCCGAAAATACGATTCCGATTTGAAAGAAAATTAACTTAAATGTTCGGCGTAGGGGCTTCTCAATACAAAATAAGGGGCTCGAGTATATAGCCTATTTGGACAGAGAGGGTGCTCGACTCAGAGTTTGAGCAGGGTTTCGCTGGAACTCTACTATTTATGGACGGGATCTCCAGCGGCAGGACTCCGCGAGCGTCCGTCCTGCCACAGTATATTTATTAATAATGGGCTTCACTTGGCTAAAAACATGCGATTTTTATTTTTGTTGAATTGTGCTTTTAAGTACCATTCAAAAACTAATTTATATATTTTCATTCGCTCAATATGCTTTGTAAAAATTTAGCAAAACATTTAAAGTCTATCCTTGTTTTACTAGTTTCACAAACGACGAATTTTTTAACTTTTTGTTTCTCAAAAATGTTTGCAACACCATTACTAAAAATCATACTTAGGAAGCTTTCGATCCGACTCTGTGCTGTTATTAAGCTTGTATACTGTTAAATTTGATTCAGCAGTGTATTAGTAAAATATATTACCACGTTCCACTGTGATCTGCCTACTGACTTACTACCTACAGAAAGTAAGTAGGTAGTGAGTATATTATATACCCTCGTACACTAAGCCTAGTCATTGCTACTTTGGCTCAACTTAATCAGAGAGGCTTTTTATTTAGTGTAGCACAAAACACGCAAAATTATGCCGAAGAATTCTAAACAAGTAGCTTATCTTCATAATCCAACAGTTGGGAATTACCACTATGGTAAGCTTCACAGTCACAGCTCAGTAGCTATGTAGTACTTTTGCACTTTCTATGGTTTGTATGTTTCCTTTGCTAAAAATAATTTCATATTTTTTTAATTCAAACAAAGTGTACAGTTTAACCATATAAATTTTTAATGTTTTGTTTCTAAGCTTTTTTAGTTAGCCTAGATCTATTCTAAAAGGTATTTAATTAGCAAATGTAATTATATTAGAGTTTAGATATTTTTATTAAGTAAGCAAAAATAATATTAATAAATGAAATTAAAAACTGCAATATTTTCATTGTGGAAAAGATTTTTTAATCCTTACAATTAAAGAATCATCAACAAATTAAAACTTTGGTCACCTTAATATTTTTATTTTTGTTGTTTTTTAATTAACACAGTTTTATAAAGCCACGTTTTCTATGTCAGACAGTCCTTCTATTTGGAAATAATGAAGTAACCATAATAAAAAATAATACACCTTGCTATCTAAAAGTTTTACTTTTATTTGTATTGACTTTTTTAAATGAACTTTAAAAAATATTGGGAGATATATCAGTGAAACTTTACTTTTAATGCCTATAATAGGCTCTAGCTTAGTATATATTTCTAATGGATTAGAAGTTTTTTGCAGTTTACAAAAGTATATTCCTATTTTATGTTTATCTGACTTTCATATGTTATAGAGATAGAACTGTATGCTTATGTAAGGTAAACTAAAAATTGTGTTAAATCAGTAAGTCATTGTTAGAGCTATAGTATAAGAAATCAAGATTTCACTTAAGTCAAGATTCAAGACAAGACTCTGAAGTCAAGAATTTTGAGACAAGATAAGGTCAGAAAAATCCTTTATTTTAACTTTAAAAGCTATATAATAGAGATTTGTTCTAAAAATGAGATTAGTAATTTGATAAGTTTATGCAATTAGTAATTGAACAACAGTGATTAATTTACTTCTGAAAAAGTAAAATAAGTGTCACCTAAAATGCAAAGATCATACTCATTTTTGTAAATTGTTAAAATCAATTAGCTACATATTATAATTACTTTATTTCATTATTGGCTACTGGCTAATCATCTTTAACCTTTGTAAAATGTCTTTTATACTTTTTATCATCATTTAAAACTAATTAAAACTAATTTATTCCAAATTAAAAAAAAATCAAATGTCATTCTAACTTTTCTTTTCTACAAATTATCAAGATTGCTTATATTATTTAAAATTTTGAGATCTTGTTTTAACAATAGCATGTGTTGATAAAATTTTATAAAATTCTGAATAAAAAACTGCTTATTTACAAAATGATAACAAGGCTAAAATTGCAAATTGCTACATTCATTCTTCAACAGGCCCTGGACATCCAATGAAGCCTCACAGACTGAGTCTGACCCACAGTCTCATAGCCAACTATGGTCTAATTGATGCCATGGATGTAAGCTTGTTTTTTATCCATTCTGTGACATCAAACTATAATTGCTAACATTTCATATCAAATCGCCTACTTTCAGTACTATATTCCTTATTGCGCCACAGCGCATGACATGGCGCTGTTCCACACTGAGGACTATGTGCACTTTCTGGAGAGCGTCTCGCCACAGACTATCGGCAGCGTGGCCAAGGAGGTCACCAGCATGTTCAACGTGGGAGACGACTGGTTAGTCTTGCATGTTTTTGGCGGCCTGGAGACAAATTTCTGGGTGTCTCCTGCTCATTCTCATTTGGCTGTCTGTGTCATTTTCGGGGCGATTCCAATTAGTGTCTGTTTTCTCAGATTGAGGTCTCTAGCAAACTTATGTGCCGTGTCTACCCTCCTCAGATTGAGGGTGTCTGCCCTCCTCAGATTGAGGGTGTCTGCCCTCCTCAGATTGGGGTGTCTGCCCTCCTCAGATTGGGGTGTCTGCCCTCCTCAGATTGGGTTGTCTGCCCTCCTCAGATTGGGGTGTCTGCCCTCCTCAGATTGGGGTGTCTGCCCTCCTCAGATTGGGGTGTCTGCCCTCCTCAGATTGAGGGTGTCTGCCCTCCTCAGATTGAGGGTGTCTGCCCTCCTCAGATTGGGGTGTCTGCCCTCCTCAGATTAGGGTGTCTGCCCTTCTCAGATTGGGGTGTCTGCCCTCCTCAGATTGGGGTGTCTGCCCTCCTCAGATTAGGGTGTCTGCCCTTCTCAGATTGGGGTGTCTGCCTGTGAGATTTGCTATTTACACAATATATTTGTACCTTTCGTTCAGTGCGACATTGTACGTTTCTCCCCCTTTAGTTGTGTGAGCACGTTGTCGTTTGTTGCTCGCCTAGCCAACCTAATGTACATGCATGCCAACGTGCCGTTAAAATATATATATTTACTCGCATCGCGTTCCTGTGCGATCGCGATTCTTCACTGCCAAATCAGTCCTTTACTCAATTCTTCACAATGGCGACGAGGCCAAGTGGTCAGATTCCTGAGCTCTGAAGTGACTCAGACTTAGAAATCTACGTGGAAAGAATGGAGCAATACTTCATATGTAGCAAGATCGATTCTGCAGAAGCCAAGCGTGCTACTTTTCTCATGGCTATTGGCGAGAAATACTACAAGCTGCTTCGAGATCTGTGCCAACCGAAAAAGTTGACGGACCTGTCCTACGAGGAGCTGCAAACAACCCTCCAGGAGCATTGCTCTCCAGCACCGTCAGAGCTTTTGGCGCGCTTCAAGTTTCAACGTCGACTCCAGCGCGAGGAAGAGTCCTTTGCTGACTTTCTAGCAGGGCTCAAGTCCGCGTCAGCCCACTGCAAATTTGGCGCGTCTTTGCAAGAGCGACTCCGAGACCAGTTTCTGTTCGGCATGCACAGTGACACCCTTCGCGCCAAGCTCTTGGAGAGCTCCGACCATTCGTACAGCGGAATGATCAAGCTGGCCACTGACCTTGAATCGGCTCTCAAATACTCCAGCGAGATGGCGCGCCCTGCTGCCACCAACAGAGTCACGAATTCGGGTTCAACCGGACCAGCTTGGAGGCAACGCGTCGACAAGCCGAAGGTCTCGCCCGGAGCAGCATCGACCCGGAGCAGCTCGACTGCGGGCAGCTGTGACAGCTGCGGCGGCATTCATCCGCGCCAGACCTGCAAGTTTCGCAACGCGAAATGCCATCGCTGTGGCAGAGTCGGTCATATCAAGAAGGTCTGCCGGTCTCCAGAGTCCGTGAAGTTGCTCGACGAAGCAGAGGCTTCCGAAGTGGACAACGAAATTGAGCTGATTTACTACCTTTCAACGACTTCAAAATCTCCAATCCTGGTGCCACTGCAGGTGGAGAAAGTGCTGACTCACTTCGAACTCGACACAGGGTCAGCCGTCAGCTTGGTTCCAAAAGCTTTCTACGAGGCACACCTGTCTCACCTGCAGCTGCGCCCGTCCAGGTCAACTTTGCGCACCTACACCGACCAGGAGTTTCGTCCCGTTGGCGAAGTGACGGTGAACGTTGTTCATGCGGATCAGTCTGCTTCGCTTCCGCTGCTCGTGGTTTCCGAAGGCAGCGCTCGCCTCCTGGGTCGCGACTGGATGGCGGCAATCCGTCTTGACTGGCCAGGACTGACCGCGTCGGTGAACGCGGTAGCTGCAAATACCGATGACGTGGCTG
Source organism: Macrostomum cliftonense (assembly GCA_950096795.1). Classification (NCBI taxonomy): domain Eukaryota; kingdom Metazoa; phylum Platyhelminthes; family Macrostomidae; genus Macrostomum; species Macrostomum cliftonense. The sequence continues at coordinate 248,275 of CATNEM010000120.1, read as the reverse complement.
CCGCTCTAGTTCGTCAGTTTCCGGAGGTATTCACCGAAGGTCTGGGCAAGTACAGCCTCGGAGTAGTCAGCCTACACATTCAGGACAATGCCACGCCGCGATTCTACAAGGCTCGACCCGTACCATACGCGCAGCGTGAGACCGTCGACCGACGAACTCCAGCGTATGGAAGCGCATGGTGTCATCACACCGATCGCTACTTCCGATTGGGCCGCACCCATCGTGCCGGTGATCAAGAAGGATGGCTCAGTTCGAATCTGCGGCGACTACAAGTGCACCTTCAACCAGGTTGCCAAGCAGTAGCACTACCCGCTGCCGAGGATCCAGGATTTATTCGCCAGACTGGGCGGCGGTCACAAGTGGAGCAAATTGGACCTGGCCAAGGCGTTCCTGCAGCTGCCGATCTCCGAGGACAGCAAGTAGTACCTCGTTATCAACACGCAGCGCGGACTGTTCAAGGTTAACCGTCTACCATTTGGCATCAGTTCGGCGAGCGCGATTTTTCAGCGCGTCCTCGACAGTCTGTTGGGGCATCTCGACGGCGTGCAAGTGTAATCGAAGTGTACCAAGACGACATCCTGGTGACTGGAGCTACGCTGGCAGCCCACAAAGCCAACCTGACGCAGGTCCTCCGAAAGCTGCAGGAGGCGGGCCTGCGGCTCAACGTTACCAAGTGCGCATTCTTCCAAGACTCAATCGACTACTTGGGGCACCGGATCGACCAGCACGGCCTCCGCCCTCTACAGAGCAAGGTCGAAGCTCCGAACGACGTGTCTCAGTTGCGCTCCTACCTGGGCATGCTGACGCATTATGCCAAGTTTCTGCCAAATCTAGCGTCAGTCGTTGCTCCTCTCAACCGACTGCTGTCCAAGGGCACCGCTTGGAACTGGGGCGGCGCTGAAGACGCTGCCTTTCGGGCTTCTAAGCAGATGCTGCTCGAATCAAAGGCCCTGATGCACTTCGACCCGGACCTGCCCATCAGACTGGAGTGCGATGCCTCGGCCTACGGCATCGGAGTCATCCTCAGCCATCGCGTAGACGGCCGAGATCACGCGGTCGCGTTCGCGAGCAAGTCCTTGACGCCAGCCCAGCGCAATTACTCACAGCTTGACAAAGAGGCACTAGCTATCATCTATGGTGTCCATCGATTTCACCAGTTCCTCTACGGCCGCCACTTCACAATCATCACGGACCATCAGCCTCTGCTGGGACTGCTGGGTCCAGACAAGGAGATTCCAACCCGGGCGGCCGCCCGAATGCAACGATGGGCCATCCGGCTCTCTGGCTACCAGTACTCGATGGAGTTCAGACCCACAGAGAAGCACTCTAACTGCGACTCCCTGTCCCTTTTGCCTATCCGCGGAACTTTTAACGAGGAGGAGGCAGTGCATTCGCTGTTGCTGATGGAGGACACCAACGCCGCACTGACTGCTCCTACGATCGCCAAAGCAACTCAAGCGGATCCTACAACGTCCAGGCTACTGCGAGCCCTGCAGTCCGGCGAGAAGCTGCCAGGCACCGAGTTCCCGGACTTTGCTCAGCGGCAGCACAAGTTGACGATTGAAGCTGGCTGTCTGCTTTGGGGAGCTCGAGTCATCATCCCGGAAGCGCTGCGCGAGTCTGTTTTGCGCGAGTTGCACCTGTCGCACACTGGTGCCAATCGAATGAAGGCTCTCGCACGCAGCTTTGTCTGGTGGCCGGGGCTCGACAAGGAGCTGGAGCAGCTGGCGCGAACATGCGAAACCTGCAAAGCTCATCAGGCGGATCCGATCAAGGCTCCAACGCACCCGTAGCTATTTCCTAGCGAGCCTTGGAGCCGAGTTCACGTCAATTTCGCCGGCCCTATCAACGGTCGAGTATATCTGATCATCATCGACGCGCACAGCAAGTGGCCAGAGGTCCGACAGATGACTGACACCTCGGCCGGCAGCACCATCGCTCATCTGCGAGACGTCTTCAGCCACCTGGGCCTACCTCGCGTACTGGTGTCTGATAACGGCCCACAGTTTTCATCAAAGGAATTCTCCGAGTTCATCAGCCGCAACGGAATTCGACACGTCACATCGGCGCCCTACCATCCGGCAACCAACGGCCAGGCCGAGCGGTTCGTCCAGACGCTGAAGCTGCACATCAGGAAGTCCGGCCACTCCGCGGCAGCACTGCAAAACTTCCTGTTCGCATACCGAATCACACCGCATTCAACAACTGGCGTGTCTCCCAGTGAGCTGCTGTTCGGACGCCGGCTGCGCTCCAGACTGGACCTCCTGCGGCCGTCATTGGTGGACCGGGTTCGAGATCGGCAGGACGCCGCGGCGCAGTCAGGTCGACATCCCCGTCGCTTCGAGGTCGGCGACAGCGTCCGGGTCAAGGGCTTCGGCAAGGACGCGGGCTGGTTGTCCGGTACAGTGGTTTCTGCGGCCCAGCACAACTATGATGTCCAAGTCGGCAACGGCATAGTACGACGCCATATCGACCAGATGCTGTCTGAGCCGACCACAGCGCCTGCCACCATCGACTCCAGTCCGTTGCGCTCAGCTCGGGCAGCCGCACCATCAGAGCTACCTGAGGTCGAGCCTGGAGCAGACCGGGCGCCACTGGTGTCGAATGCTGCTAGCGGGATTCCGGATGCTCCGGACTCAGCGTCGGTCAATCCGGCAGCGACCACTGAGCCGCCGGTGAGGCGCTACCCCGAGCGGATTCGCAATCGGCCAGACCGGTTGCAGCTTGAATTTGACTGATCAGTGATTTTGCATTAGTAACTGACGATTTGTGTTTTCGCATACATTTCGCTGCTATTCTATACTATTTACTTCTACTCGAATTTTCTTACCACTTTCTATTGCTGTTTGCATAATTCTGCTCATATGCTCCTCTGATCTGCTCATATCCGCTAATCTGCTATTGCTGCTCATATTTTGCATCAAGCTCCCTTGAGGAAGAAAGTGTGAGATTTGCTATTTACACAATATATTTGTACCTTTCGTTAAGTGCAACATTGTACGTTTCTCCCCCTTTAGTTGTGTGAGCACGTTGTCGTTTGTTGCTCGCCTAGCCAACTTAATGTACATGCATGCCAACGTGCCGTTAAAATATATATATTTACTCGCATCGCGTTCCTGTGCGATCGCGATTCTTCACTGCCAAATCAGTCCTTTACTCAATTCTTCACACTGCCCTCCTCAGATTGAGGTGTCTGCCCTCCTCAGATTGAGGTGTCTGCCCTCCTCAGATTGAGGTGTCTGCCCTCCTAAGATTGGGGTTGTCTGCCCTCCTCAGATTGAGGTGTCTGCCCTCCTCAGATTGAGGTGTCTGCCCTCCTAAGATTGGGGTGTCTGCCCTCCTCAGATTGAGGTGTCTGCCCTCCTAAGATTGGGGTGTCTGCCCTTCTCAGATTGGGGTGTCTGCCCTCCTCAGATTGGGGTGTCTGCCCTCCTCAGATTGTGTTGTCTGCCCTCCTCAGATTGAGGTGTCTGCCCTCCTCAGATTGAGGTGTCTGCCCTCCTCAGATTGAGGTGTCTGCCCTCCTCAGATTGAGGTGTCTTCCCTTCTCAGATTGGGGTGTCTGCCCTCCTCAGATTGGGGTGTCTTCTTTTCGACGGGCTGTCCACTCGGCAGGAATCCACCGAAGACAATCTGCTAATTGCTGATTTTTTCCCTTTCCCGCAGCCCGGTATTTGACGGCATATTCGACTTTTGCTCGGCCTACACTGGGGCCTCGATTCAGGGCGCTCAGCTGATCAACAATAACGTGAGCTGACTGATGCATAGTGATTGAGTTTGTGCTCGAATTCCCAATTTGTTAAAGTGCTGACTGACCCCTGGCATTCAACAGCAATGCGAGATCGCCATCAACTGGTCCGGCGGCCTTCACCACGCCAAAAAGTACGAAGCATCCGGCTTCTGCTACGTCAACGACATCGTTCTGGGCATCCTGGAGCTGCTGAAGCACCACCCCCGCGTTCTGTACATCGATATCGACATTCACCACGGCGACGGCGTCCAGGAGGCCTTCTACCTCACCGACCGGGTCATGACAGTGTCCTTTCACAAGTACGGCAACCTGTTCTTCCCCGGCACCGGCGACATGTACGAGATCGGCGCCGACGCCGGCCGCCTGTACAGCGTCAACGTGCCGCTGAAGGAGGGCATCGACGACGAGCTGTACGCGTCCATCTTCAAGCCCGTGGTGCAGGACGTGTTCAACTTCTACCAGCCGTCGGTTGTGGTGCTGCAGTGCGGCGCCGACTCTCTAGGCTGCGACCGCCTCGGCGTCTTCAATCTCAGCATCCGCGGCCACGGCGAGTGCGTCCGCTTCGTCAAGAGCTTCGGCGTGCCGACCCTGGTGCTGGGCGGCGGCGGCTACACGGTGCGCAACGTGGCGCGCTGCTGGACCTACGAGACCGCCTGCCTGCTGGGCCGCGAGGACGACATGGCGCCCGACCTGCCCTTCTCGGAGTACATCGACTTCTTCTCGCCGGACTTTGTGCTGCACCCGGACCTCAGCACCAAGCAGGAGAACATGAACACCAAGACCTACCTGGACTCCATCCGGGTTGTTGTACACGACAATCTCAAACAGTTGAGCCACGCGCCGTCCGTCCAGCTGCAGGACGTGCCGCCGGACTTTTTCCCGCAGTTGGATGACGACCTGCGCGCCGAGCTGGAGGACCGCGAGGACACCCGGATGTCCGGCTCCGATCAGGATATTTACGATTAGTTGCGTCATCAGCAAGCCGCTTTGTGTACATAATGGCCGCTCTGACGCTGGCCTCCGCGTTCATCAGTTTTAAAATCAGTTTTATTCAACTCATTACCGACTGCCGATATGTTTTACTTAGTGCGCGACTGTCTGCTTAGCGTCTCGTCCAATTAATTAAATACATGGTGTTGTGTCTGCGCGTGTATAAACTTATAGAGTGCATTGTGCAACAGCCTAAACCGTAGCAAAACGTCTCTGTTTTTTTATTAATGATTTCTGGGACAAATTAAGTCAAATTTAGTATGAATATACAATAATAATAAATAAATAATAAATTTAGACGCCCGATATTTCGACCAGATGTACAGCTGCTCAGTTCTGACGGGCTGGAGGGGCCGCAACACCCACTCTTAACTTACCCAGCTCAAACTGATGCCCGATCTCAGCTCAGTGGACTGAAGCAATGCGGGATTAAATGCCTTACTAAAGGGCACAAATTGTCTCCTAGAGCTGGGGCTCGAGCCCACGACCTTAGCGCCCTAGCCACTAGGCTACAACTCCTCGTCACATGATGAGGCTATGTCATGAAATATGATGCTTGGAGTATTATGCGTCCGCGATCATCAAGATCAGCTCGAAAACAAGACAACACAGGTTTACTTGGAGAGAGAATCAACTTTCAACTACATGTAGCTATTCAATATTACTTATAGCGATCTTCGATGCTGTCTGCATAATTTTTTGTAGAAAAAAAGTGCAAACACTAGAAAATTACGGACATAATCGATTTGTGCGAGTTTGCGATTAGCAAACTACGGTTATTAACGGATAAAGCTGATGTAGATTATAAATTCAGCTTGGGAACGTCTGCATGTACATTGGTAAAGCGTCATTTTACGCTCGTACCAGTAGCATGTAGTTGCCTTTTCTGTGGGAAGGGGTCGCTTTGAGTTAAACTCTGAACTCTTGCTAATCGCAGCGCTGCTAAGAGGAGGGCAAGACTAAAGAACTGACCGCGGTTAGGGTGGTGCGTGTACTTATTTGTTTCTTCTTCGGGACATTTTAAGTACCTTGTAAGGACATGTGCACTTAGTTTTCCTCTCTGTATTGAAGCTCTGCTTGCGAGAGGCGTGTCTCTTGCCTGCATGTGCATGATTTGTTGATCACCACGATTTCACTCGGTGTTCTTTTATCCGCCAAATCGTTTGGGCTATATCTTAAAGTTAACGCCGCAGGTTTTTGCTCTTTCAGAGCGGGTTTTCGAGCTTATGCTCTTCTCAACAAGTTGTTGCCTTCCATTTTCTAGTTGGTTTTCTCGGCATTGCCGGAAAAAGGACTCTCATATACGACTTCAATTAAATTTTCAATTTTTTGACGTTTTCAATAAAAATTTTCGTAGAAAAATTAGACCAGGGGAGCTGGATCGTCAAGCTCGAAATTCAATGGCCATTCGGCTTTTTGATCTTCAAAAAAGTTGATATGAAAGTGAAAAATGCCACACCGATGCAGCTTGTTGAGGCTAGCGGTAAAAGCTACCACTGGCTGTGCAACAACTGCTGGGATTTCACGAACATGATGAAGCAGGCCATATTTGCCACGGAGTTCCTTTTGATTGGCAGTATGGCGCTCAGTAGCCCCAGGGTAGCCAATGATAACTCACAATTCATTTTAAGTCGATACCGAATTAGACAAAATATTATCTCTTCAAGCTTTGTAACTCAGCGAGCAATATAGCGAGTGACCAAATTGGCAAATGGCTCCGTTTTTTCTATTTTAAGTTCTCAAATTCAAAAAGTTTTAATACATTTTGATATCATTAGTTGCCTCAGCGGCAGAAGCCGCTCTGAGTTCAGTTTTAAATTTTGCGCCCCTATATGAGGAGACCGAAGTGGGGCCACCGAAACTGCTGGCGTGCTGTGTGTACTTTATTTGTTTTTTTTACGACTGTGGCTTGCGACATTATACCTTAAAGGAACCTGTACGTTTGATTTTCCTCTTTCTGTTCCAGCTCTGCTTGCGAGAGGAGTTTCTCTTGCCTGCATATCCATATATGGCAATCGCCATAATTTCACTCACGTTCAGTCTATCCGGCTCCAACCGGTTCTTGGCTGCTTTCTGCTTGCCGTCTAAAGCGTTCTTCTGCCGGCCGAGCTGTCTGGGCTCATCTAAAAGTGAACATAGCAATTTGCTGACATTTTTCATTGTTATTCGACCTATTCCCTTTCCTATAATTGTATTTTAGTGTATCTAGAATGTACAGTTGATCAGTTCTGAGTACAATTGACTAGTGCACATAGATTTGAATAAGGTACTAACCTTTTGTCGCTCTACTTTTAGCTGCAGCTTCCTCGGCCTCGCAGAGAAACCGTAGCCTACCATATGCGGCATCGCAAATACAGCTTTCAATTGCATTGAGGTTTCTAATTCACAAATTGAGGTTTCTAATTCACAAATTGAGGTTTCTAATACGATTGCATGGCTTTCAACCCCGAGCTGCAGAAGACTGTCGTTGACTTTGTGGTTGTTAAAAGACCGCTAAACACGAAACGCCCGGACCAAAAGTCCGGCTATAAAATTACTCACGAGGGTTGCGTGGTTACCACCGTAGATGGCCAGAAGTACCTCATTGAGAAAGGTAACTTTGTCATTATACCATGGATGCAACAACCAATTTAATCACCCTATGAACTTTCACCTCTACTGATCATAAAAATTCATGAAGGTGTCGCACCGGATGGCATGGATGAGCTGTACCGCCACGGTGGCGATCAGGGCAGCCGCATCGTCAAGCTCGGACATCAATTGCCACTCGGCTTCGAAATCGTCAAAAAAGTGGATGTGAAAGTGAAAAATGTCACACTGATGCAGCTGGTCGAGGCTAGCGGCAAGGACTATAACTGGCTGTGCAACAACTGCTGGAATTCCACGGACACGATGAAGCAGGCCGTCACTGGCCAGCTGCAGTTGCCATGGCAGTTGGATGTCGCAACGAAGGTTGAAATTGTGGCCTTATTTGCCATGGCGCTTCTTGTCTTTGGCAGGCTGGTGCTAAGTAGCGCCAGGGTAAGCTATGATAAAACACGAATTGGACTAAATGTCAATACTGAATTAGACCAAATATTACCTTATTGAAAACATTCGATCTCTCATTTTTGCAGACATCGTGAACAATCAAACTTCAAGCTTGGGAACTAAGCGAGCAATTTAGCAACCAAACTGGCATAAAAACTTTATTTTTCTGTTTCAATTTGAGTAATTCGAAAAAAATTTCTACCTGTACCTGTACGTAGATTTACTTTTTCCCCTTATCTATCGATTCAAGTTAGCTAATATTATGAAAGTTTATAATGATTTAGATTCAAATAAATTGCAAGAACATCCTAGTGGTCCTTGATACATTGGATAACTGTTGAGATTTTTCTGTGCTGTTCTGTCTCTGTCCCATTGCTAACTGCGCCACTGCCTTAATCAGCTAGGTAAAACAAATAGAACTGTGGCATCTCTTTCGTGTTTCTAAGAAGAACTTACGTGTAGCTTGACAAATGGCCATTTTTTTGTCAATAATTTTGCTAAAAAATTATATTTAATTTGTTTATAAAGTTGTTGCCTGAAACTTCCCGGACGGATGGCGCCATCCTGACAGTCGAGGATGGAGCGGCTGACCTCCTGGAGCCGATACTGAGTGCAACTCGGCGAGTTTATGCACGAGGCCGCTTCAGCCAGGCTTCCCTTAACTGCAATGACGAGGATTGGCGGCCCAACTTAAAATTCAGCAGACCAAAGCACCTCTCGAAAGTACTTTTCTATCAAGTTCAATTCACCGACAAGCACATGACAGAGGATCAGGTCCTTGATTCCCAATTCACCAGTATGCGGTGGAAGTTCACTGACCAAATTTTAACGCGATTTTTCTGCAATCAACTAGGTAGACAAGGCTGTCCTCATCTGGAGGTGGTTCCTGAGACCGCACTTGCTCAACAACCGCCGCGAGGTCCTGCCATTGGTGGGACGCCTGCCTCATTAGCTTTTCCAACCGTAAAATGTAGAGAGGCACAGAGCCATGCTGGACCATCGAGTCCGACACTTCCAAATGAGGAGGCCGCGGCATCGTCCAAGGCTCAGATGTCACCTACTGGTTTATCATTTACTGGCGACGCGATGGCAACGAGCTTCAACCACTGAAAATCAGTCCCAAAGAGACTCTCGCTCATGTGCTCACTGCTCTTCGCTACCATCGCTTCGCGGTCCATCAGAGGCTGACAGCCGTTGTAATGTATGCGAAATATTTGCGGTGCGGTCACAGCGCGGAAAGACAACGCAGAGAAGGCACTTTAGCGGATCATCATAAGTTAACCTTCAAGCGTCATTATTTTTTCGCGAAGTTTCTTTACTGGTATCGATTTCCACACTTGTAAATAATTCCATACTTTTCTAAAAACCTCTAAAACGATAATTTTACCTATTATTGTCGTAGACATTTATGATTTGTTACTTATTAATTTGCACTGACATAAGCGAGTTCAATTATGAAACTAATTATTTCGTTTCTTTAAAATTTAATTACATGTAAGTTTGTTATACCGTAAGAGAATTCTAGAATTTTCCGGTATTCGTATTGGAAGCCTATAAAATCAAGCAGCCTTTTATGAATAGTCTCAAACGAGACTAGTTAACCAAAATATACCACCGCCTTCGCTCCATCTTCTTCGTGCTAAATAACTCACCACAACACATCTTAGAAAATACTTTTAGCAGTCCCCGACACAGCGCAGGAAAGACACATTGTCAAAAAGACACAACGTAGTAAAGACTATCGGTTAGAAAATCAAAGCATTCAGGGACTGCGATATGTATTTTTAACGATGTATATTTTCGGCGTTTTGTATATGCTAATCGCTTTTCGACGATGTGGAATTTCGGCGAGTCATGAGATGAAGTGGCATCTCTTTAGTTAAGAATGAACGCAGGGGTTCCAAATCCAGTGGGATTAGAGAGATTGAATTTCTAATCAAAGGATAGGCTGAGTTAAACGGTATTTGGAAGATACTGTAAATTTGCTCTAATCTTAGTTTTTCAGGTACATGTACGCTAGCAATCTATTGCACGTCGAATTACATGTATTCAGTGTAAATATACACTTAAAATGTCCTCCATTAAAGATTTCGAACCTTAGAGTCGGCTAAACATATAGCCCCCTGACTGTCACGAAGTAATTCTGCATTAGCACTTGCCACTTTCAGTTGATTTGTACACGACAGAGCCTTTGTGTAAATTTGTGCTCTGTAGTTTGTGCTTTCTGATCTGATTTGTGCTCAGCTAATATTAAATAAGTACAGTATATGTACGCTCATTTTCGAATGCAAACAGAATGTTAGAATGCAAGACAGTGTACTGCAATACCACATGCTAATTAAATTTACAATCCGCGGCACACCGCGCTTCTGCCGACCATGGGCCGACGTCGGCTGCCCGACCTCGGCTTGCCGACCCAATGCCGAGTTTGGGCCGATCTCGGTTAGCCGAGCTTAGCCTAGCCGACAGAATGCCGAGTGGCCGACGTCGGCCCGAGCCAGGGCCGACCTCGGCCTCGCCACTGGCGCGTGAGCTTTATGCGTCCCAATCCCCATACATAGTGATCCGGCAGTCAGCATTTTGTATTTCCGATGCTCTCCTATGTAAATGTACACGTATAACTGGCTATGAGAGCTTCAAATGTGACTACTACATGCACATGTAATTCCATGGGGCTGAATTTTTATTGATAGGAATGGATGCATCGGACTTCCAGTCTCTACAACCTGCTATTATGAAGAATTACGATTTTAACTTTTGCCTGACCGTGGAAACGCATGTTCGAGGCATAAAACAGTGTGATCTTGACTTCACCAAGACTTAAGAACAGGAGATTGGTCGAAGCCGATAAAATTTTATGGAATGTATTCTATTTGAGGAAACATTTATGAACAACTCTGATTAGACAAAAGCCATCTAAGAATTCTTCAAGATAGGTAAGTAAATAATGATCTATGATATGATCAAGAACATTTGGATTGTATCTACAACTTAAATCACGAGGCTGTGCAAACAAAGCCTTTTTATCACAAGAATTTTTCGACTGCGTCGTTTATGACTGAAGTTTACCCTCAAGGTAAACTACCTTATGGGGCCTACTACCCTCAAGTTTTTAGAACCAGTTTGTCAGAGGTTGGTGTTCCAATTAATTCCAACTTGTTATAGTTACGCTTGACTTTTTTAAACAGAGGAAAAATACGGTAAAAGGTCTTATTTGCCACAGTTATTTAACGCACTGCAGCAATAAGCTACTTCTGTACGTTGACGTACACCGAAATTAAGTGTGTAAATAAGTATTATATAAATTTGAAGTAAATTTATTAATCTTGTGTGTAAAACTTTTTATTTCATTCTTCAGATTATTCATTAAATTCATTGAATTGTCTTTGTATTTAAGTTGATAAAAAGTACACAAAAATGGAGGCGTTGCAAGATAATGACACCCTTTCAGCAGTGCTTATTGGCTTTATGGGCATAGTTGTCTTTATGCTTTTGTATTTTTTTCAAAGCAGTCGCAAAGTAGATATTGGAGCAACACACGAGGAGCAGTCCCATATAGTCAATGGTTCTGCAGAGAAAAATGGCAAACAAGGTAGCAAAGTGGGTAAGTTTATAATTAGCCTGTATTTATAATGTTTCTATTGAAAAAAATAAAATTCATTGCATTTATAGTTATATTTCAAATATGGTCATAGGGAATAGTTATCATAGCAAATTGCAAAGCTAATTGTGAGACTGTCTTACTTTATATAAGCTAATCTGAATAATTTAATTACCAATATAATAAAAATCTAAATGATGCATATAATACTAGTATAGGCTACCAAAAATTTCCTATCAAATCATGTGGCAACAATAGCCTAGCTTTGTATTTGTAGAAACAAATAATAATCTCTAGTATAGCTATACAAACCTAAAATAAAAAGCTTGTATGTAGTATAGGCCTATATAAACAAATCTGACAATTTGCCAATTTCCTAGTTTATTGTATTAATTTATTTAAAGACCAGATAGTATAGTGGGAAACCTTGTAAGTTTATTAAGTGCCAGATAAGTCTACTATCATTAATATTAATAAAAAGTAAAGAAAATTTGCCTAACTGGTTCATTGGAAATAGGGAATTTTAGTTATTTTGTGAACTACTATTTTTAGTAAGTCAAACCATATTTACATATAGTACTAATTATATTATAAATTATAAAGAGGTAAATTTTAATTGAACATTTTTTTGTTAGGTGGTTTTATCTGCAGATTCAGATTTCATTTATGCTATTTCTATTAGTTTTTGTCTATTAGTTTAAAGTAAGCATTTTTTATTTTTTCCATTAAAAAATAAAATAATTAGGAAAATTGATCTGTATTGCATATATATTTCAAATTAATATTTGATTCAATGGTTTATTTTTTCTTCAAAATATGTGCATAAGGCATTAAACACATCTTGCAAATAATTCCTATCTTATCACAGGCTCTCAACCTATTGCCAAACAGGCTAAATTGCCTACCAAAAAGGATGCCAAGTCTCCGCAGTTCACCCATGAGTGGCTGGCCTGCACTCTGAAAGGCCACACAGGCAATGTTATGGATATGGACTTTAGCCCTAATGGAAAGTACCTTGTCAGCTGTGATGATGGTAAGTCAATTGGAATTTCTTGTCTGTGAGTAGCTTATGGTGTTCACTTGGAGGATCTGACAACTGACACTGGAATCCCCCAGTCTGTAGCCATCAGGGTCAGAGTAATCTCCCAGTCTGTAGCCATGAGTGTCAACAGAATCTCCCAGTCTGTAGCCATGAGTGTCAACAGAATCTCCCAGTCTGTAGCCATGAGTGTCAACAGAATCTCCCAGTCTGTAGCCATGAGTGTCAACAGAATCTCCCAGTCTGTAGCCATCAGGGTCAGAGGAATCTCCCAGTCTGTAGCCATGAGGGTCAGAGGAATCTCACATGGGAAAATCCCCAAGAATCCGCACCCACCCCTCCCCCAGACCGGTCCTGCTTCCTGTGGTTCACCAAGGACTGGTCGGTGCGCAAGGCGGTGACGAGCGTCAAGGTGCCCCTTCAGCTGGACCACGGCAGCCGCGTGGCCTTCAGCCCGGACTCCAAGGCCTTCATAGTCAACCTGTACAACAGCCGCAGCCTGGCCGTCTTCAAGCTAGCCAGGTCAAGCGACGATCCGGCGCGCAAGTCGCAGCTGTCGGTGTCGCAGCTGTCCGAGTTCCGGCACCAGGACCCTGGCGACCCGGCCGAGCTGCTGTCGATGGGCGTCGCCTCCACGGGCGGCTTCGTCATGACCTGCTACTCGGACACTCGAATCAAGCTGTGGAGCCGTCGTGGCGACCACCTGGCAACCATCGACACCTGTCACATGACCAACTGCATGGCCGCCGTCAGCCCCTGCGGCCGCTTTGTTGCCAGCTGCGGCTTCACGCCTGACGTCAAGGTGAGCGGCCGCTGCCACTCCCTGCTCGCTTGAAGTAGCCCCCGAATCAATAATCCCGCACTGGTCCCAGATTAGTCCCAAACTAGACAGTCCCAGGTGAGTCCCAAACTAGACAGTCCCAGGTGAGTCCCAAACTAGACAGCCCCAGGTGAGTCCCAGATCAGTCCCGATAAGTCGCGCGCGGGTCCCAAGCCAGTCCCGCCGCTGCCGCCGCCGCCCGCAGGTGTGGGAGGTGACGCTAGACAAGTCGGGCTCCGGCCTGTCCGGCCCCCCGGCGCGGGCATTCGAGCTGAAGGGCCACAACGCGCAGGTGGACGGGCTGGCCTTCAGCGCCGACTCGACCCGGATGGCCACGGCCAGCAAGGACACCACCTGGAAGCTGTGGAACATCGACGTCCGCTACAAGCAGGGCGAGGACCCCAAGCTGCTGGTGACCGGCCGGTACAGACGCGACGGCGCCTGTCGGATCGCCCTGTCGCCCGACGCCAGGTGCGTTGCCATAGCAACAGGCGCCTCGGTGACGGTTTACAGCTGCCTGGACGCCAGCCAGCTGGCGCAGTTCTCCGGCCTGCACCAGGGCGCCGGCGTGACCCGGGCGCTGTTCCACCCCAGGTCGCAGTTCCTCGTCACCTGCGGCTCCGACCGCCACCTGCCTGTGCTGCTGAACGTCCCCGGCGCCCGCGTGGCCATCGCCGACTGCGCCGCCAAGGCCAAATCCACGCAGAGCCGCGCCCAGCGGGAGATGTTCGAGCACGAGATGGCGGAGACTCGCGCCTTCCTGGCTAGCCACGGCCTGGCCACGGGGGAGGCCGCCGGCTGAAAATTTGCCTGCCGGGGGGTGTCAGGCTCTGTTGCTGCTTCAGTCAATTGATTATTTCATGCGCGCTACTCGCTACTTACTACTGACGTTGCGGACCGTGCGAGTAGCATCGTTTGCTTGCTAATATCGTTATTTAATTAATTAGGCTAAAAGGTTCCGTGTTTTTTTTCATTTGTTTATGCGTATCGTTTTCCTAGAAAGCTTAGGTGACTTGAGCCAGTGATTGATATCTATATTGTTTGCTTGCTGCTTTGAATCATATTAACTGGAAGGGATTTTCTTCTTAACGATTTTTTTTTCTTGTCACTTTTCTATCCTGGTCGGTTAGTTTTTTTTTAAGCTGGTTTTGTTTTTTGCACTTTTATCAGTATCTCGTGTGCCAATCGCCAAGTCAGTAACGTTTCTCCTTGTTGACCTGCTTATGCCAGCTTATACAATAAATACAAGTGGCTGAAGGAAGGGGCTAAATTATCTTGCGCATTCTTTAATTCTAAAAACTGCAGACATATTTTTGTTGCGTTTTAACGGCTTCTTGTCTTCGATGTGTTTGTTGAAAACAGATTTTTCGTGAATCGCACTTGAAAATTTAGCCGAAATTATCCCAACTAAGCCTTGAATCTTCCCTGAGCCACCATAGGAATCTCCCTGAGCCACCATAGGAATCTCCCTGAGCCACCATAGGAATTTCCCTGAGCCATTATGGGAATTTCCCTGAGCCACCATAGGAATCTCCCTGAGCCATTATGGGAATTTCCCTGAGCCATCATAGGAATATCCCTGAGCCATCATAGGAATTTCCCTGAGCCACCATAGGAATCTCCCTGAGCCACCATAGGAATCTCCCTGAGCCACCATAGGAATTTCCCTGAGCCATCATAGGAATCTCCCTGAGCCGTCATGGGAATCTCCCTGAGCCATCATAGGAATCTCCCTGAGCCACCATGGGAATCTCCCTGAGCCATCATGGGAATCTCCCTGAGCCATCATAGGAATCTCCCTGAGCCACCATGGGAATCTCCCTGAGCCATCATAAGAATCTCCCTGAGCCATCATGGGAATCTCCCTGAGCCGTCATGGGAATCTCCCTGAGCCGTCATGGGAATCTCCCTGAGCCGTCATGGGAATCTCCCTGAGCTATTATGGGAATCTCCCTGAGCCACCAAGGGAATCTCCCTGGGCCGTCATGGGAATCTCCCTGAGCCGTCATGGGAATCTCCCTGAGCTATTATGGGAATCTCCCTGAGCCATCATGGGAATCTCCCTGAGCCATCATGGGAATCTCCCTGAGCTATTATGGGAATCTACCTGAGCCATCATGGGAAATATACCTGAGCCACAAAGCGAATCTCCCTGAGCCACCAAGTGTAATCTAACTGACTCGTCATGGGAATCTCCTTAAGCCACCAAGAGGATCTGCCTGAGCCACTAAAGCCAAATTGAACTCTTTCTCAGGGCACTAAAGCGAATTTTTAACAGCCCACTGCACTAAGAATCCCACCCACTCGACAAAGCCATTCTGAGAATCTTCAACGGCCTGCATTGAACTTCTCCGAGAATCTTCACTAACTAAAATAGAAAATCTCGCTTACATTGAACCTCCACTGAGAATCTCCCTTGAATGTCCCCTAAACCGGCCTACGCTGTTTTGTTGCTTTGTTCACTGCAGCTGCTGCTGGCTGTTGCAGACTCTGAGCGGCCGCCTGCTCCAGCTGCTCGTCCGCAATTCCCCGCGGGGAGATGGCGGCAGGAAGTGCGCAGTAAATTAGAAAATGAAAGACTGGACTGGGAGAAAGGCGGCAAGCATCGGCCCAGTCCCGAGTCAGTAGTGCGTGCCTGCAGATCGCTTGAAGCTGCTCCACATTTGCGCCCGCTAATCTCCTCCCCAAGCAGCCTCGCGAGATCCCTAAACCCCCAGTCTTTCCCCCGTGTCAGGCTCGAGTCTCTCTCGCTTAATTCGCGAGTGAATGGGTGCGGCAAAAATCCACATCCTTGAGTCGGCTCAGTTTCCCCATCATGCTCGATTGAGTGGACACGTTCGCAGGGGGCTGGGGTGCAGTACAAATCCCATTCGGGCCTTTCTTTCCAGTTTCTTTTCCTGGTCCGCCCTTTGTCGGGGAGATTAATTTCTTTTATGGTTTGGATCGACCTTCAGACGGCTCAGTCAGTCGGTTAGTTGCCCCCGGCCTTTTTGCTTGATTGTCTTCTCGGCTTGTCTTCGCGGGGATTTTTGGTGAATCGGATTGTCTGTTTTAGATTTTTCTTTAATTAGAATTTCATAGTGGTTGAGATAGTAACTGCCTAAATCGAATGAGGGTTTAGTAAGATAGTTAAATCACTTGGGTTTTTCTGTTACAGATATCCCATCAAGGATTCGAAAACAAGAGTAATCCCAACGGGGAGTTTGAGCGACTCGAGGAATCCCAAAGGGGGTTTGAATGACTTGAGGAATCCCAACGGGTAGTTTGAGTGACTCGAGGAATGCCCAACGGAGGTTTGAGTGACTACAGAAATCCCAACGGGAGTTTGAGTGACTACAGAAATCCCAACGGGAGTTTGAGTGACTACAGAAATCCCAACGGGAGTTTGAGTGACTACAGAAATCCCAACGGGGGTTTGAGTGACTACAGAAATCCCAACGGGGGTTTGAGTGACTACAGAAATCCCAACTGGGGTTTAGTAATAGTAACTACGATTATGGAAATCCCAACGTAAAAGATATTTTCAAAGAAATTTCTATCAATCTAGCTCGTATAAGAAACTAAATGACTTGAAAAAGGGATCGAGAAGATCCATATGGGACGCCATAAGTTATAAAATCCATCCTGATGGTTATCCACTGCAGATATGCCCCGGTTACACAGGATTTCAGTTACCAAGGCCGTCACGGACAGGCAAAAGTGCAGACCAGGAGGCATTCGCTGGAATAATTTTTATGCTAAGCGGGACCCGTCAAGCGGATTGCCTGCCAGCGCACCGCGCTTGAGCCTACTTGAGTGATTAAAAATTAATTTGGCTTAGCAGTGCAAGGGGACTAAAATCTGATGTCTTCAGCGCTGGCTTTGCTCCTCCATTTCACCGACTGCCAAGGTCTGCGCCCAGCTCTATGCGGGACCAAACTAAATTTTTTTCTTAATCAGCTGTCCACTACGCCTAAATTTCACCTCACACAACCACCTGAGATTGTTTACCTCAACAACCCGAGAATCTCTGTTCTTCCACTCCGACAATCTCTGCACTTTCACCCCGAGAATCCCTGCTCTTCCACCCGAGAATCTCGGCTCTTCCACCCTTACAATCTCTGCACTTTCACCCCTACAATCTCTGCACTTTCACCCCTACAATCTCTGCTCTTCCACCCCTACAATCTCTGCTTTTCCACCCCTACAATCTCTGCTCTTCCACCCCTACAATCTCTGCACTTTCACTCCGAAAATCTCTGCACTTTCACCCCGAGAATCCCTGCTCTTCCACCCGAGAATCTCGGCTCTTCCACCCCTACAATCTCTGCTTTTCCACCCCTACAATCTCTGCTCTTCCACCCTTACAATCTCTGCTTTTCCACCCCTACAATCTCCGCTCTTCCACCCCTACAATCTCTGCTCTTCCACCCCTACAATCTCTGCTCTTCCACCCTTACAATCTCTGCTTTTCCACCCCTACAATCTCGGCTCTTCCACCCTTACAATCTCTGCACTTTCACCCCGAGAATCCCTGCTCTTCCACCCGAGAATCTCGGCTCTTCCACCCCTACAATCTCTGCTCTTCCACCCTTACAATCTCTGGACTTTCACTCCGAGAATCCCTGCTCTTCCACCCTTACAATCTCTGGACTTTCACTCCGAGAATCCCTGCTCTTCCACCCTTACAATCTCTGGACTTTCACTCCGAGAATATCTGCTCTTCCACCCCGAGAATCCCTGCTCTTCCACCCCGAGAATCTCGGCTCTTCCACCCCTACAATCTCTGCTTTTCCACCCCTACAATCTCTGCTCTTCCACCCTTACAATCTCTGGACTTTCACTCCGAGAATCTCCGCTCTTCCACCCCGAGAATCCCTGCTCTTCCACCCCGAGAATCCCTGCTCTTCCACCCCGAGAATCTCTGCTCTTCCACCCCGAGAATCTCTCCTCTTTCAACCCAAGATCTCTGCTCTTCCACCTCGAGAATCTCTGCTCTTCCACCCCGAGAATCTCTGCTCTTCCACCTCGAGAATCTCTGCTCTTCCACCCCGAGAATCTCTGCTCTTCCACCCCGAGAATCTCTCTTCTTTCAACCCAAGATCTCTGCTCTTCCATCATGAGAATCTCTGCACTTCCACCCCAAAAAGGCTTTTTTTGCGAGAATCTCTCAAATTCCTGCTCTTGCACCCTTACAATCTCTGGACTTTCACTCCGAGAATCCCTGCTCTTCCACCCTTACAATCTCTGGACTTTCACTCCGAGAATCCCTGCTCTTCCACCCTTACAATCTCTGGACTTTCACTCCGAGAATCTCTGCTCTTCCACCCCGAGAATCCCTGCTCTTCCACCCCGAGAATCTCGGCTCTTCCACCCCTACAATCTCTGCTTTTCCACCCCTACAATCTCCGCTCTTCCACCCCTACAATCTCTGGACTTTCACTCCTACAATCTCTGCTTTTCCACCCTTACAATCTCTGCTCTTCCACCCTTACAATCTCTGGACTTTCACTCCGAGAATCCCTGCTCTTCCACCCTTACAATCTCTGGACTTTCACTCCGAGAATCTCCGCTCTTCCACCCCGAGAATCCCTGCTCTTCCACCCCGAGAATCCCTACTCTTCCACCCCGAGAATCCCTGCTCTTCCACCCCTACAATCTCTGCTCTTCCACCCCGAGAATCCCTGCTCTTCCACCCCGAGAATCCCTGCTCTTCCACCCCGAGAATCCCTGCTCTTCCACCCCGAGAATCCCTGCTCTTCCACCCCGAGAATCTCTGCTCTTCCACCCCGAGAATCTCTCCTCTTTCAACCCAAGATCTCTGCTCTTCCATCATGAGAATCTCTGCACTTCCACCCCGAGAAAGTCTTTTTTTGCGAGAATCTCTCAAATTTCAAACCTGAGAATCTAAGCAACAAAGCAATATTTGTTCACAGCTGGGCAGTAAAATTTTGCCGCTAGTCCATTGCGCAATTTGATCAGGGTATCTTTATAATTGATCTTGCATTGAAAATATCGAAAGTGTTTTCATTCTCAACGGCTCTCTTCAACGGCGAGGGATTCTGCTCCTAGCGATACTCCTGGAAGCCGAGCGGTCGGCAGCTGCCCGCCCTGCTCCCCAGTTGACACCGCATCAATTATTAAGAGCCGCTCTCCCCCTGCCTGGGATAATAAACTGGGCCTGCTGGCTCTGCCTACCCGAGGAGGCCGGGTGAGAGTCTTGGGGGGAGGCTTGGTTTCTTCCCCTCCTCCCGGATCCATTCTGCTAGCCCCGCTTATTCTCCCCTCCTCAACGCCCAGTTGCTGGCCGGCTGTCAGGCAAGGGGAAAACTCCGTCCCTCTGTCCGTCCCGGATGAGATCCGTCGCTCCCCAGTGGAGATTGGACTGGAACCCGGGACCCTCCTCCGGACCAACCAGCGGCTGGCGATCGCGGAGCGCAGCAATTGGGAAGTGAAATCGGCCGCCCGGGGAGGGGGATTTGGAATCCAGGCGAACGAGCTGCAAATACAGGGAGGGCAGACAGACGGACCGGGAAATGGAGGCGGCAGACGTGCTGACTGCGCACAGCAGCTCCGAGATGGCCGAGCCCGAGGCGGACGCCGAGCTGCCCCCCGGCCGGCCCTCGGTCACCATCATCAGCACTCGAAGCGGTCGGAGGACGTCCATCCATCACGACACTGACTTCGCCGACAAGATGAACGCCTACATTGTCAGCCCGCTGATTCCCCTGCCGAAGCCGCGGCTGCCCAGCCAGCTGCAGCCGCAGCAGCGAAAGCAGCAGCAGCGGGAGAGGCAGCCGCGGGCAGCCCGCCGCTCAATTTCCTGCCCGGAGACGGAAACTGGCGCAGCTTCATCGCAGCGCCAGCCGCAGACTCACCAGCGCCAGCTGTCTGAAAGCCATCAGCAGCGCCGGAAGCAGCCGGGGCGCAACCCGACCCTGGAGCGGCTGCTGCAGCCGAGCGCGAGGGAGATGTCCCGCTCCGAGCAGCTGCTGGACAAGATGCGGAGCCTGAAGTTGCGCATCCAGCGGCACGCCGTGCAGACAAACTGCGGCAACGTGGCCGTGGCCGACTGGCCGCCCCCGCCAGATGTCCTGCTGGCGCACGCGCCGCCAGTGCAGCGCGCGGTCGCCGCGCCGACAACCTCGCCGACGTCGGGCGCTGACGGTGGCGGCATCGTGTGCTCGGACTCCGACATCCGCTCCATCATAGCCAGCATCCAGCAGTTTGAGAAGTCGGTGCAGCAGAACCAGCTGGCGCAGCTCATCGAGGTCATATCGCTGCCCCCGGAGGCGCCGCTGTCGCCCTGTTTGGCCTCTTCGCCGAACCGGCAGCAGCAACGACAGCGGGCAGCACGGAAGCAGGTCTGCTTCATCGACCCCAAGCAGAACCGGCTGGTCATGCCGCATCACCTGGCTGGAGCTTCCTCCACTGCTGCCGCTGCTCCTGTTGCGGCTGGCGGAGAAGCTCCTGAATCCAGCAGCTCGCCGACCGAGTCGCCGACAGCTGCGCCGCTGTACCGTCGATCACCGCCACCCCGTCGCAAGTCTCCACCGCCGCCGCCGCCGTTACCACAGGAAGGAAGCCCCCGGCGTGGCTCCCTGTGCGGCACCTGCCACCGGAGCTTCGATCAGCGGATCGCCCCCGGAGCGCCGCCGCTGCCGCCGCCGCCGCGGGAGGTGAGCTACGATGAGAACGGGCAAACCTGGGACGTGTACGGGGCCGACATCGACCCGGACCTGCTCGGCCAGGCCATCCAGACGCACCTGGCCGCCAGGTGCAACAACGGCCGCGTCGGCACGTCCTCGGAGTCCCAGCCGAGGCCTGGCGACACTGCGGCGCCCGCCGCGGCGGCTCCTTCCTTGAATTCTCGAAAGCGAAGCGGACCTGCTGCACTTTTCTGCTGCGCCCGCTCTCGAAGAGAGATGGAGAGATGGATAGAAGTCCTTGAAACCAATGAGTCAGACTCGGGGTCGGGTTTTGCTTCAAGTGCCGATTTGTGTTTGCCCAATCCCCATGTGACTCTCTGCTTGTAATGAGCTCTCTGTTGCTTCTTCTAGTGTCTGCTTTTATCAGCAAATGGTTTCAAAGCTTTAATCCTTGAGCTGCTGCGGGAGTGGGTCTGTTAGATTAGCAATCCATTGTGTACCTTGATCTATCAAGGATAGATTAGCAATCCATTGTGTACCTTGATCTATCAAGGATAGATTAGCAATCCATTGTGTTGCTTGATCTATCAAGGATAGATTAGCAATCCATTGTGTCGCTTGATCTATCAAGGATAGATTAGCAATCCATTGTGTACCTTGATCTATCAAGGATAGATTAGCAATCCATTGTGTCGCTTGATCTATCAAGGATAGATTAGCAATCCCTTCTGCTCATTCAACCATCAAGAGTAGATTCCCAAAAATTTTTCCCTTAGAGCATGAAAAACTTTAACTGAATCGATAATGATTGCAGGAGCCGAACACAGATCTTGTTAGAGTTCAATTAACAGTCACTACTGCTACCCAACAGCTGCATTCGGTAAAAGTGCAAAACAATAATCGCCCCCTCCCCCCCTCCCTAAGTCGACAGCTGAACGCACCGAAGAGCAGCCGGCAGTGCAAATACACGAAAGCCGGAGCTGAATCAGGAAAAGCAGACTGGGTTTCTTTAGTTTTTTACTGCTAAAGTCTCAGAAAAAAAAGAAAAAAATCATTGAGTACTTTTTTGGAATTGAATCGCTGACCCCTTTCAAGCTACTCAATGATATCTTCATCTAGATCGATAGACAGGAAGATGAGGGAGAGATTCTGGAGCAGCGATTGCCAACATGGAGAATCCGATGGGACACGGTCATAATTTCCTGTGAGCAGGGAAACCCGGAAGCCGCGCCGGAGCTCCGGTCCGCGCCCCAAATTATGCTAATGCGGACTTCCTGGCGGCTGCAGCGCCGGCCCTAGCTGAGATGCTTCAAAGGGATCAGAAAACCCCCAGCTTCCTCTGCGGCTTTCTCTCGTCTTCCTGAGCAGTCCGGACAGGCAGCGCCTCACCGTCAAGTCTGCGACCTCAGCTGTCATCGCCAAGTCAATCTCCTCTCGCTCCCTGTCGTCACATTTTCAAATTCCCGCCGTTTTTAACCGAAACTTCAAACAAAAAGCGCAGGGCCAAGCGGAACAGCCGCGATTTTTTGTTTCTTTCATTCATTCAAATTGCTGCCGTCAATTGTTTTGTCATCAAAAGGGGCCGCTCTCTCAAAGTTAGGAGCATTTTGCGTGACTTTTTCTGGAATTTGTTTAAACAATGCTCCATGGAAAACTGGGGGAAAGCTAATGCAGAGCAGCCGGAGTACATTGGCCTTCTCTCTAGGCCGAATCCGTACAGAAGGCTCCGATTGTTCCACTGAGTTTCAATTAATTTCTTGCTATTCATAAGCAATGAGCAGCTCGAAAAGCCAATTGGGGATTCAAAATTATATTCAGGATCCCGACTGACTGAGACTGTCAAAATGATAGACAGACAAACAGGCAGACAGACAGACAGACAGACAGACAGACAGACAGACAGACAGACAGACAGACAGACAGACAGACAGACAGACAGACGGACAGACAAACAGACAGACAGACAGACAGACAGACAGACATAAAAGACAGACAGACAAACAGACAGACAAACAGACAGACAGATAGACAGACAGACAGACAGACAGACAGACAGACAAACAGACAGACACACAGACAGACAGACAGACAGACAGACAGACAGACAGACAGACAGACATAAAAGACAGACAGACAAACAGACAGACAGATAGACAGACAGACAGACAGACAGACAGACAGACAAACAGACAGACACACAGACAGACAGACAGACAGACAGACAGACAGACAGACAGACAGACAGAACAGACAGACAGACAGACAGACAGACAGACAGACAGACAGACAGACAGACAGACAGACAGACATAAAAGACAGACAGACAAACAGACAGACAAACAGACAGACAGATAGACAGACAGCCAGACAGACAGACAGACAAACAGACAGACACACAGACAGACAGACAGACAAACAGACAGACGAACAGGTCAGTGCAGCACATGACGAGGCATGAAGGCGAGCCGATCACGAAGTGCGAGCCTCGGTGCAAGAGTGACAGATGGCGGATGTGCGTGGCAGCGGGGGATTATGTTCAGCTGGTATTATAATATTGATAATCCCGTCCCCGCAACTGCTTGGCCAGCAAGCCTCTTGAAACAATTTGGTCTAGAAATGGGATTTCAGCCAGGAAAGAGCGGGGATCTCCAAGGATTAGCAATGCAATGGGAAGGTGTATTGCTGGGATTGCGATCTCCAGGCGGGAATCCGCGATCTTGTGCTCCGCTTCGTTCCGGCCGTGCTGCCCAGTTGAAAATTGACTGCCATTTGTACTTTTATGCCCCCACTCATCCCTGTCAGATTGGGAACGCAGTTGTTCGCCCCAGCAACAGGAGCGCCACCTCTCTTCCTCCGGCGCATATAAATCGACCAAATTAACACCGCAGAGGTCGCCGAACAGGAATTTGACGGGACAACCGGCCGAGGGAGCTGGGAGCAAAGCAATTGAATTTTCGACTCCACCGCTGGGCTCCAGATGGTTTGAAATTCGCTCTGTCCCTTCCTCCTTTCCGCACCGTCTCATCTCTTCATCGGCTCTCTCCATTTCCATGACTCGTCCTTGCTTTCCCGCAGTGTCCATCGCATGAGTCTCACAGTCTCACCTTACCTGTCAATCATCTGAGTCTCACACTCTCCTGACAGTCTCACCCTACCTGTCAATCATCTGAGTCTCACACTCTCCAAACAGTCTCGCCCTACCTGTCAATCATCTGAGTCTCACACTCTCCTAACAGTCTCACCTTACCTGTCAATCATCTGAGTCTGACACTCTCCAAACAGTCTCAGCCTACCTGTCAATCATCTGAGTCTCACACTCTCCTAACAGTCTCACTCTACCTTTCAATCATCTGAGTCTCACACTCTCCTAACAGTCTCACCCTACCTGTCAATCATCTGAGTCTCACACTCTCCAAACAGTCTCACCCTACCTGTCAATCATCTGAGTCTCACACTCTCCTAACAGTCTCACCCTACCTGTCAATCATCTGAGTCTCACACTCTCCAAACAGTCTCACCCTACCTGTCAATCATCTGGTCTCACACTCTCCAAACAGTCTCACCCTACCTTTCAATCATCTGAGTCTCACACTCTCCTAACAGTCTCACCCTACCTGTCAATCATCTGAGTCTCACACTCTCCAAACAGTCTCACCCTACCTGTCAATCATCTGGTCTCACACTCTCCAAACAGTCTCACCCTACCTGTCAATCATCTGGTCTCACACTCTCCAAACAGTCTCACCCTACCTGTCAATCATCTGGTCTCACACTCTCCTAACAGTCTCAGCCTACCTGTCAATCATCTGAGTCTCACACTCTCCAAACAGTCTCACCCTAGCTGTCAATCATCTGAGTCTCAACCTACCCATCCTTGATTGAGTCCTCTCCCTCTTCCCGAACCTACATGGAAAGCTTTTTCTTTCAAAGCTCAATTTATTATTCCACAACAAAACAAGCTGAAAGGGGTCAGATTTTTCCACCAATTTGCACTTCGCATCCTCTCTATTCATTAGGGCACCTGGCGGCGGGATTTTCTTGTTTACTTTGCTAATTTCTGCTTTGATTAGAAAATGTCTGCTTTGGGTGCGGCAGTAAATCATGTTGGAAGAGCGGCGCCTGACTTGCATAAACTATTCGGATTGCCCCCGGGCAATAAACAGTAAACCTCTATGTAAACAGAGGCTTAAATAGATGTGTGCGCCAGGATCTTCTTGTGCGCAACAGTGTGTGCAGCTGTGGGGGTTTTAGTAAAGCGCTTTCCCCAGTTACTGACTGAGGCCTGAAGCGCCTCGCGATTCTTCTTATGTCAGTAGCAGAACTTTCTAACGTGAGCATCCGCCTTACTTTTACTGCCTGTCTGTTCTCTGTGTGTGTGTCTGTGTGCGCGCGCGTGCGTGTGTGTGTGTGTGTGTGTGTGTGTGTGTGTGTGTGTATTGGAATCTGCATTTTTATGGTGAGGCCACATTGGCAATGCAAATTCGCTGGCCAGATTTCTTAGAAATTGGAGGCCGGTGGTAGCTTCGATGAGAGCGAGTGAGTGATCTGGGGAGCCGTTATGAGATTGTGTGAGGAAAATTTTTTTGATGCGGGCTTGTTAGCGGATCATAAGATGATTAAAGATTCGGTGACTAGATAATTCGGTGACTAGATGATTCGGTGACTAGATGATTCGGTGACTAGATGATTCTGTGACTAGATGATTCAGTGACTAGATGATTCGATGACTAGATAATTCTGTGATTCGATGATTCGGTGACTAGATGATTCAGTGACTAGATAATTCAGTGACTAGATGATTCTGTGACTAGATGATTCAGTGACTAGATGATTCAGTGACTAGATGATTCAGTGACTAGATGATTCTGTGACTAGATGATTCTGTGACTAGATGATTCTGTGACTAGATGATTCAGTGACTAGATGATTCTGTGACTAGATGATTCTGTGACTAGATGATTCTGTGACTAGATGATTCAGTGACTAGATGATTCTGTGACTAGATGATTCAGTGACTAGATGATTCAGTGACTAGAAGATTCAGTGACTAGATGATTCAGTGACTAGATGATTCTGTGACTAGATGATTCTGTGACTAGATGATTCTGTGACTAGATGATTCAGTGACTAGATGATTCTGTGACTAGATGATTCAGTGACTAGATGATTCAGTGACTAGAAGATTCAGTGACTAGATGATTCAGCGACTAGATGATTCTGTGA
Source organism: Macrostomum cliftonense (assembly GCA_950096795.1). Lineage (NCBI taxonomy): Eukaryota > Metazoa > Platyhelminthes > Macrostomidae > Macrostomum > Macrostomum cliftonense. Next base: position 222,193 of record CATNEM010000120.1, on the reverse strand, counting down.
CTAGATGATTCTGTGACTAGATGATTCAGTGACTAGATGATTCAGTGACTAGATGATTCTGTGACTAGATGATTCTGTGACTAGATGATTCAGTGACTAGATGATTCAGTGACTAGATGATTCTGTGACTAGATGATTCTGTGACTAGATGATTCTGTGACTAGATGATTCAGTGACTAGATGATTCTGTGACTAGATGATTCAGTGACTAGATGATTCAGTGACTAGATAATTATGTGACTAGATGATTCGGTCGCTAGATCATTCAGTGACTCATTGACCACCAAAGTTTATTTGCACTATTGTCAAAGCAATAGGCGCGCTCAAAACTGAAGCAAAAGTACAATGGACTCAGCTGGCTCAGCGAACAATCGATAGGCAGCGAGACCCAACTGTTGGATGGGGCAAATTAGCAAGAGTCGGCAGCTGTGTGTGTCAGTGCAGTCAGTCATTAGTGAGGCGCGGTGACGGGTTCGGGGAAAGGGGACGGGCCGCAACCCGCAAAGCGATGAAGGCGGGTCATTAGCCCCCCTCCCGGAGACATGCGATCCCCTCTTTAGGCGGGTCGGATTAGCAGTTGCTAGGCAGGCGATGCTTGACGAGTCCATTGGCGCGCCTGCGGCAGCGGGGCAGGGCAGAGAAAATTTCGGTCATTTAGCAGTCGAACTTTACGCCGCTGACCAGTGCGAGAAACGGGCTAATTTTATGGCCACCCCGCCACCCGCCCTTTCCCGCGGAGTAGCGGGGACCCGCGGCGGCTCCGGCGTGCTTGGGCGGGGCTCGCCAGCCCGCCAGCCGGGCGTGGGAACGGCAGCGGCTCCCAGACCCGCCCGTCAGGCGAGCGAGGGCGAGGCAAGCCCTGCGAGTTAAAAAGAGCAGAAGCAGAAGACGAGCCACCCCTGGCCAACTGGCAGCCTTTCTGTTCGGTGAAATCCCCGCAAGCCAGCATGAACAACCCAGTCCAACTGAGGCACAAGCGACAGCAGCCAGACAGCCACATCGAGCCGGAGGCCGGCATCAAGAAGGGTCACGTGAGCTCGCTGGCCAGCCTGTTCGCCCAGCGCCAGGCCTCCAACGAGTCGCTCAAGCGGGTGCCGGTGCCGGTCCGGCGGGTGCCTTCGAACCGGTCGGCCAAGCCGGCGCCGAGGCCTCCAACGCCGCCGCCTCCGCCGCCACCGCCGTCTCCGCCGTCGCAGCCGCCGCCGCCGAAGCAGCCAGCGAAGCGCGCGCCGTCGCCGACCACTCCGACCAACCTGGGCTTCACGCCGATTGGCAAGCCGGCGCGGATCCGCATCGTCCAGACTCCGGCCGCGGATGGCGACGATGAGGCTGGGATGCTGCAGTCGGACTCAAACTTAGCTAATGATCGGCAGAGGTCATCAGGCGACACAGCTGTACATTATAACAGCAGTCGAGATCTTCGCCCGCCGCGGTTCATCACCAAGAAGACGCGGTACACCTCGCGGACCATACTCGAGCGGGACAGTCCCACAGGCTCCAACGGTGACCTGCGCCCGGGCCAGCAGACCGAGCAGTGGACGGTCTACGAGACGCTGCCGGTAACGGACACGATTGACCGACGGCTGCGAGAGGACAGGGAGCGGCGCCTGCAGCAACAGAGACAGGCTGAAGAGGCTGCGGCAGCCGAGGAGGAGCGCAGACGGTTGCAGCGAGAGGCGTCAGAGCGGAGACGCCGCGAGGAGGCGGAGGAGCGGGAGAAGCGACGCCGGGAGGAAGCGGAGCGCAGGCGACGTGCGGAAGCGGAGGAGCGCGAGCGGCGTTGGCGAGAGGAAGAGGCCGAACGTGACAGAAAGCGGAGGGCGGAGGAAGACGAGCGCGAACGCCGCCGCCTGCTGGAGGCGGAAGAGCAGGACAGGAAGCGAAGGGCGGAGGCGGAGGAGCGGGAGCGGCGGCTAGAGGAGCTCCGACGCCGGGAGGTGGCGAACAAGACCCCGGACATTTTCCGGCGCGAGGAGTGGACAGTGTACGACACGGTTCCGGTGCAGCAGGCTCAGCCGCAGTTGCAGTTGCATCAGTACGACAGCTCCGACTCTGTCGTTGGCTACCGACGATATTTGGACGACAACCGCGGCAGGCAGCGCGAGAGCGAACGGACGGAGGACGAGCGAAATTATCGGTACAGGGAGGAAAGCGAAAGCCGCCGCCGCAGCCGCCGTGAAACTGAAGAAGCGCAAAGGCGTCGCGATGAGGAAGACAAAAGACGTCGTCAGGAGGAAGAGGATCGTCGACGTCGACGGGAGGAGGACGAATCTCGCCGGCGTCAAGAAGCCGACGAGAACCGACGCCGTCGCGAGGTGGAGGAGAGCCGACGTCGCCGACGAGAAGCAGAGGAGGAGGAGCGTCAACGTCGACGCGAAGAGGTAGAATCTCGCCAGCGTCAAGAAGCTGACGAAAACCGACGCCGTCGCGAGGCGGAGGAGTGGCGCCGCCAAGAGGTCGCTGGCAGTCGCAGCCAGTCGAAAACACCAGAAATTTTCTCCAAGGAAGAGTGGACGGTGTACGAGCGAATCCCAGCCTACGAGGCATCCACAGTGTACGAGACGCCACTGACCGCTCCAGCCAGCCGGGGCCGCTGGTCACCGACGCAGAGGCTGCTGGCTGACAGCCAGGACTCAGTGGTTGGCTACCGACGTCTGTTGGACTCGACGGAGACCGACGGTGCCCAGACGCCGGCCAGGCGAGCTCGTTCCTTTGAACGGCGCGTCGTCAGAAGCGACGATCGCCGGGACCGACGAAGGTCAGTCGGCGGCGGCGCCTCCGAGGATTCGAGGGTGGAGGAGTGGACAGTCTACCACAGCGCGCAGCCCAGCAAACGGCCGGTCTCGGCCAGCGCCGACAAGTACGACCCGCTGCGCGAGTTCCAGGAGCGCAAAGAGGACGAGGGCGTGGAGACCCGGATGAGCACGCCGTTCCGCGTCGAGGAGTGGACGGTGACGCGGACGATTCCGCTGGACGAGATTCCGCAGCAGCAGCGGCCCGGGCTGGGCTACCAGAGCTACCAGCAGGCGGTCGGACGGAACGGTTGGAACGAAGAATTCGGTGAGTTTGCGCGCCAGCTACTCAACAGTAGAGTCTTCAGGCTGGTTGCTGCTTGAAATGCTGACCTATCATCCCCTACTCCCCTGAGCAGGTGTTGACAGCACGGCCTGGTCCCGCCGGTCCTCGCTGTCCACTCAGGGCCGGGCTTACCCCCAGCTGGGCTACCGGAACTCGCCAGGCCCCGACAACAGCAACGTCTTCCACGAGCAGTTCAGCGTGAGCCGCGACAACCCGGTCTTCCGGGTCAAGTGAGGCGGCTCTAAATAACGATTAACGATTAACGATTAACGATTAACGATTAACGATTAACGATTAACGATTAACAATTAACGATTAACGATTAACGATTAACGATTAACGATTGCCGATTGACGACTAACGACTAACGATTAACGATTAACGATCAACGATTAACGATTGACGATTAACGATTGACGATTAACGATTGCCTCTGTTATAAATCAATCCAAATTAAGATTAACGAGAAAACTTTCAAGCGTGAAACTCGCGGTCTCTCATATATAATTCTAATATATTTTTTTCCTCTATTCTCTTTTATTTTTGTAACTGTTTAAGGTAAACGGCCGAAGCAAATAAATAAATTAATTATCTGACATCTGCGTAGCTGTCAAACATCGCTAATTTTAATTTGATGCACTCATTTTGCACAGTCATTTTTCACTGTTACAAACAAAGCTTTTTGACGAGGCGGTGGCAAAATGACGATTGTCAGAATAGTTTGCGGTCAGCAACCGACTGTACACTGATTGATAAAAATGATCATCGATAGAGGCAATGCCCGGCTGAGAGGCTGACAGACTTTCTCCTTCAGCCGCGGCTCATCTACACCTGGAAGATCAGCAGGTGATTCACCGTGTCGTCCTTGCCGATTTCGTTGCCGCCGGCGCCGCTGCTTCCAGAAGTGCCGTTTCCTGAGCCGCCGCCGCCGCCGCCGCTCTCGCTGTTGAATTCTTCGAAGCCGGCGCCGCCAGACAGCACCAGCATCTGCGACGCCAAGGTGGTCACCGGCGACAGGGAAGCCCGGCGGGCGGCCTGCACAGGGCTGGGCCGGTGGCCGCCGGAGCCGCCGCCGACCCCAACGCCGGGCGCGCCGCCCGGGCCGCGGGATTTCTCCACGGCGGCCAGGAAGCGCACGTGACCCGTGTGGCCGTAGTTCAGGGCTGCGGATTCGATTCAAACTGATAAGCTTTGCTTACCAAATAAAAAATCATCATTTAAATTTGTGCCAAAAATACTACTAGTAGTATGTTACCTAAGAGCATAAGTATTTAGTGTTTAGTTTCACATTTTGGGTTATTTTTATGATGGCTTCGACTCACGAGTCACTGTCGGAGGCTTCAACGAACCGGCTCCGGTGGTCGAAGAAACCTTTAGCAGCGGGATGACCGCGATGACCCCGGCGCTGGTGCCCACCCAGAGCAGGTCCTTGCACACCAGCAGGCAGGTGATTCGCAGGCAGGCGGACTTGTGCTGCCGGACTATCTCGTCGCAGCCTGTTTTATGATTTGTTTGATGCTTTGACTGTCGGGTCTGTCTGTCTGTCTGTCTGTCTGTCTGTCTGTTTGTCTGTCTGTCTGTCTGTCTGTCTGTCTGTGTGTCTGTCTGTCTGACTGTCTGTCTTAGTGTCTGTCTGTCTGTCTGTCTGTCTGTCTGTCTGTCTGTCTGTGTGTGTATCTGTCTGTCTGTCTGTCTGTCTGTCTGGCTGTCCATCGGCAACAAGGTTTGGAAACCCGGAAGCTAAAGATGTCATGGCGCAAAACTCACACGCGAGTTTCTGGTTGACGGCAGATGACAGGTCCATTTCGAGCAGGAACTCGGCGGACAGCGCGTGATACAGAAACACCTTGGTGGAGTTCTCGAGCGCGATCCACACGGCGTAGCCGGAGCAGACCATAGCCTGCACGCTCCGTCGTCCGCTCTGATGGCCGACGGTGAAGGTCGACTCGGAGCTCTCCGACACCGGGTTCACCACCGTGATGTCCTTCTGGGAGCCGCACCACACCTTGCCAGCCACCGCCACCATCTGCTTCAGCGGCTTCTTCTCCTTCACTAGGATCAGGCGGGGATTATCGAAGTCCCACAGGCCGTCCTCTGGAGTGGAATATTCAAGGAAAATTCGTCTAACTTGTTCCCCATAGCAACTGAGCCCCAAACTGTCGAACAACAACTCGCCGACTCACCCGGCTTCCTCCTGTAGACGGCGATCTCCCCGCTCTGCAGACAGGCGTACACGCGCCCGTCCAGATGGATGATTGACGTGACGCCGGCTTTCTGTTTGATCTTCTGCCTGGACCGGCTGGTGCGGATGTTGTCGGTGCAATAGTACACGTAGATCCAGCCGTCCTCGCAGCCCAGCCACATCGTGCCCTTGTACGGGTCGTTGAGCTTCTTGGACTTCACGCTGGGACTGCGGGCCACACCGCTGGTAGCCGCTGACTCGGCAGCCGTCTGGGGAAGCGCCGACGAGCACCTGCCGAATGCCTCCGGACTGGAGGACTCGTCAGCGTCCGGGTCAGCCGCCTCGTAGCTGTCCGTCGATGAATCTTCGTCGTCGCTTGAATCGTTGAGGCCGAGGGCCGGCTCCACGAGCGGCATCGGAGCGACTTCCAGCTCTGTTGATGGCGCCGCTTCGCCAGCGTCCGCTACGGCCGCGTCTCCGCTGCTCGCTTCCGGAATGGAAGCTATCTGCTGAGCCGGCTGGCCGTCCGCCTCCGCCTCGGCAATCGGCTCCGTCACGGCGTGAGCTCGAGACCTGCGCCGGTGCTCGCTGCCCTGCCGACTGCGTGTTTGGCGAGTTAAGGATGTCGGAGAATTCGAACAGCAATATGTCGGAGAATTGATCAAGCGGATGTCGGAGGACGGATCAGGATGTGGAAGGATGGATCAGGATGTGGAAGAATGGATCAGGATGTGGAAGGATTGATCAGGATGTGGAAGGATTGATCAGGATGTCGAAGGATTGATCAGGATGTGGAAGGATGGATCAGGATGTGGAAGGATTGATCAGGATGTTGGAGGATTGATCAGGATGTCGGAGGATGGATCAGGATGTCGGAGGATGGATCAGGATGTTGAAGGATGGATCAGGATGTCGAGGATTGATCAGGATGTCAAAGAATTGATCAGGATGTTGGAGGATTGATCAGGATGTCGGAGGATTGATCAGGATGTCCGAGGATTGATCAGGATGTTGGAGGATGGATCAGGATGTTGGAGGATGGATCAGGATGTCGGAGGATGGATCAGGATGTCGGAGGATGGATCAGGATGTCGGAGGATGGATCAGGATGTTGAAGGATGGATCAGGATGTCGGAGGATTGATCAGGATGTCAAAGGATTGATCAGGATGTTGGAGGATTGATCAGGATGTCGGAGGATTGATCAGGATGTCGGAGGATGGATCAGGATGTCGGAGGATTGATCAGGCGGATGTCAATGGATTGATCAGGCAATGTCGGAGGATGGATCAGGATGTTGAAGGATGGATCAGGATGTCGGAGGATTGATCAGGATGTCAAAGGATTGATCAGGATGTTGGAGGATTGATCAGGATGTCGGAGGATTGATCAGGATGTCGGAGGATGGATCAGGATGTCGGAGGATTGATCAGGCGGATGTCAATGGATTGATCAGGCAATGTCGGAGGATGGATCAGGATGTTGAAGGATGGATCAGGATGTCGGAGGATGGATCAGGATGTTGAAGGATGGATCAGGATGTCGGAAGATTGATCAGGATGTCGGAGGATTGATCAGGATGTCGGAGGATTGATCAGGATGTTGAAGGATTGATCAGGATGTCGGAGGATTGATCAGGATGTCGGAGGATGGATCAGGATGTCGGAGGATTGATCAGGTGGATGTCAATGGATTGATCAGGCAATGTCGGAGGATGGATCAGGATGTTGAAGGATGGATCAGGATGTCGGAGGATTAATCAGGATGTCAAAGGATTGATCAGGATGTTGGAGGATTGATCAGGATGTCGGAGGATTGATCAGGATGTCGGAGGATGGATCAGGATGTCGGAGGATTGATCAGGCGGATGTCAATGGATTGATCAGGCAATGTCGGAGGATGGATCAGGATGTTGAAGGATGGATCAGGATGTC
>CATNEM010000120.1:185000-210000 GCA_950096795.1 Macrostomum cliftonense | reverse complement strand
TCCTCGCTGATTGGCTGGCTGTTTAATTCTTCACCCTTCTTCCTAGTCGTTGATTGGCTGGCTGTCTAAAGTTCTTTAACTCCTCGCTGATTGGCTGGCTGTTTAATTCTTCACCCTTCTTCCTGTTCGTTGATTGGCTGGCTGTCTAAAGTTCATTAATTCCTCGCTGATTGGCTAGCTGTTTAATTCTGTACCCTTCATCCTAATCGTTGATTGGCTGGCATTCTTAAGTCCTACGCGTGTCCATGGTCCGTAACTATTTGTATGTCCAAACACAATTGATGGCATTAGGTATTTCTGTGGATTTATTTTACTGGAAATTTAAAAGCTTTTAAATTTAACGATTGTTAAATTTAAAAGCCTAAGGATGCTTAGGTATTCTATTGGTACGCAAAGTACTCAGCAAACCACTATTAATCAACAGTTAAAAGTACAGCCTGTCTATCTAGTAGACCGGGTCGGTCGCACTCTCAAGTACCGCTCAAGTGTTTGAAAGAGGCCTCTCCCTCCCCAAGACGCGGCCACTCCTTCGAGCAATCAGAGGGGGTGGCTGGCGGGGCCTACCTTGAGCAGCAGCTCGTAGCGCGGAATCCGCTGCACCGGCTTGATGATCAGCGACTTCAACGGCAGGCGGCGCCGGTTCTCGCGCTGGATTTGCTGCAAACGGCCGGGTAAGTAGAGGGATGAGGCGCAGAGACTGCGATCGAGAAATTGAAATGCCTTTGAAATGCGGAAAATTACGGGCGGAGACGGACAGACAGGCAAAAGAAAGAAGATTGCTTTTAAAAACTGATTAAAAGTCTTCTAGTAAAAGAATTTCTGTCTCAAATAGCTCTAAAGATCTGAGGATTGGGCAAAGTAATTTTCCCGCGGGATCAGGTGTGCCGAAACCAAATCCCCAGGAAGGGACGGCCGTGACCTTGCAAAAACTGCACGCCCAAATTAAAAGGCAGTTGATGAGGCGGCCTATTCGCGAACATGCCGAAGATTCTGGCGATGAAGCCGGAGAAAGCAGGACGGAACTGGCTTTCTCTTTCTAGACGGGGCTAGACAGGAAGGCCTGGGAGACGGACCGGGCGGTGCTGGAGAAATCGTTGCTATCAGCGCGCCCCGTTTGGGAGCGAGAAAATGCACGCCGAAAATCGCGGACTCGGTGGAGGCGGAGAGCCCGACTTCGCCCGGTTGACTCTCTTTGCCGAGCGCGGGGGGCGGTTATCGAATCAGTGAATTGCGTTAAGGGAGAGGCCCCGGTTTAGTTGCTGGGGCCAGCAGTGCGCCTGTGTGTGTGGCCTGAGCACTTATCTGCTCGGCTCGGTGTTCAACAAACTTCGTTTCCGTCCCTATCTAGCGAGTATCTCCTCCACCGCGTCACGGCGATCCGGGGCGCTTGTAACAAGAAATTGCCCGGGGACGGCAGCGGGAGGGAGCTGGGGGGGATGTCGCCCGCCCAGATACTGACCGAAATACGAGCGTAGTTTGCCTATCAAGGCGGGCCCATGCGCCTCAGTTGACAAGTGGCCGCGGAGCTGCGCTTCTCAAACCTTTTTTTTCAGGCTTCGTTTGCGATAAGAACAGCCAGCCCAGCTGCCTCCCTGCCTGCCTCCCAGGGACGCCGAAACGGTCCCGCGCTCACCTCCACAAATCGCTGCAACGAAGACTTCTGCTGCAGCGCCGATTCCAACGACTTCTCCGAGCGGTTGAAGTTCTCAACAAACGAGCAGTAGCACTCGGTGACGCTCTCCTTTCTGAACTGAAAAAATTGTTCAAAAAGTTTCTATTGATGCCAGTATTTTGCAGTCCTTAGCTACTTACATCTCTCCCTGCCTTTGTTTACTTTTCATTTCGGTCAAGCAAAACTGCAGATCCTCAGGCCCCACCTGTCCCCGCCTCCCTATCTCCCCTGTTCGTGACCGAGCTGAATGCTGACGCTTTAATCAAATGCTCGCGCCTGCTTGCTCCATCACCCCAGCTGTCCACTTGAATCTGAGTGCCCCGTGAGCCGCACCGGGAGACAGGGGTGAACTGGTTGCGGGGGAGTTCAGAGACTGGGCGGTACTTCATCTGACTCTGGTGCTGGCGGGGTAGCGGGGAGATCAGGTTCCGGTGGTCGCAGGTTCTCATTGTCCGCGCAGTTGCTCACCATCACATAAATTTGATCGCCAATAGCCGTCTCGTCCGACCAGTTGGTCCACGAGCTCTCCAGCATGTTGAGGAAGATGGAGTGGTGCGCGTACAGTTCCGGGACGCGGTAGAAGATCTCGTCAACGACACTGGCATCGAGAATTCCGGTCACTTTCAATGGTATAATGTACTTCTGCGGGTGGTGATAATTGTGCAAATTTGTACGCAGATGCATAGAAACGTCCTAGTAACAGCATAGCAACTTCATGACATCAAAGCAAAAGGAATGGCACACTACTGCATGAAGGTTGCATGGAGACGACATAGCAACGGCGTAAGTAACAGCGCAGGAAAGCAAACAAGTGTCCACAGTATTCAATTCGCTTAATTAACCGTCTCACCTCAACCAATGTCTGCAGGGACTCAACGTACTCCTTCTCGACATCGACCAGCTCTTTTACGATGTGGTATCGCTTGTCCTGGAATTAGCCATGTGGGGCGGCAGAGGATCAGAAGGATTTCGCGCTTGTCCGACAGGTCACGCATGGGAGGCTGGGATCATTGAACAAAAAAGGGCATTTTTATCGGCCAGTCCTCTCAGTCTGTCCTACTCTAATCCCAAAGCACTCTCTTCTTCTCGTTTCCTTGGCTGAGAAGGGCAGAGAAGAGAGGAAGCGGTGCTGATGGCGGGACAATGGCGGCATTGTTGCCACACTTGAATCTCGAGATGGCATCCCCAGAGCAAAGAGCCTGTTCCCTGAATCCTCATCCTCTGCTCCCCTCCGCCCCTGCGGTCCCTGCACTCCCCCGCAGATTCTGAGAGGTGACTCTCCTCGCTTTCAGCTCCTCATCTTCTTCCCGATATCAAAATATCCCGCCTGGCAGGAAATTCATCAAATATCGGACCCGCTGCAACCCAAAGTCCCCCGTGGCTCCAAGCCACCCTTCAGGCGATCCTCCCTGCATGCTGGCGGAACAGGCAGATGGATAGAGCTGCGACCTTATCCCCTAGATTTTTATCCCAATGCACAGGGGCGTGTTGCCGCAGCCCACACTTTCTCCAGAGTTTCAGCAGGCGAATTTAGGCCGGGAATCAGTCCCCTAGTATCTCTCGAGTGCGACACTCGCCATCATGCTGATGCACTTTGGAGTCTTCGCACTACAAGCTGACAGTACAGTTCCGCATTAGTCAGCCCATGATGCATTTGGTGCAACTGGCCGATTTGATTGACAGCTTCAAATAGTCTAATAATGATGCGAGTTGCGCAGGTTCAACCCAGGGCGCATCCGATGCAGGCAGGAGGGGGCCGACTCGCGTGGAATTGAAGGACTGGGCAAGAACTGGGGGAAGACTAGGAGAAAGACTGTTTGGATTAGCAACCTAGCGTTTTCGCTCTTCACTTTGGAAGAAATCGAAGCCGAAGTGGAATAACGATGAAGCTGATCGAGAGTCTGCGGGTTTATTTTTTAAAGGGGGCTTCGGGGTGAGGAGAATTCACTGACGGGCTGGCAGCGGGCCAGAGGCTGGTCGGTTGTAGCTGCAGGCTAAGTTTCTCTCCCAAGTGATTCCCCCTCAGCCGGCTCACCTTTGGCTGCTGAACAGCTGGAGTCTCTGCTGGCTGCGCGCCAACTCCTCCGATGGAATCTCCTCCACTGATGTTGTCAACAGCTGCAGCGGCGGCCGCCTCTGCCGCGGCGGCGACTTCTGCAGCTGCGACTGCGGCTGCGGCAGCGGCATTGGCGGTGGCCGCCACATTTGTAGCGGAGCCTCTGCTGCCATCTTCCTGTGCCAGTTCGGGCTGGGACGATGAAGCCTCCAGCTGTTGCTGCTGGTCGGAGGAGCCTTCCCCGGTGTTGGCCGAGTCAGACTCCTGGGAAGCTAAAATTTGTTAACGGCTAGCTAATGTAGCATTGTGTGTTCCGAATATTCTGTTCTGTGACAAAGTTTTGTTGGTCAAGCCCTGCCCCTGTGCCTTGTCGATTTCTGATTGGCTAATAGGTCAACCCTTTACTCTATGTCCCTTGGCGATTTCTGATTGGCTAATCGGTCAACCTTTTACTCTCTGTCCCTTGGCGATTTCTGATTGGCTAATGGGTCAACCTTTTACTCTCTGTCCCTTGGCGATTTCTGATTGGCTAATGGGTCAACCTTTTACTCTATGTCCCTTGGTGATTTCTGATTGGCTAATCGGTCAACCTTTTACTCTCTGTCCCTTGTCGATTTCTGATTAGCTAATGGGTCAACCCTTTACTCTCTGTCCCTTGGCGATTTCTGATTGGCTAATGGGTCAACCCTTTACTCTCTGTCCCTTGGCGATTTCTGATTGGCTAATGGGTCAACCTTTTACTCTCTGTCCCTTGGCGATAAATTCCGATTGGTTGAACCTCACCCTCCGATCCCTCTAGGTGGTATTTGAAATTTGCTGCCGGTTTCAGTTGGGACTTCGATAGTGTAAAATTAAATTTATGCCATCTATAAACTTTCTGAAACACGTCAAGTCGTTAAGGCGTCTGTTTCAAGGGCCTGGTGTTGTTATTCATTGGCTGCAAGCGATTGATAAAAGCAACAGTATGAAACAGCAAGAGAGCCCCAAAATTCTATTGGATGTACTCGCTACGCCCCAAAAATCACAGTAGCTAAAAGAGTTGGTAGAAATCCCCGAGCCTCTCACTAGATTCGGATCCCTGACCGAGCCGGCCCCGCAGTCGGATCGGCAGAGTGCTGGCCGCGCTGCGGCTTCGATTCACGTACGGCCGGGCCAGCAGTGGGGCAGCCAGCTGCTGCTGCTGCTGCTGAATTGGCTGGGCCGCCGTCCTGCTGACTGCCGCCAGCTCGTCGCTGTGCTGCCTAGCGTGCGGCTCGATGCTCAAGTCGGCATCGGAGCCCGAGCCGCCGCCGGTGTCTCCCGCTCCGCTCGACGGTGCCGGCGAGAAACGGAACGCGGCGGCTCCGGTGGCGGCCACTCCGGGGCTCGCCGTGGCCGGCAGGTCCTGGCGGGAGGGCAGCTTGGCCGATCGCGGACTCCTGACGGTGGTCAGGCGGGCGATCTGGTTGAACTGGGCGGCGATGGACACGGCGGACTGGGTTGGAGGAGATGATGACGGAGCGCCAGCTTCCGACGGTGGCTTCTCCCCGGCTTCCGAGGATTCCGCAGTTGCCGCTGACTCGGCCGCCGTGGGCTCCGATTTGGCTTCTTGCCGGGCTTTCTCGTCCTCGGTCTCGGCCAACTCCGCCGTTATCAGCGGCGTCTCCGAGGATTCACCCGGCGCTGAAGGTTCGCCAACTTCTGCCGACCTGTCCAGAGGCGGCGGCGTCGGCGCTGCTTCTTCAACTTCGGCGCTCATGTCGTCGGTTTTTCCAGTTTCACTTCGTAGAATTTGCAGTTTCGGCGCTGCTTCTGGTCCGATTCTTCCCAGGTCCGCGGCGGTGCCTTTCTACCGAGGCAGGGAGGGAGGCGGGGAGAGACGGGGCAGCGAGGAAGTACGCGGATCGGAATACCGGCCACTGACAGCGTCGCACCGCCAATTGGACGTCGATTTTGATCCCATTGGGTCGCGTGTTCGTGCCGCTCTCCCCTCCTACAGCCTCTGCACGCCCTGCTGCCGCTGCCGCCAAGCCTCCCCGTATCTCCGTGTTCCTCCCAGCTACTCCTTATCAGCCAGGGAGGCAGAGAGAGAGAGTGACAAAGCCCGCAGAGCGGACAAAGGCCTGGAGTGCCTGGCAAAAAGTTAGTCAATATTGATCCACTCGGCGGCTTATTATGATTGCTAATTAACAAGCTCACGTGCAGGTAGAGGGCTGGCAAGCCAGTGCTAACAAAATGGCCAATGCGTTCTCATTTCGTCTCTCGCCTTATCCGGCTGCCAACTGACTTAACGCGCGGCATGGCTCACAAAGCGAATCGCCAGGCACTTTTTGTTTCGGTCATAAAAGTTGGCCAACTGACTTCTAAAACCATGCAGCTCGCGACCCAATACCTCCCTAGGGAGTGCCGAGTCACGTGACGATGGCGAGTTGGCTGGCCAACTGGCCGCAGAAGCAAACCAAATCCGTCGTCTTCTGCTCCGCAGAATTTTGAAGCCGGGGGTGAAAAAATTGGTGGTAAAATTTCGGCACAGCGCGGCAATAAAATTAATGCCCGGCTGAGCAATGCAACACGCGGGCGGCATCGGCGGCCAGTTTTCATTCAAATTCAAAATTTACCGAGATTTCAAGATTTAATGCCAAAGTTAACAAATACGCTTTAACACGCTACTATAAGTAGAATGATTATAATCATTCTACTTAATCTGAAGAATAATTATTCTTCAGATTTGAATGCTCATGCTATTAGGGTCTCATGCGCCATTTCCGTACTTATTGGATACAGCGAATCAATAGACTGTCTATGGCCGAGACCTTCAACGAAGCGGCTACGAGCGAAGGACGGAAAGTCAGACGCCAAGCACAGGAGTGAGTTTTGTAAACTGCCACATTGAAGCCTTGACTATGTATTAAAGAGAAAGAGATGAGCAGCAGTCAGGAAGACTTCGGTGCCGCGGAAGCGAGGAAGCTGCAGCCTCTGAGGCACGAGACGAGCGCTGACAACCGGCACTGCACCTGCGAGCAGATCTGGCAGACAAACAAACCGCAGAGCCGGGCCTGGCGAAACCCTCTTGAATTCTCCGTCGGGTTCAGCTCCTGCCTGTTCCGCAACTCCGGGGTGTACATGTACTACAGCTACTGCTGCAAGTACGGCGGCTTGTCCTTCTCCGTGGCCTATTTCACCGTCATGGCCGTGTTCGGCCTGCCCACCGTCATCCTGCTGGCGGCCGTCGGGCAGCAGTCCCGGTTCGGGCCGCTCCGCTGCTGGAGCTTCTCGCCAGCCATCAAAGGTTTGAGAGTGTATCACACATTTAGAATATGAGGAAGGTTGTATCACATATACATGCAGAATATGAGTCATATTCTGCATGTGTGATACACCCTCCCACATATTCTGCATGTGTGATACACCCTCCCACATATTCTGCATGTGTGATACACCCTCCCACATATTCTGCATGTGTGATACACCCTCTCTCATATTCTGCGTGTGCGTGTGGTTAAAAAGCTAAATCTGCAGGAGGGCTGCAGGCACTTTGACGCTTGAAGCGACATCGTCCCACAACCAGCGACTGGGCATGACTGTCCATTGCGCTGACTCCTGAAGCGCGTTCAGTCACACTAAATACGGTATGCAGGCATAGACACAAACACACGGTGCGCAACGGAATTCCAGTATAGCACCCAGTCACGCACTCACATAGGGTGCACAAGCGGTAGTTCCAGGAATGTACACTCTCTATGCCTTGGGGGGTTGCCCTCATGGGCGTAAATTGCACAACTGGCTCATAGCCCAACCAATTCGTGCACAAGGCCCCAAATTAATGTGACCCTGTACACGAAACCGCGCTAGGGAAAATAAACGACCTACAACGCGGGGTCGAACCTGGACCAGTGGCACACAAGGCAGACGCGCTAGACCGCCGAGCCACGCGCCCCCTGCGTGTGCGTGTGGTACACTCTCCCTCATATTTGAGGGAGGGTGTGTCACACATGCAGAATATGAGGGAGGGTGTGTCACACATGCAGAATATGAGGGAGGGTGTGTCACACATACAGAATATGAGGGAGGGTGCACCAAAAATCCACAGTTCAACACTGGAAATGAGCATGCAAGGATGCAGACATTACGGTGTTTGCAAAAGCTTTTCCCAATGCAAATTCGAAACCTTTCAAACTCGGGCCAGGCGTCGGGGTGGCCATCATGCTGATCAGCGCGCTGCACACGGCCCCCAACATGGTGGTGGCCAGCGAAGGGGTGTACATGGCCATCGTGCTGCTGGAGAGCTTCGGCGTGTTCGGCATCACAGCCAGAGGCAACAGCACCAACTCGCCGCTGCTCAGTGGATTCTTCTTTAAGCGAATCCACCGTAACATCAGCCTAGCCGACTGCGAAGCTCTCGGACTCGGCGAAGTCCAGCCCGACTGGGGCATCTGCGGCGAGGTTGACAGCGTCCGGCTGCGCTACTCCACCCAGAAGGAGCTGAAGAATCACTACCTGTGGAAGCGGGTCGGCGTGTTCGACAGCGCCAAAGCCGCCGAGCGATTCGCTGGGCCGAAGCTGCAGACAACCGACCTGCTGACCGGCAAAATGCGGCGCGGCTTCCGCATGGAGGGGACGATGAAGGGCCCGGTGCACTGGACTCTGCTCACCTTCGTGTTCACGCTGGCTTACTGCTGCCTGCTGCTGACGCTCATGGTGGATCCGAACACGCTGCGCACCTGGCTGCACTGCCTGAGCCTGGCCAGCACGGCCTGCCTCGGGGTGGTCTCCATCGTCACATTCAGCCTGAGCGACGGCGACAGCTTCCGCATTGGCTTGAAAGAGTTTGTGTCAAGCAGAAGGAACTTGAGCGTCACTAACAACTTGGGTATTTGGGCGGACGCGGCCATGCTTGTGATGTGGTGAGCAGTTCTCAAGGCTGTGCGATCTCACGAATCACTGAGGATAATATGCCCTTGATTAGCAATGCGCCGCCCATCTCGCCACAGGAACACCGGCTGCAGCTCCGGCGAGCTGATCAACCTGGCCAAGCTGAACGTGTTCGGCCAGGACTTCATCAGCTCCAGCCTGGTTAGCCTGTCCGTTCACTGCCTGGCCAACTCGCTGCACGTGCTCTGCCAGGAGGTCATCCTGGCTGGCGTGCGCAACAAGGAAGCTGACGCGGCTACGCTGCTAAAACAGGAGGCTCACGGATACGCTCACATCCTCATGCAGCTCCAGCCGTACGTGCTTTCCACCATTAGCTACGGGCTCAGCGTCACCCCGCTGGTTGGGTTCGCGGTGGGCGAAGTCTGCGACATTGTGTCCTTCCTGGCCTGCTGCGTGGACTCCCTAGTTGAGGTCTGGTCGGTGCTCAAGAGCTGGACCGGCGTCCTGCACCTGCTGCTGTTCTGCCTGCTAGTTGCTCTGTGCCTGCCGCTGTGCATGCAGTACGGAGGCGCCGCCGTGTACAACTTTCTGTACACCTCCTGGGGCTGGAACTGCACGCTGGCGCTGACCATTCAGCTGGCCGGTCTCTGGCATTTCCTCGGGCCATCCGGAGCCACCGTTCTGTTCAAGCACCTGGGCAGTGAGTTCCTTTTTAGGCCTTAGATCAACGATAGGCCTTTGGGGCGAGTGGCTTGGCGGTCTAGCGTGTCTGCCTTGCGTGCCACTGGTCCAGGTTCGACCCCGCATTGTGGCATGTTTATTTCTCAGCGCGGTTTCGCGTGCGGGTCACATTTGTTTGCGGCCTTCTGCACGAATCCTTTAAGCCCATAAGGCAACACCCAAGGCAAAGAGAGTGTACATTGCTGCAATTCCGTTTGTACACCCTATGTGAGTGCTTCACTGGGCGCTATTCTAAATGTCCACTGTGCATCATGATCATGGATGTTTGCCTGCGTACGGTATTCAGTGTCACTGCACGCGCTTCAGGAGTCAGCGCAACGGACAGTAATGCCCCGTCGCTGGCTGTGGGACGATTTTCGCCCTCCTGCAGATTATTATTATTAACGCTAGGCCTATTACAGCCCTGAAATGTAACTCCAAATGTTTGGATCAACTTGTGACATTTCTATAACGAATTTATTGCACCTTTTCTCAACCGACAGTCACGGAGCAGCTATCCCGCCTGACGTTCTGGTGGCGCATCTGCTGGTTCTTCTACACGCCGGTGGTGCTGCTGCTGAGCCTGGGCGTCCTCATCATGGACTCGGTGAAGTTCGCCGCCCCAGACTGGATCGGAACCGATCGCAATCCCGTGCTGACCGGGCCGCTGCAGAATCTCAGCATCAAGCAGATGAAGAGCTCCCTAGCTGACTGGTGGCTACTCGAGCTGCTCCGAGGCCTGACTTTGCTGCCCGTCCCCGTCATGGCCTTCGTCTACTGGCTGTCCAAGTCCAGCGCCACCACCGCCGAGGAAGAATACCACCAGCTGCAGCAGCGGAAGCGGCAGGGCCAGCAAAAGCAACAGCAGCCGATGCACGAGCACCAGCAAGAGCAGCAGCAGGTGACGAAGAGGCCAATAAAAGATAAAAAGCGGTCCAAAAAGCAGTTGAAGCAGCGTGTCGAACGACGTCTGGAAAGAGATTGCCACCGAGCTGAACCAGACAGTGAGCAAAGCTAAGCAAAACTAGCTCAGCCAGGTTATTCATTGATAAGTAACATTGATAAGTAAACAGTTGACCTGTTCAAAGCTCTGCAGATGATGCACTTGTTGATTGCATGCTATCTCAGATTTTCTGATTGATCAACCTGATTGAAACTTTGAAAGCCTTATTCAAAATGGGATGTTATAGACATGAAAAGAAAATTAACTACTACCAATTCAAATCCCGTTCTTTTCTGAACGGCTGCAAGTTAGAAAGTACTTTCAAGTTAGCAATAAATTATTATTAATGTTATTCTTCTCGTGATTACCAAAATCTGAACAGAAAATGTTTTTAATCTTTTTAGAATTGGCGAATTAGCATGACAACAGAGGAGAATTTTAACGCTTTAGAACTGGGGCTAACGAGACAGGTCGGTGAGACTCCGTGGAGACCAGTTTAGCTGGACAATATATAATAACCTAATACAGGCGCAGCCAAACTGAATGCACATGTGCAGTCGGTTAGCTTGTGAGTACACCTAGCCGATAGAATGTACAGTCAGTCAACTTTTGGCTGGGCTTAGCCAGTCATACAGAATGTACAGTCAGTTAGCCTGTGAGTACACCTAGCCGATAAAATGCACAATCAGTCAAATTTTGGTTGGGCTTAGCCAGTCAGACAGAATGTACAGTCAGTTAGCTTGTGAGTACACCTAGCCGATAGAATGTACAGTCAGTCAAATTTTGGTTGGGCTTAGCCAGTCAGACAGAATGTACAGTCAGTTAGCTTGTGAGTACACCTAGCCGATAAAATGCACAATCAGTCAAATTTTGGTTGGGCTTAGCCAGTCAGACAGAATGTACAGTCAGTTAGCTTGTGAGTACACCTAGCCGATAGAATGTACAGTCAGTCAAATTTTGGTTGGGCTTAGCCAGTCAGACAGAATGTACAGTCAGTTAGCTTGTGAGTACACCTAGCCGATAAAATGCACAATCAGTCAAATTTTGGTTGGGCTTAGCCAGTCAGACAGAATGTACAGTCAGTTAACTTGTGAGTACATCTAGCCGATAGAATGTACAGTCAGCCTGTGAGTACACCTAGCCGATAGAATGTACAGTCAGTCAACTTTTGGTTGGGCTTAGCCAGTCAGACAGAATGTACAGTCAGCCTGTGAGTACACCTAGCCGATAGAATGTACAGTCAGTTAACTTTTGGTTGGGCTTAGCCAGTCAGACAGAATGTACAGTCAGTTAACTTGTGAGTACATCTAGCCGATAGAATGTACAGTCAGTCAACTTTTGGCTGGGCTTAGCCAGTCAGACAGAATGTACAGTCAGCCTGTGAGTACACCTAGCCGATAGAATGTACAGTCAGTCAACTTTTGGTTGGGCTTAGCCAGTCAGACAGAATGTACAGTCAGCCTGTGAGTACACCTAGCCGATAGAATGTACAGTCAGTTAACTTTTGGTTGGGCTTAGCCAGTCAGACAGAATGTACAGTCAGCCTGTGAGTACAAAAATTTCCACAGAATGTACAGTTGGTGAGCTAGAGAAGACAGATTATGACTCGCTTTTTCGCACGGGGCACAAAAGGAGATGCTTGCGTAACAATCAACCTTAATATTTGCTTAATTAAAAATTAACTGACAGGTAAAAACTAAGAAATATTTCTGACCCGACGGGTTCATTAGCCAGGTAAGTCAAAGACGCTGGAATGCTCTGTTGTGGGCGGCAACGCGGCATGGCAAGAGCATTTAAACACTGGCGGGCCGGTCTTGCAAGGGACCGAGGATTCAACAGCATGGGGAGGGAGATTGTAAATTATATTTTTGTGTCAGATGGAGCCAATCAACTGGATTGCGAAAATATATTCTAATAGGAAAATTCGGCGCTTTGATTGAAAATTTCGCTCTTTGTGGATTCAGCTCCAGCTCATCTGGACGCGGAGCAGCTGCCCGTCAGTCTAACAGACGCTCAAGGATTTGCAGCGGGCAGTCGAGTTCTCGGCCGTCCTTCAGCGTGATGGGCACATAGTGCGGCGACTTTCTCTGCGCGTGCTGCACCACAATCTGGCCGCGGTAGAGCTTCACGGTGCTGCCGCAGGCGGTGCTGGTGGTCAGCGGCCCGAGGACGCGCCAGATGATGTCGCCGTCGCGGATTTTCTGCACGTAAGCGGCCGGGAAGAGGCCGATGCGGCCCATGCACTTGCCGCGCCACCAGTCCTGGTCGGCCATCTCGATGCAGCTCAGCTTGAAGCCGGCCCTGCGGCAGTGGGCGGTTTGTGATTTGGTTGTGAGTATGATGTACAATTGACTGGCCAATCAGAGTAAATTTGGGGTGGTACTCGCCACGGCCGCTCACTTCAAATCCATTTCGTCGCGATGCCGAGCCTTGAAGTCGTACAGGACCACGAAAAGATTGCCTGACAGGCGACTCTCTCTGAGCTGAAGCATTGGGAACAAGTTTTGAGCTGTGGGTTAGTCACGGCATGCAGGCCATTAGAGTGCAAGCTGCTGGACTCACCATCTTCCGGCTTCTCTGCGGTAGCAGCTGATGCTGATGGACCTGAGCCTGGTGCTCAAATTTTGATTCCGCATAGCCAGAGGCTCCGTACCGGCTGAGATCATCCGGCTCTGTGGGACGGCAGGCAACAAGAATTCGCTCTGCTGCATCCGATCGGGCGCTTGAAATTTTACCGGCTAGAGAAAATTAACAGGCAAGAAGAGGCGGCTCACCCCTGCCATAGGCCGGCTGGTAATTAGATGCTCGTTCCCGCTCGCTCCTGTCGGTCGTTCTGTAGCCCCTGTCACCGCCACTTCCACTGTACACGGCAGAACCGCCGTATGCCCCGCCGCCGGCTGCTCCCCGATAAGCCCCGGTAGGCGCCGCTGTGCTGGCTGCTGCAACTTCAAATTCGTCAACCTCCAGATTGTGCTTCTGGTCCGGCGTGTCCAGGGAGAAACTCTTCATCTTCCATTGCAGACGCCGCTTGCCGATCTGCTTGGACATGTCTGATTGGACGGGGGCCAATAAACCATTAAAAACTTTGATTCTTAAGGAAAGCTTTTGTGGCGGAATCGAAATTCTTTAAACTATTATGTCCTGCCCGCTAACCTTTGTCGCGGCCGGGGCTGCCGCGCTGCGGGCTTTTCTCTGGTGGCGGTCCAGGAACGCCCACAGCGCCCGGGTAGCCGGGAGATCGACGCGGCGACGTGTGCGGCGGCGAGGCCGTCGACTTTGGCGAATTCGGCGAGCCACGGCCGGGCGAGCCACCTCGACCAGGCGAGCCTCTGGGCGAGTGCCTCGGCGAGTGCCTTGGCGAGTGCCTCGGCGAAAGACCCCGCCGACCGACGCTGTCCTCGCTGAACTCCACCCGCCGAGTGCCCGTGTTCTCCTGCTCCACAGAGAAGCTCTTGTTGCGGCCGAACAGCTGCTTCTTGCGCTTCGGACTCGGCGGAACTGAAATCGAATGTTTAGACCAGGTGAAGTTTAAACTTAAGTTGAGGATTTTACAAAAAACTTAACATCCTTAGAAGTGGACGGACAAAGAAATACCATACTCCAAAATCTAGATCAGTTAAATAAAACTCCCCAATAGATAAACTTCTAAACAACACCCAAGTTTTTTCAACCAATAAAAATCAAACATATTTACCCAAAATGTACTTTTGGCGGAAGAATACGAGTATCATAAACTCTAATGTAGATTAGAGATAGAAAGTTAATGCCCGCCAATGTATATTAGACAAATAAGCTTCATTAACCCAAAAGTACATTGGATAGAGAAACTTTATGCCCTAAAATATTCATCGAGAGTGAGTGAAGCTGCATTATCACAAATGTACATTACACAGAAGAACATCATAACCTTGAATGTACATTTGATAGAGAAACTTCAAACCCTTAAATGTACATTGAAAATATTGAATTCTTACCATCTTCGCTCGTATTACCCATATTAGCAGTTCATCACACAGAGAAAGTGCAATTTTGATTGGACGGAGAAAAAAGCTCACCTTGACTTTCAATGAAGTTCGTGTTAGTAAATGACGAACTCTTCTTCTTGGTCTCGTCGTCAAGCCGCAACAATTGCACCTGGTCGGCGACCTGGTCAGGATTGTCAACCGAGATGCTCTTCATGCGCGAGTCCAGCATCCTCCGACCGGACTGGGCGCGGCCGGTGCCGCTGCCGGATGTCGATGGCGCCTGCGGCTGCGCCCGGCTGGCTAGCGGCAGGTCGCGCGGCTTCTCCATGCGGTGCTGCGCCTGCGGCTGCTGCGCCTCGGCCGGGTGAAGCCGGTCCGCCTCGTCCATGCTGATCGACTTCATGCGGAAGGCGTTCATCATCGCCTTGCGCCTCGCCCAGCTGCCGGAGCTGGCCGTCCCGGGGCTCGAGGGGAGCGCCGACACCGTTGACTCGCGCCGGCCACCGCCCGCTATGGGAGAATTTGTGAAAACAGGATTCCCCAGGTTACAAGATAAAGATGCCGCTCGATGCTTTCTAGCGTGAAAATTCCCTGATGTGAAGATTCCTCCGTGAGATAATTATCCTAAGGGAATTTTTTGCGGAGAAAATGTCCTACGGTAAGATATCCCGGTGACCTATGGTAAGTCGCTACGGCAATCGCTCTTGAAAATTACAAATGTGCCAATTCATCTGAAAAATCCCCCCGTTCAATTTTCTAAGCAAAACTTCTGCCCGTGTAATAATTCTTGAAATACTAGCCGTCAAAATTATTAGAAACTATTTTGCGCCCACTCTATAAACAATTATGAAGAAACAACTTTTACCCTAAGATCATGGAAAATCTGTGACTGTTTATCAAGGGAAAAGTCTCCCTTGACTCCGTGTCACTGATTTTACTAGATAAAAGTGATTCGGGTTGAACAGAAATGTGTGAAACATCAAAACTCCGTGAAACTCGCATGCACAATTGAAGCTCAATTTTGTCCACACAAACAGCAGGCTTTTTGTGCGCAGCAAGCACTACTGTGGTCAGTAGACAATACGGGGTTGCAAATTTCTACTTAGCCGTGCTAATAGCGATTCCCGTTCGCAATAAAAATTGCTCTCTTATTTTGGGCATTTGTTTCAAACAGCTTACGGCGGAGGCTCCGATTACTCCCTGACTGACAGGTGGACTGCCCGCAGAGCCCCGCCCGCTCTGCCAGACCAATTGCAATCCGAGCGGGCAGCTCCCGTCGGAGCCGGTCTCTTCCTCCAGCCTCGTCACGGGCCTCAGCTGCCTCCTGCTAGCGCTGCAAGCCCAATGCTGGTCCGGCAGCTCAGAAAAATCTGAGCGCACCCGGCGAGTAGAAAATCATGATATTTTGCCAGTAAAAAAGTTGTTCTCAGTGTTTTTTTCTCCGGTTCTCCAGCTCGACACAAAAGTTTCGAATTTGATACAGCGGGCCCTGCCCTTTTAGCTACTGGATAGAGATCTGAGAAAGCACGGCTTGTTCAGACAGAAGCCGAGGGACTAGAGATGCAGATTTTGACTACATCAATGCAGCAGGCCTCTGCCCCTCACACAGAGCCTTTCCTGGGCATGCGAATCAACATCAGTGATTGAAAGCTTCGGTGCGAAATCCGCGTGTGCTGGCTGAGGCACTGCCTGAGCACGCAACTAAAAAGGCGGCAACACACAGAGTGCGCGAACTACCCCTACAAGCGTGATCTCTCGTGAAAATTTTTTTTACGAATCCGTGCAAATCAGCGTGCAAATGAGGATTGCGAGAGGCACCTTCGCCGGCGGGCCTCGCCTCGACCCCAGCCACCGGCAGGCTGGGGAGGCACCGCCTTCGGGACGCCACCGAGGCGCCAGCGGCGACCCCGGTGGAGCCGGACGAGCAGCTTCGAACTCGGCCAGGAGCCGGGTCGGTAGGCAAACAGGCGACCGACTCGCTTCGCTGATGCTGCCGACGTCCTCGTGAGGGTCCGCCTACATCGCCGCCGCTGTTGATGCTGCTTCCGCTATTGCTGACTTCCGCTGCGGCAGCCGCGGCCGCCGCCATTGCTGCTGTGGCAACTGCGGCCAGCCGTCCACCAAGCGGTGACATCGGCGGTGGCGGCGGCGGCGGCCACAGAAGGGTCGCATCTTGGGAGCGAGTGCGTTTTCGGTACCGTTATTTGCTGCTGTGGCCTAAACATGATCTCCCAAACTAACCAGTGAAAAGTACTTTCGATGATACCGATAGAGTCTCGGCCCGTAATACGGAGAATCTAGAAAATGAACTCGAGGCTCAATTCAGCGTTTATTTCACTTTCCGTCTGATTTCTCAACAAAATAAATACTATGAAGATCGATGCAAAAAATCTGCCAGCGACGAAAAATAATTGGGGATTTCTTTGCCGGCTGGGGGACGTGAGGTCAAAAATTCGCCACGCAAATTCGACTGGAAAACCTAGGAGCATTGTAACAGGCTGATAAAAGTGCAATTAGCAGAGGAGGGAGTTCCTCATTAGCTAGAATGATGACAATGCAAGCTGAAGCAGCTACTCGCAGAGAATGGTCAAGTTTGATTTATGTTGATGACGCGGGGCATTGCTCCCCAAACTGCTGCCGATGCTGACTCGTCAAGTCCGACTGTCCCCGACGCTACTGCAGCTGCTGGTGGCGGCGCCTGCCGCTGCTTCCACTGCCGCTCTCCCGCAGAGACATCAAGCGGCCGCGGCCGCCCCAAGCCACGCCGTCCGGGTCTGTCAGTGGCTTCTTCCCGGAAGCTTCGCGAGGTGGCGTCGGCGGCGGCGGCAGCTGCGATGGCGTTTGCAGCGACTTCGGCGACTGCGGCGATTGCGGCTGGGCGAGCGACTTGCTGCGCGATTTGCCTTTGCGCTGCTTCGGCCGCGGCTTCAGGTCGTTCAGTGTGATGGACGGCACCAGCAGCTGCAGCGGGCTGTGGCACAGGCACGGACAGTCGTCCCCGCGGCACAGCGGCACCTCCTGGCTAGTCGAGGCAGCTGCAAAGCCGTCGGGTGGATCGAGAGGGCGGGGCCGAGGCGAGGCCCCGGGAACAGACGATGGTTTTCTCGCAGTCTTCCCGCTACAGCCTAACCTCCGAGCAAATCTGTCTTCATCCAAAGCTTTAACCTCCAGCATTTGCGGCATGCAGTTTCCGTGCGGAGAGCCAGTCTAAGTTGGCTTTCTATCAAAGCAGTTCAGCTAGAAAATCAGGTCTGACTAGCAGCTGCAGCTACAGGATGAAAGTAGAACAAGCCAGTTGGCATGCGGCTAATTGCGCAGGAAAAGAAAATCTACTCAATTGTGAGCAGGGGTCGGGGACGGGGAGTCAGCGGAACACATTCCCAGCATACTCTGTAAAGGTGCAAACAGATTCCGTGCTTGCCAGTGTATTTTTCTAATGGTCGGTTAGTATGAAAATGACTCAACTAAAAAAGGAGTCACTGATTGAGCATTCTACGAGTAATATTAGTCAATGTTAATAAGGCTAAGCGCAAAAATAAATGCTAAATCAACTTTAAAATCTAGCTTTACAAAAGTTATTCTGCTGATTAATAGACTTTGAAAGTGCAACGAACCAAGGGAACCAATGTGATTGAAATAAAAGCGCATACTGTATCTGTCTAGAAAATAACATACTTTTTGTTAAGTAAATGGTGTACCGGGGAAATCATTTTATCACAAATCTTACGCGCGATCAGCTGCTAGAGAAGAATTGCACTGATTTCAAAGATCGTTTACGGCGAATGGCAAAGCCTTTTTGTTGCCTACTGGTGACAAGCCGCCATCAGCTGTTGCATCGAAGCGGCACTTGACGGGGGCTTCTTAAAGGCGAACGCCAAATCACTAGGCAGTTTATTGGACACGACAGCTTCTTGGTCCGGGGAATTCCTGGAAATCCGGGTTCCCAACGAGGCCCCGTTCCCACAGGAGCCATCGGATGGTGCCTGGGCAGATGCGGACTGACAGCTCCAGCTGTCCCAACCCGCCTACCTTCATCTTTCGCGCTCAGTTTTCATAGCGCGTTCGGGCTTCAATGCCTGAGCGGACACTGTTCCACGAGAACACTGACCTTATTTTACACCGACTTACCATCGAAAGAAGCTTTAGGTAGATTGGACTCACAAAGAGTAAAAGCAGCTAAAAAATTATCAATCTGTAGCTTACTCGTATTTAACAAAATCCTGCTCAGCTACGAGCGTACAAGCAGCAAGAGAGGCGAAAACTCGCATGCGCAAGTCGGCGCAAACCAATCAGAGCTGAAACACTGCGCATCTACTGGCTACGGAAAACTCAGCGGGAACTCTCTAATAAACGGTGGCGAATGTGTTAATTGCACTTTAGGCTACTAGGAAAGCTTAAAGCATGTTATCGTGCAAGTAACAGAAAATTGTTTTAATATGCAGTCCAACTCAGCCTGCACCCAGCTATTGATAAGGTTGAGCCACCCGCTAATTACCCCCATTATTAAACCCCCGCCGCCGCACGGAACTCACCTGCCGCCTGCAGCAGGTCTCCGCCGCTGGACTTTCCTACGCCGCCGCTGCTTGACAAAGGACTGCCGCCGCCGGCTGATTCGGGGGTGCAGCCCGTGCACTTTTGCACACCCTTGTCGGCGGCTCGCTTCAAAAGGCTGTACACCGGGTCAACATCGTCTGCGTGGCAGAGATTAAGATAATTGGTCAGTCATTAACATACTTCTGGCCAGCGGGAGGGGATGATATGACCATCTAACCGAAAATAGGGCCAAAAATTGGTAATATGAGCCTGCGCTTGGACTGCAGAGCTGCACTGTTATTTATTCGCAGCCTCCGCAGCTTCCCGCCAAGGTCAGCAAGCCTCCTACCTGCCGCATCGTCCTCCTCCTTGCCGCCCTTCTTCTTTTTCGGAGTCTGCAATGCAAACGAGGCGGATTGCGGGGGCTCTTAAAGAAAACTTTTATTCGGCATGCAATGCGGTGCAGGCGTGTCCTTGCAACGAATTTCCACCCAGGTATCTGCCGCCGCTGCCCCGTCTGCGCCATAAAACCTGTCCCGGCAATTCTCCGCTAATTGCTCTGGAAAATCTGTTCGGTCACGTGACCCACTCCGCCTATTGGGGGGTTAAATTGACCTAATAAAAATCTGCCATCTAGCTTACTGCTGGGATTTCTGTCATCTTATTTCAACAAATCAAGGGGTCAATGTGACGGAAAGTACAAGAGCATTTGCATTCATTGAGAATTTCTGACTATCGAAATACGATCCAAACTTTTTAATCGACGTTGTAGAAAAGTGCCCCACAGACGTCATTCACAAAGAACTTTATTGAGGTAAACTTGAATGCGAAAAGTACAGCACAACTGTATGGATGCTGCATCTGCTGCCTTTGTAATTTATGTTTACAAAAAAATTAGAGCCCTGAAAATCCCTGGGGTTTCCAGCCTTGCCCGACTGGTTGTTGGAGCTGAGCGAACTTGACAGCAAAACCGACGCTTCAGAGTTGGGAAAACTTCCTCCCATTGACAGATGACGACACGCTCGCGCGCGGCGGACATGAAAGAAATCCCCGCCTAGTCCGCGCACTAACCCGCCGGTGACACGGCATAGCAACGGAAAACAAGGACGCACTTCTTTTGCACCGGGGAAAATTCCCCCCTTCAGCTGGGAGCAAAGTCTGCCCGGGATTAGCCGTCACTTACCCCCCGTCAGCAACTCTGGGGCGGGGAGGAGGGTGTGGCCTGGCCAGGGGCCATGGCGCGATGGTCAAGGCGCGGCGCCGTTTTTCAAATCGGTTTAAAAGCGAAAATTTTTTTCTGCAAAATTTGTACTTTTATACGTTGCTGCCGCAAACGCCACAGAACTCTCACCTTCTCCTTGTCGCGAATGCGCAGCGTGTTGAAGGCCCGCTTCCACAGGCCCTTGATGCTCGCGTCGTCCTTCTTGTCCTCGTCGTCCGGCTCGTCCGACTTCTTGCCGAAGTTCATCATGTCCATCTGCAAGCGGCGGCAGCAGGGGGCGCTTCGGTGAAAGGGAGCTGCATGTCTGAGCTGCAGGCGCATGCAGGCTTTACAGCGAGCGAACTTTATAAACAGAGAAACCGGCTCCCCAGTTTATCAATCGCTCCGCCCGCTGCGAGGGAAAGCGATTCGATTTTCCGATTTCAGCTGGACGGGGCTCTGACTTCCCCGGTCTCCCGGCTATCCGCCCCCTCCTCGCCGCCCCCACCCAGCCTGCTCAACAGAAGGCCCGAGTCAATGCCAAAGGGTTTGAGACATCAGCGAGTGTCCCCTGCAGTTTGAGCTGCCTAGCGAGTAGCAAAAAGCTTGACTGAATGCCCCCGGAAAATTAGTCTCCTAGTTAGCTCTGCTCCGACTCAGCTTCCGCCGCACTTTGCTGGCTGCTGCGCCGGTCCACGCGCAGGCTGTGGCTCCGCCAAAGTCGCCGCTGCTGCCACGGGAGCTGCCAGCCGCTGAGGCGGCGCTGGTCACCGACTCGTCGTGGCTGTCGCAGCTGCGCTGGTGCTGGGTGGACAGCAGCCGGCCGCGCACATGGAATCCGTCGTAGCTGGAGGTCGCCTTCGGCAGGGAGAACCGCACCGGAGACGCTTGAGGCCGCGTCGCCACCGCTGTCGGATTCGTCGACGAGAACTCGTACGGATCGCCGTCAGGGTCGACGTCTTCGACCGTCTCTGCTCGAGCGGCGTCGCCGAGAGCTCCGGCCAAGGAACGCTGTCGGGTGAGGGACAGGCGGGCGGCCAGGCGGCGAGACAGGTGCCCCGCCGCCTGCCGCAGGCTGCCGTGCCGGCTGAGCCACCTTGCGCTTGATGGCGGCGGCGGCGTCGCTGACTCTTCAGCTGCGTCGGCTGTCCCCGACGCCTTCGACATCCTTCGATGGCTCCAGGCGGAGTTCAGTGCAGCTGCTTTCGACGCTTTAAACCAGGTTGGCGCGCGCTTTTCACTGCCTCAGTCCGCGCTTTTAAACGCCAACCAACGCAGGCTTTCGCTTGCCTCGCTCTTGGCTCTTCCGCCGCTGTGTTTTCGCCGGACACGCGAGCGCCAGGGGGACTGGGGGGGGCTCGACTTTTGTGGATTGGGTGGTCCCGGCGAGCCGGCGCGGGCAGCAAAATTTATGACTCCGCCGACAGAAATCAGGAAAGTTTAAGCAGGTGCGCCGAAGCATCAGCTGTTGCCGCCGCCAAGCTTGGGCTCTTTATCCCATCGGGGGATTTTCGCCTCCCGTTTCCCCATTTTCATTCTGGCAGCCGCCGCTTCCTCCCCAGCCATTCTCTCTTTGCCCGAAAGTCTGTCTTTCCGAGCCTCGGTCCACCCCACCGAAACTGGGGGACCAATTTTTTTTGGTCCGCTTTTCGGGCAGTTGATTAGCGATGAAGAAGAAATGACTGAGGCTGCGGATTCAGTCCAGACTCCATAGCAGTCCTCTTCATCTGCGGCTTCCTTTCAACTCTGCCCACCCACGGCCGGGGGGGGGCTATTTTTAGCCAGTTTAAAGAAGCGGAAGGAACAGACGGGAAGTCAGGAAGTTTTGAATGTGAAGCAAACGCGTTCTTTTAATGAGTGCAGCAACAGCCCCCGAGCTTTTAATTTTCCTTCTGTTCTATCAAATCAATCTGTTTTCACACTTTCATGAATGGAGAAAACCATGAGACATCGAACCAAGCGAGGGAAGCAGGGGAGGTAGGAAGGCTTCCCCAGCCGCCCCTGCGGTCCGCTAATTGATTTGCACCCTCCAGCGCCTCCTGCGGCACACCGGAAAGTGGCTTGACCTTTTACTGATGCTGCTGTTCGGTCTTCATTTTTCTTGAATTTCTTTCAGCATCCCTAAAGTCCCAGCTCCATTCCGAAAAGCTGCGGAGTCCAGCTTAAACCGCGAGCGGCTAGTTGGGGAGTTACAGAGTTTGCGGGAAAATAAATGTAAATAGTAGCGATGGCGTCTTGAATTCTTGACGTTAATCCTATCTTAGTGTTTGGGTCTTTGCTGCAGGGTCCGACTCGCCAAGTAGGGGGGAGCGGTTTTAACTCTTCAGCGTGAAGAGCTCACCTGCATTTATTACAGACTAGCACATCTCAGATAACCCATTTCCATTTCTCTGACTCGAGAGCTTCTAAGCAGGGCAGGAGTGAAAGTGGCTGCACACGAGCGACTCTTCCCCATAATCATTCCCTGGATTCCGCTCTTGGAATTGATGAAGCTGCGACCGGGGGGGCTGAGAAGAATTCCCCAGAGAGTGCGAAGTAGTAAAACTGCTCGAGTATCGCACAAAGATCTTTGAGAGATCTCTGAGAAGGATCTACGCACCCCGTGAGCAGAGTCGTCCACATCCCTCTCTCGCTGTCCTGCAATTTAGTCGCTAAGTTTCTCCGACTCCCAGCCAAACAGCCAGCGGCGAACATCGAACTGACGAAAGCCGGCAAAGCGCGGTAAATAAATTATAAAAAACTGGGAGAATTTCTGTCTAATCAAATCGGGAAGTAAAAGCTAAAAAAACCGGCACTAAAGCCGAGACCAGCCCCCCTGCTTTGCTACACTGGACCAGGTCGCCAGGGAGACGCGCCACCCAGGGAAGATCCGACCGAGTCACTCGATACCTTTTGGATGAAGCTGGTCGATTCTCGCCCCTGCCTCGTCTTCATCAACTCGTCCTCCTCGTCCAGCCGTCGCATCTTTTGTTAGGGTCTCAAATGCTTCCCGTAATCCTGCTCTGCGCGGGATCTTGCCTTTGCCAATTTGTGCCGCGGCCAGTCAATATTAATCAATATTTGTCCATCCCACTTGGTTTTGAATGACTGAGCAGTCAGTCAGGGCTCAGCGGCCTGCCCTCGCTACCCTCTCTTTTTTCTCGTTTCTCTGCTTTGTGCAATCTGCACGGCTATTCAGCTGATGCGCTGAGCCGGATTAAGCTCGCATTGAGCCGGCCCCGCTTACAATTGGAATTAGCAAGCTTCTCAATAGGCTGCTGGAATAGCCAGTATGGCCTGTTGCTGCCTGCCCGATTTATATTTGCCACTCCGACTAAGGTGTTTTACTATTGCCACATTTTCTCACCTTCGTCTGACCTCGCCTGTCCCATTGCGCCTCTGTCTTATCTATCGCCTGTCCGATTGTACCTCTGTCTTATCTATCGCCTGTCCGATTGTACCTCTGTCTTATCTATCGCCTGTACCATTGCACCTCTGTCTTATCTATCGCCTGTCCCATTGCACCTCTGTCTTATCTATCGCCTGTCCCATTGCACCTCTGTCTTATCTATCGCCTGTCCCATTGCACTTCCGTCTTATCTATCGCCTGTCCCCATTGCACCTCTGTCTTATCTAACTCGTCCCATTGCAACTCTGTCCTATCTCTCACCTGTCCCATTGCACCTCTGTCTTGTCTCTCGCCTGTCCCATTGCACCTCTGTCTTGTCTCTCACCTGTCCCATTGCACCTCTGTCTTGTCTCTCGCCTGTCCCATTGCACCTCTGTCTTGTCTCTCGCCTGTCCCATTGCACCTCTTTCTTGTCTCTCACCTGTCCCCATTGCACCTCTGTCTTGTCTCTCACCTGTCCCATTGCACCTCTGTCTTGTCTCTCACCTGTCCCATTGCACCTCTGTCTTATCTAACCCGTCCCATTGCAACTCTGTCCTATCTCTCACCTGTCCCATTGCACCTCTGTCTTATCTCTCGCCTGTCCCTCTCACCTGTCCCATTGCACCTCTGTCTCACTCCTGTCTCTTATCTCAACAGAGTGTTTCTAACAATTTTCCCAGATTTCGCCCCGAGCGTCTCACCCCGACTCACCTGAGCCTGCACGGCAGCGAGCTGAATGCTAGCCATTCTAATTTCGTTCCGCTTTCGAGACAGATCCTCCTGAGTTTCGTACACTTTGTCGTACAGGTGATTGCCGAGGTTTCTGCGTGATGAGGCGGTATTGAGACAGTAGATAATAGCAACTTTCTAGTCCCCTGGCTCTCGCTGCCCGCCCCATCGTTACAGTGACGATGCGCGCAGATAAAAGTACAAATGACAGCCGATCCCCTGCGCTAATAGTTCTGGCCCAACCCACTACTCGGGCCTTCATTAAGAATTAATTAGACCGCTAAGGTGGACGGATGAAGAGGAAAATAATTATCCTGGGAGCTTTATTTTCGCTGGAAAATCCTCTTTCTGTCGCTTACATTACTTTTTGGAAAAAGCGAAACCCCCTTCAGCTAAAGCCCTCGCTCCGTGATAAATCTTTTATTGGTCAGAAACTGTTTTGCTAGTGCGCGACTTTCTGAGAATAGATTGAATAAATTCACGAGAGAGACTTCAGAGACCTTTGCCTGAGTAATTGGAAAGGTAGAGAGAGCATCACAAGCGTGGATTGTCCTCTAGAATTGTATCTGCTGATTCAATGAAAAAAACCAATTGAAAAAATTCATTAATTCAGCAAATTTATGGACTCACCAGCTAATGGATTCACCAATTCATAGATTCACTAATTCATGAATTAACCAACTAATGGATTCACCAATTCATAGATTCACCAATTCTTGGGTTCACCAATTAATGGATTCACCAATTCATGGACTCACTAATTCAAAGAATCACCAATTCATGGAGTCACCAATCACGGATTCACCAATTAATGTATTCACCCATTCATGTATTCACCAATTAATGTATTCACCCATTCATGTATTCACCAATTAATGTATTCACCCATTCATGTATTCACCAATTCATGTATTCACCCATTCATGTATTCACCAATTCATGTATTCACCAATTCATGTA
>CATNEM010000120.1:142500-180000 GCA_950096795.1 Macrostomum cliftonense | reverse complement strand
ACATATGGTGTACAAACCGGTAATTCTATGCATTTACACTCTCTATGCCTTGGGGGTTGCCCTCATGGGCGTAAAATGCACAACTGGCCCATAGCCCAACCAATTCGTGCACACGAAACCGCGCTAGGTAAAATAGCCAACCTACAACGCGGGGTCGAACCTGGACCAGTGGCACACAAGGCAGACGCGCTAGACCGCCGAGCCACTCGCCCCCTGTCTTTGTAGACATATGTACATCTTTATAATTTTTTTGCATTTGTACATATGTGTACGTCTTTACCATTCATGTATTGCTTTTTACACCTATATCCTCCTCTCCTTGAGGAGTTTTGCCTAGTGGCTAGGGCGCCTGCCGTATTGACCGGAAGGTCGTGGGTTCGAGGAAACAATCTGTACCCTTTAGCAAGACACTTAATCCCGAATTGCTTCAGTCCACCCAGCTGAGATTTGGGTGCCAGTTTGAGCTGGGTAAATTTAGAGTGGGTGTTGCAGCCCCTCCAGCCGGTACACAGATGTACACAGATGTACATCACTAAGTGATCTCTTTAGTCTATGTAGATCAAGTTTGTATATTTCTAATATGTGACAGTCTTGTGACAGTCAGTTACAGATAGACCATCCAGTCAGTATTAAACTGAGAAGGTAGAGACAGTGAAAGAGGCAGTTAGAGACGCAGGGAGCTAGTCAGGGGGATTATGGAAGGATAACTCGCCTCTGTGCCCGCATGAGCCGATCATTCAGTCCGTCCCTGCGAGACAGTCAGCAGTCTCCATCTCCAGCTGCCCTCCCCTCGAGTCAGAATCCCCCCAGCGCCATCATTAATTATAAAGTCAGGGCCCGGGAGCATGGAGGCGCCCCCAGTCCTGAGGCTTAATCCGTCTTCATCTTATGGATGAGTATTTTTTCTCTATCTGTCTCTCTATCAGCATCCGTTGCAGACTCTCTAGGGGAGGGGCAGGCAATTTTGTTGCATTAAAATTGCATGAGAGAGCGAAATAGGGTAGGGGCTGCATCCGCTCCCGCTTGACTGGGATCAATCCCATAGTGGGAGCGGGCTGGCGAAGAAGCCCCTTTTTTTCTAGAGCCGAATTCCCTAAATTTTCAATCCTTAAAAACGCTCCCAAAGGGGAAGCCACAAAAAATTTAAGCTTTAGTTTTGTTTATTTTTTTCATTCAGTGAAAGTTTGTGCGGATTTGTTTTTGTGTCAAAAAATTCTGCGAAACTCACGCTGGACATGCGGAGGTAGCAGTGCGACTCCAGGGCTCCCGTCAGGGCGTTCGCTGCGTCCAGCTGAATCTCCTCCAGCTCCTGCCGGGGATTTCAGGATTGTTGGCATCACTTTGGATGTCTCAACCACTTCTCATTCACTTCTCATCAAAATCTCAATAACTACTTGTTATTCTCAACAACTCAGCAATCACTTCTCAACAACTCATCAATCAGTTCTCAGCAACTTCTCAACCATTTCTCAACAAATCATCAATCACTTCTCAACAACTCAGCAATCACTTCTCAACAACTCATCAATCAGTTCTCAGCAACTTCTCAACCATTTCTCAACAAATCATCAATCACTTCTCAACAACTCAGCAATCACTTCTCAACAACTCATCAATCAGTTCTCAGCAACTTCTCAACCATTTCTCAACAAATCATCAATCACTTCTCAACAACTCATCCACCAATTCTCAAAAACACATCGATAATTTCTCAAAAACTCATCATTCATTTCTCAACAAATCATCAATAATTTCTCAACAGCTTCTCAACAACTCATCAATCAGTTCTCAGCAACTTCTCAACCATTTCTCAACAAATCATCAATCACTTCTCAACAACTCAGCAATCACTTCTCAACAACTCATCAATCAGTTCTCAGCAACTTCTCAACCATTTCTCAACAAATCATCAATCATTTCTCAACAACTCATCAATCATTTCTAAAAAACTTATCAATCATTTCTTAACAACTCATCAATCATTTTTCAAAAACTTATCATTCATTTCTCAACAACTCATCAATCATTTCTTAACAACGCACCAATGATTTCTCACAAACTCCAATCAGTTCTCAGCAACTTCTTAGTAATTTCTTATCGTTTTCTAAAAAAATTCCATTCTCCGCAAACTAAAAAATTGCTTAATAATTCTTTATCAGCTTCTGACCAATTTCCCCTAAACTATTTAAATCATTTCTCTTCCATTTCCAGGTTATTTTTCCACAATTTCTCCACCCATTCTCACAGAAGTCTCGTTCACCTGTCAATCAGGTCTGAAAGCTTGCCCGCCAAAGCCCCAACCGACGCTCACCTGCAGCATGCCGGGCAGGTGCTGGCCGTAGAACTCCTCCTT
Source organism: Macrostomum cliftonense (assembly GCA_950096795.1). Taxonomy (NCBI): domain Eukaryota; kingdom Metazoa; phylum Platyhelminthes; family Macrostomidae; genus Macrostomum; species Macrostomum cliftonense. Next base: position 177,647 of record CATNEM010000120.1, on the reverse strand, counting down.
GGTCCTGTTGGCGGAGCGCAGGCTCAGCACGTACTCGTTGTGCGCGCCCAGCAGCGCCGAGACGAGACGCGACGCGTTCCGGCTGCTGTCGCAGGCGTAGTTGGCGTACATGTCGTTGAACTCGGCCAGCCGCTGGCCGCTGCTTTGCTCGGCGGCCGCTACCAGCTGGTCCAGGCGGCTGCGCAGGGCGAACACGCGGCCAGCCTGGGCGGCCTTGTGGCTGGCCAGGTCGGACAGCTGGGAGTGCACGTTCTTCATCAGGGCTCCGGAGAATAGGGAGTAGGACTGCAGAGAGGGTGTTGGTGACCTCAGCTTCTCAGTCGCTTCCAGAGTGTTTTCAGGTTAAAATGGCTGATCTAAGCATCTCTGAGTAGCTGATCTAAGCATCTCTGAGTGGCTGATCTAAGCATCTCTGAGTAACTGATCTAAGCATCTCTGAGTAACTGATCTAAGCATCTCTGAGTAACTGATCTAAGCATCTCTGAGTAGCTGATCTAAGTATCTCTGGTTGGCTGATCTAAGCATCTCTGAGTGGCTGATCTAAGCATCTCTGAGTAACTGATCTAAGCATCTCTGAGTAACTGATCTAAGCATCTCTGGTTGGCTGATCTTAGCATCTTTGATTGGCTGATCTAAGCATCTCTGAGTGGCTGATCTAAGCATGTCTGAGTGGCTGATCTAAGCATCTCTGATTGGCTGATCTAAGCATCTCTGATTGGCTGATCTAAGCATCTCTGGTTGGCTGATCTTAGCATCTTTGATTGGCTGATCTAAGCATCTCTGAGTGGCTGATCTAAGCATCTCTGAGTGGCTGATCTAAGCATCTCTGGTTGGCTGATCTTAGCATCTTTGATTGGCTGATCTAAGCATCTCTGAGTGGCTGATCTAAGCATCTCTGAGTAGCTGATCTAAGCATCTCTGATTGGCTGATCTAAGCATCTCTGATTGGCTGATCTAAGCATCTCTGAGTGGCTGATCTAAGCATCTCTGAGTGGCTGATCTAAGCATCTCTGAGTGGCTGATCTAAGCATCTCTGATTGGCTGATCTAAGCATCTCTGAGTGGCTGATCTAAGCATCTCTGATTGGCTGATCTAAGCATCTCTGAGTGGCTGATCTAAGCATCTCTGGTTGGCTGATCTAAGCATCTCTGGTTGGCTGATCTAAGCATCTCTGGTTGGCTGATCTTAGCATCTTTGATTGGCTGATCTAAGCATCTCTGAGTGGCTGATCTAAGCATCTCTGAGTGGCTGATCTAAGCATCTCTGGTTGGCTGATCTTAGCATCTTTGATTGGCTGATCTAAGCATCTCTGAGTGGCTGATCTAAGCATCTCTGAGTAGCTGATCTAAGCATCTCTGATTGGCTGATCTAAGCATCTCTGATTGGCTGATCTAAGCATCTCTGAGTGGCTGATCTAAGCATCTCTGAGTGGCTGATCTAAGCATCTCTGAGTGGCTGATCTAAGCATCTCTGATTGGCTGATCTAAGCATCTCTGAGTGGCTGATCTAAGCATCTCTGATTGGCTGATCTAAGCATCTCTGAGTGGCTGATCTAAGCATCTCTGGTTGGCTGATCTAAGCATCTCTGGTTGGCTGAACTAAGCATCTCTGAGTAACTGATCTAAGCATCTCTGAGTAACTGATCTAAGCATCTCTGAGTAACTGATCTAAGCATCTCTGAGTAACTGATCTAAGCATCTCTGAGTAACTGATCTAAGCATCTCTGAGTAACTGATCTAAGCATCTCTGAGTAACTGATCTAAGCATCTCTGAGTAACTGATCTAAGCATCTCTGAGTAACTGATCTAAGCATCTCTGAGTAACTGATCTAAGCATCTCTGAGTAACTGATCTAAGCATCTCTGAGTAACTGATCTAAGCATCTCTGAGTAACTGATCTAAGCATCTCTGAGTAACTGATCTAAGCATCTCTGAGTAACTGATCTAAGCATCTCTGAGTAGCTGATCTAAGAATCTCTGAGTGGCTGATCTAAGCATCTCTGAGTGGCTGATCTAAGCATCTCTGAGTAGCTGATCTAAGCATCTCTGGTTGGCTGATCTAAGCATCTCTGAGTAGCTGATCTAAGCATCTCTGAGTAGCTGATCTAAGCATCTCTGAGTAGCTGATCTAAGCATCTCTGGTTGGCTGATCTTAGCATCTTTGATTGGCTGATCTAAGCATCTCTGAGTGGCTGATCTAAGCATCTCTGAGTGGCTGATCTAAGCATCTTTGAGTGGCTGATCTAAGCATCTCTGAGTGGCATCTCTAAGTTGCAAAATATTTTTCATAAAAACTTCCTTACCCTGGCCTCCTCGTGCATCTCCTTGAGCAGTGAGAACCAGGCGTCGAGAGCTGAGCCTGAGCATGACTGGGCGCTGGAACAAGATCAGGCGGTTGAGTCGCTTGGGCCTAATTTTCTGCTTTCTACTCAAACTCTGGTGCAAGCAAGCCACACCCGACTGCTCACCTCTGCTGGGCGCCCAGCTGCTCGCATTTGTCCTGAAAGTCATCAAGGATTTCCTCCAGCTGCAGGCCCAGGCTGCAGTACAGCTGCGCGATGCTGTCGGTGAAGTCGGCGACTGTGTCGGGAGGAGGTGCGCGCGCTTGCTTAGATTGACAACCCATTACATTCTGTCACCAATGAGTCTCTCACCAATTTTCACCAGAGAGAGCGTGGAGTTGATCTGTTCCTCCATGGCTGTTTGGTGCTCCGAGTGCAGCAGACGATGAAAGCCCAAGCGGCTCTGCTGCTGCTGCTGCTGCTGCTGGGGCTGCGGCAGCTGATGCTGCAGAGCCTGCGGCTGCTCTGTGCCGCTGTCTGACAGAGTCATGCCGCTGCAGCTGCGATACACATCTCTGGTTGCTATGTCTGCAAGACAACATTTTGCTGCCAGTCAGTCAGTCAGTCAGTCAGTCAGTCAGTCAGTCAGTCAGTCAGTCAGTCAGTCAGTCAGTCAGTCAGTCAGTCAGTCAGTCAGTCAGTCAGTCAGTCAGTCAGTCAGTCAGTCAGTCAGTCAGTCAGTCAGTCAGTCAGTCAGTCAGTCAGTCAGTCAGTCAGTCAGTCAGTCAGTCAGTCAGTCAGTCAGTCAGTCAGTCAGTCAGTCAGTCAGTCAGTCAGTCAGTCAGTCAGTCAGTCAGTCAGTCAGTCAGTCAGTCAGTCAGTCAGTCAGTCAGTCAGTCAGTCAGTCAGTCAGTCAGTCAGTCAGTCAGTCAGTCAGTCATATTGGAACAGAAATCACTCACAGTCCAGTCAAGGCCAGCAGACGCACAGGCAGTCTATCTGACACAGGAAGCAGTCATTTGCAGTAATTATAGCATCAATACCACATAATACTCCAGTATTTATACACAGGAGGCAGCACATCAGTGCGACAGACCCAACTAGCAGAGTTTCCAGGGCAGAAGCAAGCTGCGGCACTCAATAACAGATAAGTATTTGTTTAAATTCAGTCAAACTTGGCCCAAAGTGCTTTGTACAGGCCAATCACCCAGCAGCCGATGAAGGAATGCATGAAAATGGGGAAATGGGGAATGCGAGGCCACAGCTGTATCAGTGAGGTCGGCGTGAGCAGCTGGCGTGTGTTGATGGCTACCAGAAAAGCGGCGTGAGACGGACGGACTGGGGCAGTGCGGCAGGTAGGCGGGCAGGTGAGCGCGCGAGTGCATGATGGGGCAGGTGGGCAGAAGCTGGACTTCACTCGTATTAATTATTAAACGGAGGATGCGCAGCGATTGCCGGGTTGGCTGGCGATGGAAGGTCCCGGATGACTGATGGTGATTTAATTAGGGACGCGCAGGACCAGGCGAAGCTGGACGGAGTTTGATGCTGGACGCGGCTTCATCTATCCGTCCCTCGCGTGTCCGCCCACTTCCCTGCGCGATTCATCATCGGCCCCTCTCCCCCATGGCCGGGTCATTAGGCAGGGCTCGGTGTTTTGCCCGTTAATTGCCGTGAGGTGCTCGAGCCACGGCTGGAGTGGAGAGGGCGCGCGCCGTCGGGAGCTCGTAGGGGGGGTTGGGATTAAAATCCCCTGCCAACACCATAAACCAATCGAATGGACCAGTTCCAAGCTCTCGGGTAATCCCCCTCCAGGTCTGTCCCATGCAGACAAAGGGAGGCCCCCCTAGCCGAAGTGCGCTGAGGGGTTGCTATGCGGAGTCCACTTGTCTCCGCTCTCCAGCTCTGATTTTCTCTGCACTAAACCTCTCAGCTCAATGTTGCTGCAGCTTGAGAGGCAAAATCTGCATATTGCTTTTTTGCATTGCGTTTTCTCTAATCTCCAAATATCCAATACTCCGCGAAATCCTGGGATAAGTTAAAAATATCAAAGTCTCTACTATTTATTCATTTAATCTCCATTTTGAAAATTTTAAAATAAATCTCACAATCTTACCGCCCCCATCTAAAAATCTCACAACCCAAATCAAATTCTTAATTACACCCAGTCAATAAAAAATCTCATAACCGCCTCAAAATATCTCACAGTCAGTCCCAAAAGGTTTCGCTTTTCACTTGAATTAATCATCACCACCCAGCCTTCTAGCCCCGTCCATCCCCAAATGGGAAAACTTCAATCAAATAGTAGCGATCCACCTAGAACCGGATTTATCTGTCTCGCTTCAGGTGCTGACAGACGGATCAGCCTGACCCTGGCGGCGGGAAATCCCATTAGTGGATAAGTGAGTGCAGCGTGGGTCTCGGGGATATAGAGACAGCTAGCTGAGACGCAATGCACAGGGGCAAACTAGAGCTGGCTCAGCTGAGCTTGAAAATTTCTCTGCAAAAGCAGCGCAGACTCAGGCACAGGGGCTGACAGACTGGGGACAGACACACAGACTGAGAGAGTGAGACTCAGGCACAGGGGCTGACAGACTGGGGACAGACACACAGACTGAGAGAGTGAGACTCAGGCACAGGGGCTGACAGACTGGGGACAGACACACAGACTGAGAGAGTGAGACTCAGGCACAGGGGCTGATAGACTGGGGACAGACACACAGACTGAGAGAGTGAGACTCAGGCACAGGGGCTGACAGACTGGGGACAGACACACAGACTGAGAGAGTGAGACTCAGGCACAGGGGCTGACAGACTGGGGACAGACACACAGACTGAGAGAGTGAGACTCAGGCACAGGGGCTGACAGACTGGGGACAGACACACAGACTGAGAGAGTGAGACTCAGGCACAGGGGCTGACAGACTGGGGACAGACACACAGACTGAGAGAGTGAGACTCAGGCACAGGGGCTGACAGACTGGGGACAGACACACAGACTGAGAGAGTGAGACTCAGGCACAGGGGCTGACAGACTGGGGACAGACACACAGACTGAGAGAGTGAGACTCAGGCACAGGGGCTGACAGAATCAGACTCAGGCACAGGTGGGTGAGTCTGCCAGAAAGAACAGAAAGTGGGTGGTAGCGATGGGAAAGGGGAGAAAGCAAGCAGTTAAATGCAGGTAGAGAAAGTAGAGAATGGAGATTCAAGATGACAGAAAAAGAAGGATACAGGGAGGCGAGAAGGAGAATAAAGAGGGAGTGCAGAGAGACAAGAGAGAGGTATGGTCCGCAGGAGAGAGATAGATACGGACAAAAGAACTCAGCGAACAGATGAGGCGCGGAGTCTGTGCTCAGGAATTAAAAGCAACAATGCAGGTTTGTTTTGCAAAGACATCGCAAAAGGTTTGGGACAAGAAACTTTCAAAACTCATTGATTTTCTGTGCAACTTGAGTGCGTGGCTACCCCTTCCCCAGCAACAGGCTGTCCGGGAGCTTGTGAGGCTTCAGCTCAGAACTTCTTCTTCTTGTTCTGAGCTTTTAGCTTGCAAGAAGAAAAGAGGGAAAACTGCCTCATTCACTGGTCCTCTGCGCTGCCTCACTCCGCCCCGCCTTCCAGGGCGTACCTGAGCGAATCAATAAAAATATCCCCGGCCCCAACTCCGCCCGCAAACTGCATCACTGCCTGCCAGCCTCCCCTTTGTCCTTCTCCCGCTCTCTGTCTAGAAGGCGGCAGACTGAGAGCCGCATTATTTATCACTGTCGGACTTTTTGCAACGCGCTACCCCCCCCCCCTGACCGCACTTTGTTTGGGGGGCCATGATTAGAGAGAGAATGGGGGGGAGTTGAGGCCCAAATCCCAACCCGTTTCGCCCTGGTGTTCCTTCATTTAGAGGGCGATTAAGCCAAGGGCAGTCTGGCACCGCCTGCACTCCTTCGCCCCGCCTCAGCCCTTGGGGGGTGGGGCCTCTCGAAGCGAAGCCAAGCCCAGCGTTGGACTTTACGCGTGGCTCTCACCTCCAAGCGCCCGGGGCCTCTTCCTGGTTAGTTCCTTTCGACCGAAGTCGCTCGATCTCATCCCATCAGCATCCGGAGTCGCCGAGCAGAAGAAGCAGCTCTCGTCAGCTGCTGCGACGGTCCCCAGACTCGCCCGCCCAGCCAGCCAGGAAAGACGAGAGAGAGAAGCGAATAAGGAGGAGGAGGAGGAGGTGATAAAAGACGGACCATGAGGAAGGCCTCTATAATCCGATTTATCCCCTGGGGAAGAAGAAAAGATGAGAAGAGGAACAGGAGCTCAATGAGAGATCGCTTCCACTGCTCGACGTCAGGGCGCGCAGTCTGGCTCGCCTCGGGTTCCCAAGGAAGGTACAACAAGGGACGGGGAGAACAACGGAAGGCCCAGCAAGCGCGCAATGAAACAGGACCTAAAGACGAATCCCCAGAGCTCTGAGGAGTAAAGCTTAGAGTAAAGCTTAAAGCGGCATTCGAAATAGGTAGGCTTAAAGTACATCGGCAGTGACGGGGCGGGCCGGGGCTGCAGATTCAGCTCTGAATTGGGAATTTTAGAGGCAATTATCCCGACACTGGCCCCGGGCTCACCAAGCAGCAAATGCCCTCCAAGCCGGGGAGGGAAAGAGAGGGAGGGGGGATAGCTGGGATGATGCAGGGGATAGAGAAGCTGCGAAAGCAGTAGGGGATGAGCTGCGCTAGCAGAATGGCAATTTTTTGGCAGTCACTTCCACACTGCAGGCAGTTTCGCAACGTCAGTGTCGCCACTATGAAGCCGAAAGCGAGATCGCAGCAACAAAAAAATAGTCTAAAAATAGCTCGTGACGCTCACAGAAATTGGCTGAGGGCTGGCGACCTTCGCCGGGTGGGCAGAGCGGAGCAGGTCAGAAGAGCCGCAGAAACCACCGATCCAAAATGCTGTGGGGCAGCGCGACCAAGCGGCGAATAATTCTGAGTGACTGCGGGTGCGGAGCTGGTCGCCAGGCTGCGCGCTCCGGGTTTTACACTGGGGGCTGAGCACGGGGACTCAGCATCTGCTCCCTCCCCTCGCCAGCTCCCATTGGCCGCCCCTGGCCTGGGCGACAGGCCTGAACAGACTGTGGGGGGGACGAGGAAATGGAAACGGGGATGATGAGCCGGCGAGATTCAGCGGCTTGAGCAAACAGAGGGCCAGGTGTTGCAGCTGCCGCAGCGGCTGACAAGACGTGCAGGCCTGTCTGCAAGCCCCTACGCTTCTGCTCTGCTTCCTATTTGAGTAAGCAAGCCAGACAGGGCTCTGGGGGATGTAGCGAAACGATATTTTGATTAATGAAATTAATAAAATTACAATACTAAAGCTGTTTGTCAGCTCTGCCGCTGTCAGGACTAATAGGGACAATGTGAAAGTAGGTTGCATTGCATCGCGAATCGAAGCTTTCTGCTCCTACTGCCTACTCTGCTGCTAATGTACGATTAGGGGAGCCTAAGACCTGGGAAGACTTCGACTTGTTTAATCTTGCATGCACTCGATAGTCAATTCAGATGAGGAAAAACGCTTTCCCACACACACACACACACACACACACACACACACAGATTTCTACTAATGGGGATTAGGAAAATTTTGTACAGAGAAGGGAGTAAAAAAGCAGAAGACAGTCTTATCCTGCAAGCAAGCAAGCCGCAGACTGATCTCTGTCTCTCTCTCCGCAAGGCAGCATTAGCGCTCTGCAACTCGGGCCAGTCCTCAGCGCAGCAGCTCAAGCAGCATTGTGCATTTTTTATGACCGGAAAATCAATGCTACGCTCGTATGCAGGCTCCGGGGACCCGCTCCAGCATCCAGGGCCCTCCTCCACTCTCATTATCAATTAATTTGAGCTGCCCTGTTCGGGCTCTGAAGTCTGAGCAACTCGGAGAGATAGAGAGAGGTATTATTAAACGGCCCCGAGCCTTACTCCCCGCAGCAGGAGGGGATGTTTAATCAGCATCAGTAGGTCGCACGGCTGCCTCCGTCAGTGCGCGGTCAAACAGGTCGAACGGCTCGGGACAGCGCAGCGTCGCGTTGCCGTGCAGTTGAGTGACAAGGAATTAGCAAATTATGAAAATGCTTTGCTGGCCTCTACGGCCTGCATTTGCGCCTTTCCTGCCCGCTTTCCGTCCGCCCGAGCAAAAGTGCAAGCCGGGGCATCGCACAGGTGCGGGCTGTAGCGATCTCGGATCAAAGCGAGGCCGAGAGGAAAACCGCGGAACAAATGGAATTGGGGATTTGGCAAAGCCTGAAAGCCCGCCGGGCTAATGGGGATTTGAGTTAGCGGGATGTATGGGATAAAACCGGCGGGTAAGAAATGCAGCTATAGTTCCAGCTGAACTTGAGCAGTGAGATGGGCGTTGGTCGGTCGGTGAGCGGACTTGCAACGCAGCCTCCAGGTCCAGCCCGCACCCAGGCGTGCAATCAGCTGGAATCGGAGGGTAATTCACACCGCATCGACTGCATCTAATGGGGGCTGCTGGGATTTTCAGTGTCTGCTGATGTAATGTGACAGTCGGCTCTGGCAAGGATGCACGAGTAATGAATAATTAACAACAGCTGGCATGGCTACATTTGCGGTAAAACTAGATGCATTGTCTACTGCACTATTACGAGCTAGTTTCCATAGCCATGGAGACATCCGCAAGTGTGAGCCATTTCCATTCTAATTTAAGACTAATTTAACTTGTTTCGTACGACAATCAAAGCTTCAAACGTAAAATTCAGAAATATGTGGGCAACTGTCTTCTATTGTCTTCTGTAGTCTCTTACTCAAGTTGCTATTTGGCTGACACTGCTTACAGGGCTTCTCCCTGTGGCTGTCCATCTTGCCAGGCGCACATAGCTCAGAAAAGAAGCGATAAAATGAAAAGGTAATCCTAGAATTCAACATCAAGACCTCTCTAATCTTAAACTGCCACCACCGCTGCCGCGGCCAAGATGTCGAGGCAATCGACGCAAAAGAATTAATAGAAAAGTTCACTTGGATGCGTGGATGCGAGCCTTGCTTGGAGGCTCAATGCGATCTCTATTTCATGCCAGGTACGCTGAGGCAGGAGAAAACAGGCGATCACATTTGGAAACAAAAGTACTTGGATTTAATAAAAATGGGTCTGAACGCTATCAGCTTAACTTGGTCAACGATGCAAGTCCACGTGCTTCCAATGTGCATAAAGGCTTGCAGGATATTGTGGAATGGGAATGGCGACCAGAAAGCGGAAGAGGAAAGAATTTCGTCATTTCAATCGAAGATCTGCTGTCATCAGCGCTAAAGTTGGGATCGGCGCTCTCTGAGTGCTACGGCAGTCCGAAATTAAACGAGCAAATTGGACGCTGGATGCAAGCAGTTTCGCGAGGCTACAGAGTTTCTGTAGAAGCCTGCACCAGATCGGAACTATTGGGTGGCTGTCACTTTAATTGAAATGGACAATAAATGCGACCCGTTTTACCACCTGGGGCATAACTATGGCGAAGCGGAGCCGCGATGTGAAAAGCATACAGGGCAAAATATACGGCATGCTTTCAAGATGAGCCGAATAACCTGAAGCTGGACAAATATCCACGCAAGCAAGCAAAGGAGTTGCTCAAGCTGGTGCTAGAAAACTCGCGCAAGGCAACCGACCACGCTTGGAAAAAGTTCAACTGGAAAGTTCAGACTGAGGTGGAATTCCGTCAAGTTGTTTACTTCCCGTTTGCGTACAAGGAAAATCAGTCATTATAAAGATCATTCTGAAGTTGGAATGGAAAATCAGCTAGCAGCATATCAAGCCCAGGCCGTGGAACAGTTAAAAAATTATTTCCGGCTGCAATTAGGCAAAAATAGAGCGTTAAATTTGTTTCCTGCCCCAAAAGAGGGGAAGAATCCCGAGGCCCAGTTTCATCCTGCGGGTCTGGTCCGTGAACGAAGAGAAGCCACGCTATGCAGGTCGAGCTAGACGTCCTGGGGGCAAAGGTGAGCAGCTTGCTGACTTCAGACGAAGCACCGAAGAGTTGGCTACGAGCTCGGTCAAGGACATGCTGAACCTGAGTGTGAAATTGACTTGCACAAGGCTGAGAGCTGCTGCGTCTCATTCCATCCCATTCCCAAAAGACTTTTCGTCCCAAAAAGCCTATAGATAATGCGTTTTACTGCACTAAACAAATCCCAAAGGATCATTCGGATTTGAGTTGGATTTATTGTTAAAGGCTTATTTATTTTGCACTGGTGTATTAATTTGTGCTGTAAAAACTGCTGAAGGATAAATCGTAAAAATGCGTCTCTTTAGGCTACTCACAGTAGCAAGTTTAAAATTTTGTTTCGCTGAACCTCAAAATAAATCATTTTATTATTTGCTAAAAGCTCTTAAAAACAAGCGCATTAATGGGCCGTATGAATAAAACGTGAGAAAATCTTTAAAGATTATCTTTCGAGCCAAGAATTTCTTTAAAGAAATTCTTTTCCGGCAAGAAAATCTGTTGGAGAAAATCTTACGAGTCAAGATATTCTAGAAAAGACATGAATAAAAGTTTCTCGGCTCGTGAGATTTTCTCGGCGACTGCCACTTGGCTGAAAGTTGTCTAGGGCCCAAACCACGATGTCGGTGACGTGGAATCGACGGCCGTCTCCTCAGGCTTGGGCGCAGCCCATGCTGTGTCTATGGCTAAAACCACGTGAACACCGAAAATCCGTCCAGAAAAATCCTACTAGAAAGTGGCAAAATCCATGTGGAGTTTACCTGAACATCAGGTGACAGGAAAGTCACTTTGCTTTGAAATTTTACCCTGAGATTGAGCGTCCTGGCATCGAATGGTTGCCAATCTTTTACACATATATCGTGATTACTCTTTGCAGGAGCCCAGAAACAATGCAAAAAAAACTGCGAGCATGTTATAAGAAGCTGCGTGGGGGGTAGAAATGGGAGCTGCCGTGTGTACAAAACTGTGTCCTTGGACCGTTCGCAAGCTGAGCGACGTAAATAGCCTACCAGTGAAGTATGCTACCAGATTTCATTGAAACCGCGCAATTGTTTCTCTCGAGAAACATGTCTGCCGCATCGGATGCCGAGTCTGAAAGTCAACAGGAAGCCGAGGAGGAAGCCGACTACATTGTCAACGTACTCTCTAAGCACCCAGTTCTCTTATCAAAGAGTAGCACGCCCGTCGTGAAGAAGAAGAAGGAGGCGGCCATTGCAGCATTGTGCGCTGAGTTAGAAATGCGGACAGGAAAGCTGTTCGAGACCGGCAAAACATCGAAGAAGATCGCCAACATGAAGACGCGTATGAAGGGCAAGGTGGATCGAAATAGGACAGGGAATCGTCCCATAAAACTTCTTCCATGGGAATCCAGGTTGGCCCGCATAATGGACGCTGATTCGAATCCAACAATGTCGCAAACTCCAGGGGCAAGTGCGGCTGGATTCCAAGCAAGTGCAACCGTCGTCTCGCCACAGCCAGCTGATGAGAGACGTTCACCCTCCGTGCAGCCTAAGGAACCAGCGAGGAAGCGTCGCATGTCTGGCGAGACAGAGGAGACGGAGAAGTTGGGCAACGCCGATTTGCAACGACTGGTGCTGCTGGAGCAGCTGCGCTACGTCAGACTGAAAAGGCGACTGGTGATGGAGTCTCAGGCGAGCAGACCTGCTCTTCGCCCTCCGTCGTACGGAAACGGGTACCAGGATTGACGGCCCTGCAGACGTTAGTAATTGTTGTTAGTAATTAGTATGTTGATCGCTCTAAGGCTGAAAGTCGCATATATGTACCACTGTACTGTTTCTTGTTTGTTATTTAGACAGAGAAAATGTGACGAAGAGAAGACATTTGTCTGTTGCTTTGTTGATCGCTATAAGGCTGAAAATCACATACTTACGACTGCTTGTTCTTTTCAAAATATATATGAAAAAAGCAACTAAGAGGATATGTAACAAAGTTTGACAATCTGAGAAAAGTGAATTATGTCAAGTGGAAGATAGTTTTCACGTCTTGTTACTGAAAATAATACCAGAATCGATCTAAGGCGGAATCGGCGAGGCGTACATGTAAAGTGGATTACATTTTTGGACTAGTACAACGGTAACATTATGAACAATAAGTTTGTAAACACCTGTCACCTTCACATGAGTTCCAATGTCCAAAGATGCAGTATACTAGACCATAGCAGCGATCTCGTTTCGCCGCTGTTGTCCGCGAAGACGCAGTTGCTGAGCTCCGTCACCAGCGTTGTCATCCTCATTAGTCAGCTGGTCGTCTGCATCACCGATGTATTGCGGATCGTCTATGTCTTCTTCATTCAGAAACTTGGCGACATTGTGAAGCACGAAGCATGCCAAGATGCATGTTGGTGCCTTGTGCAGCTGCAGTCGGATACCGTAGCGCAGAATGGGGAACCTTCTCTTGAGCTGCCCGAACGACCTCTCGATCACGACTCTGCTCCTGGCATGTAGCACATTGTACCGTTGTTGCTGCTCCGTTTCGGGTTGCGGATACGGCGTCATTAGGAACGGTGCGATTCCGTACCCAGAGTCACCGAGGAGCACTCCAGAATTGACTCTGGTCGTGAGTAGATGACTGGAAAGTGTTTAACTTGCTACGTAAAATATATAAAGTTTACCATTTGCCCACTTGCAATCAGATTCTAAGTATGAATACGAGGTACTCACGCGTACAGCGCCGAGTTCTTGAGCACTCTACTGTCGTGCACCGAGCCAGGCCAACTCGCATCCAAACTAGTGAACACGCACTTCTCGGAGCACGTTGCCTGAACATTGATGGAGGGAAACCCCTTCCGGTTGATGTACTCGTCACCGGCTGCTCCTGAGGGCTTTTCGATCCTCACATGCGTGCAGTCAATTGCCCCGATGGCCGACGGGAAGCCCATTGCTTCAGTGAACTGTGCCTTAGCACGGTTCGCTGAAGCACCTTCCTGTGGAAATTGAATCCATTCGTGAGACAGCCGCGCGATACTCTGCAGGACGTCCCAAACAACATTTGACACCGTGCTTTGATGAACACCTGTCTCCTTGGCAACACCGGATTGAAAGCCAGGGTTGCTCAGGTACCGCAGCGTGATCTCCATCTTCTGTTTCGGTGTCAGCGCACCGCCCCTTGTCTCGGAAGTATGTCCTAGGAAGCGCGTTGTCAGAAAGGTCACGTGATCTTCAGTGAATCGATGAAGCTGTCTATATGTCTCCACTGGAGTGGCCTGTCGGGGCAGGTACTCCTTGGTCTTTCTGATCTGAAGGAACATCTCGTGTCTCGTGTTATGGGCGCTGAAGATTCGCTTGAGCCAGAGAAAGAGTTGCTCGCATAAAACTCAAGTGTCGGCTCTCTCGGCGAAAAAATCACGTCTTTTATTCATCAGAAAGCAAGAAAATCTTTTCCTCGTGAGATTTTCTTGCCGAGCAAATCTTTTCTTGTGAAAGCTCGAGATTTTCTTGGCGAGAAAATCTTGCAAGAAACTCGCAGTTTTTTATTCTTATAAACGCAAGAAATTCTTGGATTTCTTGCAAGAAAAAAATTTCTTTTTTTTATTCATACGGCCCAATAATTGAAAGTGAAACAAAAAAAGATTGAATTTCGATTTAATCTGAGACCAGCTAGGCATGCTATACTGAACTTGATTGCTTCCGAGAACTAGTGTGCACATGCCCGCTCGGAGGTATTTTAATGGTCAAAATTGCGTCCACAAAAAAATTTTAATGGCATTCAGACAGACAGACTAGCAGAAAAGTCTAACAGAATCTTTAATGGGCATCATTGGGGATAACTAATCCTTTAATCCTTTCTTTTTCCTCAGTTTGCACAATATTTTGACCCTATTAAGCAGCTGTAGGCGACGCGAGCTACTGGGAACGCTAAGTGCCTCGTTAGAGACTCAATTAACGAAGGCAGCTCTTAGACACATCAACACAACACACGGCCCAAACTGGTGAGCAGCTTCCCAAAAAGAGAAATCAACAAAAATAAATCGATTTCTGTTCCACGATCCACCGACTGCGGGATAAAAAATTTCCAGCTAATGGATTTCATTTAAGCGCGACCCGCTCAGCGGCAATTTTTAGCGCTATCGGTGAGCTCCCTAACAAATCTGTCGTCGCTCAAGCAACCAATAGTAAAATAAAAATTTAGCGGAGGTAATTTAATCTCGGTAAGAATCTGGAAAATTTGTCTGTCAAATTCGGCTCAGTTATGGCCCGAAACAACAGCATCTTCTATGCTCAGCTTCTGTGCTGCTGCGTCATCTCCGCCGCTTTTTGCCGACAATTCGAGGTGTTGGACCTCGGCTGCTTCATTGACAATGCCGACGGAGTCAGAGAGTTCAACGGCCTGAAAGACCTCGGTCTGCATCGGGTTGGCAGCGCGGCCACATCCCAAAGCACTGACGGACCGGAAGTTTTTACAAAAAACTACGCCTCCAGTACGCGAGCGGTGAGTGGGAATCGCTTGTTTGCCTTGAGTAAGCTGAGCGAGTCCCAGCGAATGATGGAGGAGCTGAGCGAGTCCCAGCGAACGATGGAGGAGCTGAGCGACTCCCAATGAGTGATGGAGGAGCTGAGCGACTCCCAATGAGTGATGGAGGAGCTGAGCGACTCCCAATGAGTGATGGAGGAGCTGAGCGACTCTCAATGAGTGATGGAGGAGCTGAGCGACTTCCAATGAGTGATGGAGGAGCTGAGCGACTCTCAATGAGTGATGGAGGAGCTGAGCGACTCTCAATGAGGGATGGAGGAGCTGAGCGACTCTCAATGAGTGATGGAGGAGCTGAGCGACTCTCAATGAGGGATGGAGGAGCTGAGCGACTCCCAATGAGTGATGGAGGAGCTGAGCGACTCTCAATGAGTGATGGAGGAGCTGAGCGACTCTCAATGAGTGATGGAGGAGCTGAGCGACTCTCAATGAGGGATGGAGGAGCTGAGCGACTTCCAATGAGTGATGGAGGAGCTGAGCGACTCTCAATGAGTGATGGAGGAGCTGAGCGACTCTCAATGAGGGATGGAGGAGCTGAGCGACTCCCAATGAGTGATGGAGGAGCTGAGCGACTTCCAATGAGTGATGGAGGAGCTGAGCGACTCCCAGCGAGTGATGGAGGAGCTGAGCGACTCTCAATGAGTGATGGAGGAGCTGAGCGACTCCCAATGAGTGATGGAGGAGCTGAGCGACTCCCAATGAGGGATGGAGGAGCTGAGCGACTCTCAATGAGTGATGGAGGAGCTGAGCGACTCCCAATGAGGGATGGAGGAGCTGAGCGACTCTCAATGAGGGATGGAGGAGCTGAGCGACTCCCAATGAGTGATGGAGGAGCTGAGCGACTTCCAATGAGTGATGGAGGAGCTGAGCGACTCCCAGCGAGTGATGGAGGAGCTGAGCGACTCTCAATGAGTGATGGAGGAGCTGAGCGACTCCCAATGAGTGATGGAGGAGCTGAGCGACTCCCAATGAGGGATGGAGGAGCTGAGCGACTCTCAATGAGTGATGGAGGAGCTGAGCGACTCCCAATGAGGGATGGAGGAGCTGAGCGACTCTCAATGAGTGATGGAGAAATTAAGTGACTCGCAATGAACACTGAAGATCTAAAAACGTCTTAGCCCTTATGAAGAATCTCAGAATAAAAAAGAGCAGTTGGGAGACTGTTGAAGAATTTATTGGATTGTTCAGAAAGTTCTATCCGCTTTTTACCCAAAATTTAGCTTCAGTTTGTTAAAGAATACCATGGTTTCAGTAGGCAATGTATGCACTGTCATCTTCAAACCACCCATCGCCAGCGGTTCGGTAGTGCTTCGATTCCGTCTTTGTTGAGCTCCGGCTGAGAGTCGAAAAACCTACCGAAATTTCCACAATGAGGGCTGCCTCATTTTCGATAAGATGAATGGGGTAGAACCTCAGATCCCAGGTCTAGCAGCTTGGCCCTTGCTTTATGCAGCCGAGCGTTTTCATGCAGAAAGTGCACACGGCCACGTTTTTCGTTATTAACATACAAGCACCACTTCTCATCTCCATTGATTATGTACTGCAGCCAATCAAAGTTACGTGAGCGGGACAGCAAAGCTAGGCGCATGCGTCTGAACGGCAATTCGGATTATTTATCCTTTATCTCAGAATATAGGATCTTTGGTTCAGCTTGGCGTTCACAGTTCGTCTTCGCCTTTTTCTGGCACTGAGTCTCCCCCTGTTGCGCAGCGAAACGTCTGGTTGTGGGCCTCGCCTCACCGCGCTTGTCCAGTAGCTATGGAAACCTGGCACCAAGCGTGCAGTCCCTGCATTATAAAAAGTCCCAAAAAATAAAGTAAACTGAAGGGAGAAGAAAGTTTTACCATGGCCAAATAATCATTATTAAGGAGTTCTTATTATTATTTTAAAAAAACTCCTAAATTTATTTCGAATTAATAAATTACATTATATTTCTTTTTCATTCGATTTTCTTAGTTTCAAAACTTGGATCCATCATGCTCAAAGAGTTTAAAGTAGTGGGAAATAGCAAATATTGGGAAAACTTAGTGCTGACTGCGTTCTCATAATGAGCACTTTCTTTGAGATGTGGAATAGAGCAGAGATGTTTCCATCCTTTTAACGTGCTGTTCATGTTCAGAGTCGCAATTCACCGACACATTCCCAGCGCCATCACCGAGCACCAGAGCGGTCATTCCTCCAACAGCCTGGCCAGATCAGCAGCACCCAGGCCTCTCAGGATGTCCCAGGCGACAAGACGGCAGGAACTGCTGTAGTTCTGGCTCACAAGCAACACAGTAGACACGGCAGGAAGTTGTGGCAGATCGGGCCACTGAGCCCGCAGCTGCAGAAGGAACTCATCGGTGAGTCCTCTCTCCTGCAGTCCATTCTGAAGCTTGCGAAGGTTCTCAGGCGGCAAAGCATTGATCGGCTCAAGAAGACTGCAGTGCCTGCTTAGCAAGGACTTGACAGGATCACTGAGCGCCGCCTGATTCCACAGGTCAATGTGATGCTGCACATCGATGCCCACCAGGCCTTGCTGCAGCAGAAAGCGGCAGGAGTCCACAGCATCCACTCTAGCGGCCAACGCGAGCGGCGTCAGATGGTCGCCAGAGGTTTGACGGATGTCCCAATCGAATTGCAGGCGATGCAGTTTTGAAAACTCAAAAACGGCCTTCTGCATACTGACGCCATTCTGGCGGGCCATGTAATGCAGCGGCGTGCATCCGTCGCAGTCGCTAGTACACAGGGCCGCAGTGACGCATTCTGGTGCAAGCTGCTCACTCCTCAGTAGGTCAGTTAGAGCTGCCAAAATAAGCTCAAGGATCCCGTCGCTGGAGCCAAGCGCGCACAGGTGCAGGGCATTGCGGCCACTCGTGTTGTAGTGCAAGCAAGCGAAGTGGCCACAGCCGATCCTGATCAGCTTCTTGACGACATCCTCGCCTCCGCCGGCCACTGCCAGCATAAGCGCATCGTCTCCAGTAGCGGTCCGATGCCTGAGAGCTCTTGGATTCCGGTTGGCGGCCAAATCCAGAAGCTGCGTGGCTGCCGTCCACTTACCCTGTGCTAGCGCAGCTTCGATGGGGCTCTGGCCTTGCCTGTTCGACGCGCTGAGGACTTCTGGCGTCTGCTCAAACAGCTTCTGGATCACAGGAGCCGAGTCACCGTTAGAAGCGCTGTAGTTGAAGTAGGCTTTCTTCACCGCCATGTAGTACCGTCGCATGGCATCCAGGTGTGCTCGATTCATCAAAATCATATCTTTGCATTTTTCTGCACCTGCTGCCTGGCCTGGCTCCGCCTCGTTCACAACCGCAGCCTGAACAGCGGGTGCCCTGCAGTCTGACACGTTTCTACTGTCAGTACTTGGAAAAGGCCTCTGGTCCGGTGGAGTTCCCTCGGTTCTCACGATCACAGCATCCGTCTCGTACTCTGGCTCCTGGGCTGACATTGCAAATTCTGAAATTAAAAATTCAATAAGTTAATGTTTGACACATGCAAATTTCCGTTTGCATACATGTAGAAGTGAGTTATGCTAATAGAGAAGAGGCCAATAATTAACAGCGCAATGACTGAAAGCCGCTCATGATTATCCGATGACGCTCACGGGCATTTAGTACCGGACAAACCCGCCCAAAGGAGAATGAGCGGTACAACTGGGGGCAAGGCCAAACGCCTAGTGCTGAGGTGCCATTTGATTGGTCTTGGGGTCATAGAATGAGCCCCAAGGCTGTCACCAATCTGCATGACCCGTCGGCGCACCTTATTACTCGTAATTTCCAGGCCTGACGAAGCCAGAGCTCCGCGAATTAGGGGCACTGAACGGACTTCTATCGGGATATCCGTGTCATAAACCAAAGGGCTTTGTTTGTGCCCGAGGTAGAGTTCAAGCTCTATAGGATTATGCTCGCACTTGTGAATAAAAATACTCGAAACAGCAATTCTGGTTTTTGCATGAAGGTTCTAAAAAGTGACTATTATTGCGAGCGTACCTGACTAACCGGGTGGCCAAAAATCGAGTCGGCCGAAAGAAGGGGCTCTCTGTGTAAGGCCAGCCTCTGGTCCATGCGCCTGCTGCCCCACTCTCAAACAAGCGCATGAATTTAATGCGCAGCCCAGCCTGACCCGCGGGCTTTTAGACACCCCCTGCACACCCAGTAAGTTTCCGGTTGCGGCTCAGAAGAATCAGTGGGGTTAGAAGGGGCGGCTTCGCTCAGTCCATGCGCAAGTGTGTGTCTTTATGGTTCACGTTTGCGTACAGGTTGATGCAGCTACTAAACCCGAGGGCTTGAAATATGGAACGGATCGCATCTCACAGACCTAGCTAACATGCACGCGGTGCGCAGTGCACGCTTTTGGCTAGCTAAACTATGCGTACACATCAGCGCAAAGAATAGCTGGATGATAAAAGCTGCTATTGATCAAATATGAGCTCTGCGAATAGCTAGTTGTAGCGAAAGAATGCAAAAATAATTCAGGCTTGCTAGCTGAGTGTAACAGAACGACTAAGTTCCTACACAGCACTATGACTGGCCCGACAAGTTCCCAGTCCCCAAGTCCACTACGACCTGCCCCCCTTTTACAGTTTTTGCTCCAATCTAATTGTTCTATTAGCAATTTTATATCAACTATTATCCCAACGTATTATTGCCAAAATTTTGTAACAAATTAATTAGAAATTATAAAATTCCTGCAAAACGCACTTAAACTACTGAACTGCGAAGTGGCCCATCTGGATAATATAACAATACCATTGACCTTCTGAGGACGGGGAAAGAGGGAGAATCCGAGGGACGCGAAGTAGAAGGCTCGATTAAAAGCATCGATAGAGCCACTCCTCGCCATGACTGTCGTTCAGTTGCATCACGAGGAAACGAATACACCGTGACTTTCGCCTCGGTCCGACTGCGCTCACATTTATAGTTTGAGAGCAGCAAGGCAGGACAAGCTGCAGTTTCTAGGATGGATTTTGGAATAATTCTTTCAGATTGAATTTATTTCACATATTCCAATGTAATATGATTTTGGAATAATTCTTTCAGATTGAATTTATTTCACATATTCCAATGTAATATGATTTTGGAATAATTCTTTCAGATTGAATTTATTTCACATATTCCAATGTAATATGATTTTGGAATAATTCTTTCAGATTGAATTTATTTCACATATTCCAATGTAATATGATTTTGGAATAATTCTTTCAGATTGAATTTATTTCACATATTCCAATGTAATATGATTTTGGAATAATTCTTTCAGATTGAATTTATTTCACATATTCCAATGTAATATGATTTTGGAATAATTCTTTCAGATTGAATTTATTTCACATATTCCAATGTAATATGATTTTGGAATAATTCTTTCAGATTGAATTTATTTCACATATTCCAATGTAATATGATTTTGGAATAATTCTTTCAGATTGAATTTATTTCACATATTCCAATGTAATATGAGCAACAGTCACTAATAAATAATGAAAAAAAAGTCGGTCAGAAATTTCTGGACAACCCATATAATTGTCAAACTTCAATCCAGTGCGTGGCTCGGTGCCACGCCGGCTGCCAGGCGGTGATTTTCAACGGACCACAGCGTCTCCCCCACCTGCTGGAGTACGCCGTGGTGCCTGCGGGTCTCAGCGCCGAGGACAGCGGAAAATTCTACATCAGCGGCTGATTTGAATGACTTCACGGATGGCATTGTTGGATGGCTTGCGCGTCACGGATGAATAGAACTTTACTTATCAATTGTGCACAAGGCTTTGACTAATTCATCGCGGACTCTCTCTCAGGGGTCACAGATTCGGTCTGAAGTCACAGATTCTGTCTCCTAGATCACATATTCACGTGCTGCGGTCACAGATTTGGTCTCTGAGGTCACAGATTAAGTCTCTCATGTCACAGATTTGGTCTCTGAGGTCACAGATTAAGTCTCTGATGTCACAGATTTGGTCTCTGAGGTCACAGATTAAGTCTCTCATGTCACAGATTTGGTCTCTGAGGTCACAGATTAAGTCTCTGAGGTCACAGATTGAGTCTCTGATGTCACAGATTTGGTCTCTGAGGCCACAGATTGAGTCTCTGAGGTCACAGATTGAGTCTCTGATGTCACAGATTTGGTCTCTGAGGCCACAGATTGAGTCTCTGAGGTCACAGATTGAGTCTCTGATGTCACAGATTTGGTCTCTGAGGTCACAGATTAAGTCTCTCATGTCACAGATTTGGTCTCTGAGGTCACAGATTAAGTCTCTCATGTCACAGATTTGGTCTTTGAGGTCACAGTTCGGTCTCTGAGGCCACATATTGAGTCTCTGAGGTCACAGATTGAGTCTCTGATGTCACAGATTTGGTCTCTGAGGTCACAGATTGAGTCTCTGATGTCACAGATTTGGTCTCTGAGGTCACAGATTAAGTCTCTCATGTCACAGATTTGGTCTTTGAGGTCACAGTTCAGTCTCTGAGGTCACAGATTGAGTCTCTGAGGTCACAGATTGAGTCTCTGATGTCACAGATTTGGTCTCTGAGGTCACAGATTAAGTCTCTGATGTCACAGATTTGGTCTTTGAGGTCACAGTTCGGTCTCTGAGGCCACAGATTGAGTCTCTGAGGTCACAGATTGAGTCTCTGAGGTCACAGATTGAGTCTCTGAGGTCACAGATTGAGTCTCTGAGGTCACAGATTGAGTCTCTGAGGTCACAGATTGAGTCTCTGAAGTCACAGATTGAGTCTCTGAAGTCACAGATTGAGTCTCTGAAGTCACAGTTCGGCCCCTGAAGTCACAGAGTTAGTCTCTGGGGTCACAGATTCAGTTTCTGAGGTCACAGAGTCACTCTTTTTGATCATATTTTCTGTCGCTGAGCCCAGAGTCATTCAGCTTTTAATCACTCCCAGAATCTTCAATCCATGCCAGACTGAAAATACAAAAGCTGAAAACATTAAATCAAAATTTTAAATACACGGAGCACATAAGTTGGCTCGCCAGAGGCAAAATCTAATCAAGAATATATTTTTTCTATTTCTGGCATTCAACTTTAAGCAGTTTTTGGCTGGATGGATTAGAAAATTGCTGCCTGCCGGCCGACACACGCTAACAAACAAACAAAATAAAACGTTTTAAAAAAACGGAGCAAAAATGCCAAATTTTCAAAACAGAAAAACAACTAGAAAAGACCAGAGTAAAACTTGTACGAGTTCACGGATACGGGGGTAATTTGAGCCCAACAGCCGCTACTGAGAGGCCGCCGAGTCCCCCTCGGTGAAGTAGCAGTTGGAGAAGCGGTCAACAATCTCTATGGCCGAATTGTAGACAGCCATGTCGAACTCGGCGCTCTGCGAGTCCGAGAACACCGTGGCTGACTCGGTGACTCGCATCTCGGGCCTGCGGGCAGTGGGCGGCGACTCCGTAAGCACTTAGGGATTACATGGGGATCTGGGGATGCTTTCTGCGATGATATTTTAGAGTTGGGAATCAGAAATAGATTCTTAGAAACTGTAGAATCTAGCGTGGCTTCTTACAACTTCGGGATCCATTATAGTTCCTAAGAAGCTTTGGGATCTAAGATGCATTCTTTGAAGCTTTGAGAATGAGATATTTTCTTAGAAACTTTGGAATCTGAGATGATTTCTTAGAAACTTTGGAATCTGAGATGGTTTCTTAGAAACTTTGGAATCTAAGATGGTTTCTTAGAAACTTTGGAATCTGAGATGGTTTCTTAGAAACTTTGGGATCTGAGATGGTTCCTTAGAAGCTTTGGGATCCGAGATGGTTTCTTAGAAGCTTAGGGATCTGAGATGGTTTCTTAGAAGCTTAGGGATCTGAGATGGTTTCTTAGAAGCTTTAGGATCTGAGATGGTTTCTTAGAAACTTAGGATCTAAGATGGTTTCTTAGAAAATTTGGAATCTGAGATGGTTTCTTAGAAAATTTGAGATCTGAGATATTTTCTTAGAAACTTCGGGATCTATGATGGTTTCTTAGAAGCTTTAGGATCTGAGATGGTTTCTTAGATAATTAATTCTGAGATGGTTTCTTAGAAACTTTGGGATCTAAGATAGTTTCTTAGAAACTTTGGGATCTGAGATGGTTTCTTAGAAACTTTGGGATCTGAGATGGTTCCTTAGAAGCTTTGGGATCCGAGATGGTTCCTTAGAAGCTTTGGGATCTGAGATGGTTTCTTAGAAGCTTTGGGATCTGAGATGGTTTCTTAGAAAATAAATTCTGAGATGGTTTCTTATAAACTTTGAGACCTGAGATTATTTTTAGATATTTGGAAAGGAGATAGGTTCCTAGAAATTTTGGAATTTAAGGTGCTTCTTAGGAGCAATTGCGTTTAAGATGATTACTTAGAAACGCGTGGATAGTATGGGCTTTCTTTGAAACTCAGAAATTTGAGATGGTTTCATAGAAACGTGTGAATATGGTGTGCTTTCTTAGAAACAGAGAAAGTCAAAATGGTTTCTTAGAAGCTCGCGCATCTGGAATCGTTTCATAGAATTTTGTTAATTTAAGAAACCCCGTGAATCAGCAATCTGGACGGCACCAGCGGACGCACCTGGCGTGGCCGCCGGCCACGAGTCCCACGAGCTCCACCAGCTGGCCGGGCTCGGCGATCGTCACCTCGTAGCGCCGGCCGAAGGCGACGCGAACCTCAACGGAGTCGGCGGCGGCCACCGTCCACTCTGTGCCGGACGGCGAGTCGCCAACTGAGGCCAGACGGCCAAGCAGGCAGATCGGCGAGCCCGCGGCTGCCGCGCCGCCAGTCAGCATGCGGCCGTTGACTCGGCGACGACGGCACTGCTGGCGCTGCTGCTGCTGCTGCCCGGAGCCAGCGAAGTCGGCGCCGCCTGCGGGCGACTGCGAAAACTGGTCGGCGGCGTCGTCGTAGTAAAATTCGTCCATTGCGAGATGCCGCGGCTGCTGCAGTTTCGGGCGTGATGTACTTTTGTCTGTGCGATGCACTCTTGGCTGTGCGATGTACTTTTGTCTGCGTGATGTACTTTTGTCTGTGCGATGTACTCTTAACTGTGCGATGTACTTTTGTCCGGTCTACGCTTTAGAATGACAACCAAGAGATTTCTGAACTGAACTTATGCCAAGAGATTTTACAATAGATCTCACGGGATTGTGGATTAGATCTCACGGGATTGTGGATTAGATCTCACGGGATTCTGGAATAGATCTCACGGGATTCTGGATTAGATCTCACGGGATTCTGGATTAGATCTCACGGGATTCTGGATTAGATCTCACGGGATTCTGGATTAGATCTCACGGGATTCTGGAATAGATCTCACGGGATTCTGGATTAGATCTCACGGGATTCTGGATTAGATCTCACGGGATTCTGGAATAGATCTCACGGGATTCTGGATTAGATCTCACGGGATTCTGGATTAGATCTCACGGGATTCTGGATTAGATCTCACGGGATTCTGGATTAGATCTCACGGGATTCTGGATTAGATCTCACGGGATTCTGGAATAGATCTCACGGGATTCTGGATTAGATCTCACGGGATTCTGGATTAGATCTCACGGGATTCTGGAATAGATCTCACGGGATTCTGGATTAGATCTCACGGGATTCTGGATTAGATCTCACGGGATTCTGGATTAGATCTCACGGGATTCTGGATTAGATCTCACGGGATTCTGGATTAGATCTCACGGGATTCTGGAATGGATCTCACGGGATTCTGGAATACATCTCATAGGGATTTCGTATTATATTCCATACCATTCTATAATTGCAAAGGATTGTAGGTCAAATTAAGTTTGCAATCTCGCAAATACAAACAATTGCAAACAAATATAAGATAGAGATATTCACAAAGAAAAGAGTGTAAAATATATTTATATTAAACGATGTACTAACCTACAAATAATCCAATTAGAATATAAAACAGGAACTTGGTAAAGCAAAAACGGCATGGTGACTAGACAAGATTTTTGAAAAAATCGCAAATCACAAACTGAAAAATTTTATAGATGATAAATTAAACCAAATTTTTTCGAAATAATAAAAAAACTTGTGGCCTCATTACTCAGAATCGCAGAGCAAAAAATGCATTGATAATACGCGGCATGCGATGGCCATTACGCTATATTCCTGTGGCATTAAAATTTTCAGCCGAAATTAATTTCTGGTGTTAATATGTTTTTCATACTACTAATACAGAGTGATTGAGTAGGCGCATCGGATTATGCGATGACTTGTCAGTGGAATAGAGACGGCCTCAGTGAAGCATGCCAAATTTAACCGAATGCGTGAGAGGCAGGCCAGAGCCAAAGCAAGGGCAAAACTGGCACTGGGGGGCCTCACCAAATTAGGAATTTGATAAAACTGGACAAAACGAATTACCTGGCTAGGATAATAGCAAGTGGGCACAACACAAAAGCTGCTGCTAATATAATGCGAGAGATAAAACAGGTTTTACGACACTAGACTAAATTATAATGAGCCCAAGGATAAATTATTGACACTAATTGTCAAAATCAGCCAATCAAATCCAATGCTTAATCAACATAAACAACCAATTAACCCCACGCATAAAACCACCTATACAAATACAAATAAACATCGTCATAAACCACCTATTAAAACCCAAAAAGTTTTTAATTTTAATTTGGTAAAAATTTTTTAACCAAAAAATCACTAATAAACACCGACATAAATCATTAATAAACCTTCTAAAAGCCAATAAAAATCAACAAACAACTCCGATATACACCATCGACAAACATCCACATAAACGACCAATAAACACCTAAATAGACAAATAAACCCCTAGTTAAACCACTAATAAACACCTACATACAAAACCACTAATAAACACCCACATACAAAACCGATAAACACCCACATACAAAACAGATTAACACCCACATACAAAACCACTAATAAACACCCACATACAAAACAGATTAACACCCACATACAAAACCACTAATAAACACCCACATACAAAACCACTAATAAACACCCACATACAAAACCACTAATAAACACCCACATACAAAACCACTAATAAACACCCACATACAAAACCGATAAACACCCACATACAAAACAGGTTAACACACACATACAAAACAGATTAACACACACATACAAAACCAATAAACACCCACATACAAAACCAATAAACACCCACATATAAAACCAATAAACACCCACATGCAAAACCGATAAACACCCACATACAAAACCAATAAACATCCACATACAAAACCGATAAACACCCACATACAAAACCAATAAACATCCACATACAAAACCAATAAAAATCCACATACAAAACCAATAAACACCCACATACAAAACCAATAAACACCCACATATAAAACCAATAAACATCCACATACAAAACCAATAAACACCCACATATAAAACCAATAAACACCCACATACAAAACCAATAAACACCCACATATAAAACCAATAAACATCCACATACAAAACCAATAAACACCCACATATAAAACCAATAAACACCCACATACAAAACCAATAAACACCCACATACAAAATCAATAAACACCCACATATTAAACAGATAAACACCCACATAAAAAACCAATAAACACCCACATACAAAACCACTAATAAACACCCACATACAAAACCACTAATAAACACCCACATACAAAACCGATAAACACCCACATACAAAACAGGTTAACACACACATACAAAACAGATTAACACACACATACAAAACCAATAAACACCCACATACAAAACCAATAAACACCCACATATAAAACCAATAAACACCCACATGCAAAACCGATAAACACCCACATACAAAACCAATAAACATCCACATACAAAACCGATAAACACCCACATACAAAACCAATAAACATCCACATACAAAACCAATAAACATCCACATACAAAACCAATAAACACCCACATACAAAACCAATAAACACCCACATATAAAACCAATAAACATCCACATACAAAACCAATAAACACCCACATATAAAACCAATAAACACCCACATACAAAACCAATAAACACCCACATATAAAACCAATAAACATCCACATACAAAACCAATAAACACCCACATATAAAACCAATAAACACCCACATACAAAACCAATAAACACCCACATACAAAACCAATAAACACCCACATATAAAACCAATAAACATCCACATACAAAACCAATAAACACCCACATATAAAACCAATAAACACCCACATGCAAAACCGATAAACACCAAACATGACCCACAAATAAACCTCCACAAAAAGCGCAAATAAACATCCAAATAAAGCACAGAAGACCCATAGATTAAGTTTATTTAAAGACCGCAAGAAATCCCGGACGGAATCGCTAATCCTCATTCCGTCGCGTCCCGTTGTTCCCCAGCAGGCCGGGGTCCCCCTTCGACGTCGCAGAGCGGAGTCGCGGCCGACACTGCCGCCGGATCTGCAGCTTCGTCGGCGCCGACGACGGCCTCCAGCTCGCCGGCATCGGGGCCGGTGACTTCGACCCGCACTGCGCCGCACTTGGTGCAGCTCTCTCGACGAACCGACTGGCGCGGCTGCTGCTGGCGCTGCTCGGCGGAGGCGAAGGCGAACTCGATCTGCCCGGTGATTCGGGGCGTGTCGGTGCTGCGGCAGATGTGGTTGCGACGAAGCACGGCGAACCCGATGGCCGCCATGACGGTCAGGCCGGCCAGGGGACCCACGAACAGGTAGGTGGGCTTGCCGGGGTCCGCTGGATGGGCTGCCGATGCTGGGGCTGTTGCTAGGCAACCGGCCGCGGGATCCGAGCCGCACAGGTAGTAGGACAGGTTGCCGGCGCCGGGGCAGGAGCACAGGCAGCTCGCCGTGAAGTCGCCGACGTCGCCGATTACCGAGGCTTCGTCGGCGAACAGCTTCAGGCAGTCGGGGCAGCCGCCGCATGAAGAAGTCAAGGCTGAGGAGCTGAGGGGAAATTCAAGTAGGTCTGATGGGGATTCTCCAGTAGGTCTGATGGGGATTCTCCAGTAGGTCTGATGAGGATTCCCGAGTAGGTGTGATGGGGATTCTCCAGTAGGGTCTGATGGGGATTCTCCAGTAGGTGTGATGGGGATTCCTGAGTAGGTCTGATGGGGATTCCCGAGTAGGTCTGATGGGGATTCTCCAGTAGGTGTGATGGGGATTCCCGAGTAGGTGTGATGGGGATTCCCGAGTAGGTCTGATGGGGATTCTCCAGTAGGTCTGATGGGGATTCCCAATTAGGTCTGATGGGGATTCTCCAGTAGGTGTGATGGGGATTCTCCAGTAGGTCTGATGGGGATTCTCCAGTAGGTGTGATGGGGATTCTCCAGTAGGTCTGATGGGGATTCTCCAGTAGGTGTGATGGGGATTCTTCAGTAGGTGTGATGGGGATTCTCCAGTAGGTGTGATGGGGATTTCTGAGTAGGTCTGATGGGGATTCTCCAGTAGGTGTGATGGGGATTCTCCAGTAGGTGTGATGGGGATTCTCCAGTAGGTGTGATGGGGATTCTCCAGTAGGTGTGATGGGGATTCTCCAGTAGGTCTGATGGGGATTTCTGAGTAGGTCTGATGGGGATTCTCCAGTAGGTCTGATGGGGATTCTCCAGTAGGTCTGATGGGGATTCTCCAGTAGGTCTGATGGGGATTCTCCAGTAGGTCTGATGGGGATTCTCCAGTAGGTCTGATGGGTATTCCCGAGTAGGTCTGATGGGGATTCTCCAGTAGGTGTGATGGGGATTCTCCAGTAGGTGTGATGGGGATTCCCGAGTAGGTGTGATGGGGATTCTCCAGTAGGTGTGATGGGGATTCCCGAGTAGGTGTGATGGGGATTCTCCAGTAGGTCTGATGAGGATTCTCCAGTAGGTGTGATGGGGATTCTCCAGTAGGTGTGATGGGGATTCTCCAGTAGGTGTGATGGGGATTCTCCAGTAGGTGTGATGGGGATTTCTGAGTAGGTCTGATGGGGATTCTCCAGTAGGTCTGATGGGGATTCTCCAGTAGGTGTGATGGGGATTCTCCAGTAGGTCTGATGGGGATTCTCCAGTAGGTGTGATGGGGATTCTCCAGTAGGTGTGATGGGGATTCTCCAGTAGGTGTGATGGGGATTCCTGAGTAGGTCTGATGGGGATTCCCGAGTAGGTCTGATGGGGATTCTCCAGTAGGTGTGATGGGGATTCTCCAGTAGGTGTGATGGGGATTCTCCAGTAGGTGTGATGGGGATTCTCCAGTAGGTGTGATGGGGATTCTCCAGTAGGTGTGATGGGGATTCCTGAGTAGGTCTGATGGGGATTCCCGAGTAGGTCTGATGGGGATTCTCCAGTAGGTGTGATGGGGATTCCCGAGTAGGTGTGATGGGGATTCTCCAGTAGGTCTGGTGGGGATTCCCGAGTAGGTGTGATGGGGATTCCTGAGTAGGTCTGATGGGGATTCCCGAGTAGGTCTGATGGGGATTCTCCAGTAGGTGTGATGGGGATTCCCGAGTAGGTGTGATGGGGATTCTCCAGTAGGTGTGATGGGGATTCTCCAGTAGGTGTGATGGGGATTCCTGAGTAGGTCTGATGGGGATTCCCGAGTAGGTCTGATGGGGATTCTCCAGTAGGTGTGATGGGGATTCCCGAGTAGGTGTGATGGGGATTCCCGAGTAGGTCTGATGGGGATTCTCCAGTAGGTCTGATGGGGATTCCCAATTAGGTCTGATGGGGATTCTCCAGTAGGTCTGATGGGGATTCTCCAGTAGGTGTGATGGGGATTCCCGAGTAGGTGTGATGGGGATTCTCCAGTAGGTGTGATGGGGATTCTCCAGTAGGTGTGATGGGGATTCCTGAGTAGGTCTGATGGGGATTCCCGAGTAGGTCTGATGGGGATTCTCCAGTAGGTGTGATGGGGATTCCCGAGTAGGTGTGATGGGGATTCCCGAGTAGGTCTGATGGGGATTCTCCAGTAGGTCTGATGGGGATTCCCAATTAGGTCTGATGGGGATTCTCCAGTAGGTCTGATGGGGATTCTCCAGTAGGTCTGATGGGGATTCTCCAGTAGGTGTGATGGGGATTCTCCAGTAGGTCTGATGGGGATTCTCCAGTAGGTGTGATGGGGATTCTCCAATAGGTGTGATGGGGATTCCCGAGTAGGTCTGATGGGGATTCCCGAGTAGGTCTGATGGGGATTCTCCAGTAGGTCTGATGGGGATTCTCCAGTAGGTCTGATGGGGATTCTCCAATAGGTGTGATGGGGATTCCCGAGTAGGTCTGATGGGGATTCCCGAGTAGGTCTGGTGGGGATTCTCCAATAGGTGTGATGGGGATTCCCGAGTAGGTCTGATGGGGATTCTCCAGTAGGTGTGATGGGGATTCCCGAGTAGGTCTGATGGAGATTCCCGAGTAGGTCTGATGGAGATTCCCGAGTAGGTCTGATGGGGATTCCCGAGTAGGTCTGATGGGGATTCCCGAGTAGGTGTGATGGGGATTCCCGAGTAGATATAATTAGGATTTTTTAAATAGACACTAAATCAGGAATTGAGGACACAGAGTACATCAAATGGGATTCCCAAGCAGAAAACGGGCAAACTCACCCAGATGCCGCCGACTCAGCCGACTTTGTCGCCGACCGACAGCTCAAGCCGGCGTCGCTGTGGCAGCTGGCCGAGCGGACCTGGCCGGCCCGGCTGCTGAGCGCCCAGACGCAGGGCAGCGGAGGATCGGCTTGAAGGCAGGCGCCAAGGCGGAGCGCAGCGGATTCCGACGCGACCAGACAGCAGCAACAGGTTGTCATGACAACCGCAGCGACCAGCTGCAGGTCGGCTAGTGGCGGCTGCCGAACCAAATAAAAAGTCACTAATAATCAAGCGAGTTCAGAAAACCAAAGGAATTGTTAGCGAGACCCGGTTAGTGGGGTTAATCCAGCTAGCTAAATATGTTGCTGACTGGGAATGATCGGGTTAGATAACAGCCAGTGGGAGATTACAAGTGAGGCTTGATAGGCGTGAGGTTATTCGAATTTGAGAAGTTTATTGATGTCAGTAGTGATTTGGATGATGTCAGTAGTGATTAAAATGATGTCAGAGGTGAATTGAATGATGTCAGTAGTGATTAGAATGATGTCAGTAGTGATTAAAATTATGTCAGTAGTGATTATAATGATGTCAGTAGTGATTTAAATGATGTCAGTAGTGATTTAAATGATGTCAGTAGTGATTAAAATGATGTCAGTAGTGATTATAATGATGTCAGTAGTGATTAGAATGATGTCAGTAGTGATTATAATGATGTCAGTAGTGATTATAATGATGTCAGTAGTGATTAGAATGATGTCAGTAGTGATTAGAATGATGTCAGTAGTGATTATAATGATGTCAGTAGTGATTAGAATGATGTCAGTAGTGATTATAATGATGTCAGTAGTGATTTAAATGATGTCAGTAGTGATTAAAATGATGTCAGTAGTGATTAAAATGATGTCAGTAGTGATTAGAATGATGTCAGTAGTGATTAAAATTATGTCAGTAGAGATTAGAATGATGTCAGTAGTGATTAGAATGATGTCAGTAGTGATTATAATGATGTCAGTAGTGATTAGAATGATGTCAGTAGTGATTATAATGATGTCAGTAGTGATTAAAATGATGTCAGTAGTGATTTAAATGATGTCAGTAGTGATTTAAATGATTATGTCAGTAGTGATTAAAATGATGTCAGAATGATTTTAATGATGTCAGTAGTGCTTAGAATGATGTGTGATTAAAATGATGTCAGTAGTGATTAAAATGATGTCAGTAGTGATTAAAATGATGTCAGTATGATTTAAATGATGTCAGTAGTGCTTAGAATGATGTGTGATTAAAATGATGTCAGTAGTGATTATAATGATGTCAGTATGATTTGAATGATGGCAGTAGAGATCTTTAGTAAGAATTGAAATTATTCAGTTAGCATTTGCCTGGCTGAGGAATGGTCAGTCTTCTAAAGAATGGAAATTAAAAACAGAGAAATAAATTTTCTAAAGATTAAATGAAGTCTAAACAATATGGCTTAAAAAACGGGCATACTTAGAATCTGTGGTGAGCAAGTTGAGTGCGTGCATTGTATTCTCAGTGTAACGATACGGGCATCATAAGAGGACATAAAAGAGAAAAATTGCATTTTGCAGATACTAAATTATATAATTGGTAACAAAAAAAGCATATTTAGGACGATAAATCAGTAACCAGCACAGTGCAAACCACAAATAAATAATGAGATTTCGGCATTTAAGCTGACAGATATGCATCGATAAACTGTTGAAAAATTTGTAGATGAATAGACATGAAGAGCAGATTAAAGCATTTTTATTCTTTTTAAATTAATAGGGGAGTTGTTTAGGGGGCGATTTTTAGGGTTAGTTAAGGGGCGATTCTCAGGGTTAGGTGAGGGGCAATTCTCAAAGTGACTTGAGGGGCGATTCTCAGGGTTAGTTGAGGGGCGATTCTTAGGGTTAGATAAAGGGCGATTCTCAGGGTTAGTTGAGGGGTGATTCTTAGGGTTAGATAAAGGGCGATTCTTAGGGTTAGATAAAGGGCGATTCTTAGGGTTAGTTGAGGGGGCGATTCTCAGGGTTAGTTGAGGGTTAGATAAAGGGCGATTCTTAGGGTTAGATAAAGGGCGATTCTCAGGGTTAGTTGAGGGGCGATTCTTAGGGTTAGATAAAGGGCGATTCTCAGGGTTAGTTGAGGGGCGATTCTTAGGGTTAGATAAAGGGCGATTCTTAGGGTTAGATAAAGGGCGATTCTTAGGGTTAGATAAAGGGCGATTCTCAGGGTTAGTTGAGGGGCGATTCTTAGGGTTAGATAAAGGGCGATTCTTAGGGTTAGATAAAGGGCGATTCTCAGGGTTAGTTGAGGGGCGATTCTTAGGGTTAGATAAAGGGCGATTCTCAGGGTTAGATAAAGGGCGATTCTTAGGGTTAGATAAAGGGCGATTCTTAGGGTTAGATAAAGGGCGATTCTCAGGGTTAGTTGAGGGGCGATTCTTAGGGTTAGATAAAGGGCGATTCTTAGGGTTAGATAAAGGGCGATTCTCAGGGTTAGATAAAGGGCGATTCTTAGGGTTAGATAAAGGGCGATTCTTAGGGTTAGATAAAGGGCGATTCTTAGGGTTAGATAAAGGGCGATTCTTAGGGCTAGATAAATGGCGATTCTTAGGGTTAGATAAAGGGCGATTCTTAGGGTTAGATAAAGGGCGATTTTTAGGGTTAGATAAAGGGCGATTCTCAGGGTTAGTTGAGGGGCGATTCTTAGGGTTAGATAAAGGGCGATTCTTAGGGTTAGATAAATGGCGATTCTTAGGGTTAGATAAAAGGCGATGTCTCAGGATTAGTTAAAGGACGATTCTCAGGCTTGACCCGAGCCACGCAGACAAAGAATGCTTGGCAAACACGGCTAGTTACATCCCATGCGCAGCCTAGATCCCAAGCACAGTTTCAACAAAGCATTCAGAATCCGGATGGCGCCACGGCATTCAGATCGCGATAGACGGCCGACCATTTCCGCTCTCGGCGAGAGTTGCCGCCGCCTCCGCCTCCCACCAGGCCGACAGCAGCAGCAGCCGCAGCCGCCGCCTCCGAAGCAGGCCCGGAGCTTCGGCCAAAGCCGAACAGCCGATGGAGGAGGCCGAGGCCGCTCTGGCGCGCCGGTGCAGCAGCAAACGCGCCGCCACCAGCCGCCCGCAACTCCGCTCTCTGTGAGGCCGCCTCCATGCCGAACGGCGGCGGCTGAAGTGGTTCCAGGTTTGTTGCTGGGTCTTGTGTGTTGGGATGGTGGCGTTAGATGGTCACGTGATAGGGAAAGATGGCATGAGCTGCAATCTCTAATGAGTTCGGATAATTAAGGCTTAATTCATCAGGTGCCTTTCTGAATAATCTAGTAAAATTTGATAAATGAGTTTCATAGAATATCTTCTGACTCAACAAGATCTAAAAGTCACAAGGTTCATACAGTATCCTATGAAGCAAAAACGAGCCACAAGGTTCATGAAGTATCAATGACCATAAAGAAAGCATTCACAAGGGTCATGGAGTATCCTATGACCGATAAGGAGAGGAGTCATAAGGGTCATGGTGTATCCTATGACCGATAAGGAGAGGAGTCATAAGGGTCATGGTGTATCCTATGACCAATAAGGAGAGGAGCCACAAGGGTCATGGAGTATCCTATGACCAATAAGGAGAGGAGTCATAAGGGTCATGGTGCATCCTATGACCAATAAGGAGAGGAGCCACAAGGGTCATGGTGTATCCTATGACCAATAAGGAGAGGAGCCACAAGGGTCATGGAGTATCCTATGACCAATAAGGAGAGGAGTCACATGGGTCATGGAGTATCCTATGACCGATAAGGAGAGGAGCCACAAGGGTCATGGAGTATCCTATGACCAATAAGGAGAGGAGTCATAAGGGTCATGGTGTATCCTATGACCAATAAGGAGAGGAGCCACAAGGGTCATGGTGTATCCTATGACCAATAAGGAGAGGGGCCACAAGGGTCATGGAGTATCCTATGACCAATAAGGAGAGGAGTCACATGGGTCATGGAGTATCCTATGACCGATAAGGAGAGGAGCCACAAGGGTCATGGAGTATCCTATGACCACTAAGGAGAGGAGTCACAAGGGTCATGGAGTATCCTATGACCATAAGGAGTCAAAGGGGTCATGGAGTATCGTATGACCAATAAGGAGTCACAGGGGTCATGGAGTATCCTATGACCACTAAGGAGGGAGAGGAGTCACAGAGGCTATTGAGTCTCCTATGACCAATAAGGAGAGAAGCCGCAAGGGTCATGGAGTATCCTATGAAAAATAATGAGAAGAGTCACAAAGGTTATGGAGTATCCTATGACCAATGAGGCCAAAAATGAGAGGAAGTGTTCATAAAGTCTTACTCATAAGTCACTGGGGTTCGAATGATGCAATGAAAGTTCGAGAAGGTCATACTCGTAGAGTATTATATGATACCATAAGGGGTAAAAGAGATCATGATGTATCGCATGAGCCAGAATACAAGGCCCAGTGCCTACAATAATGATCGTATCAGGGTCCCACGCCTCCATGAAAATTCAGAGTCACATAACCTCATCAAATGGGCATTGAAGGTCATCCTGTATGACTTAATAGCCACACAATAGTTGGCTCAGATTTTTTATAAATAAAAAACTTGGTGCCTGCAGAAAGAATCACTGTTGTCTGGGCATAGGGGCTGATTCTGAGGGGAGCAGAAGGATGAGCATAATTCTGAACTCGGTTATTATTGTATTGATAAAAAAAATAAGTGCGAAGCCGTTCCTCATATAATGCAACAACGAGCACATGCTGGTGCAATGCTGTAGTTTAAATTGAATATTTCAGCTGAGAAGCTTTTTGAGGCGTAACATGTCCATAATTTATGTGGTTAACGGTTTA